>SJOL01002591.1:151907-270707 GCA_004794785.1 Opisthorchis felineus
CCGGTTTAGTGATGACCACGTCTACATCGGATAACGCCCCCCGCCTATGACACTGTCCCTTTTCCCAAAATCCCTGTACCAACAATCCCCGCCAGTCATGCCTTTATTCTGACTGTAACCTGATGATCATGCCTGACGGCATGCCACCCACAAGTTGGGAATAAACATTATTATTAATAATGTCAAACCCGATGAACAAATCTCTTGTTTTGAGGTTGGTTCAGGAACTCCATAAAAGAGCACAGTTGTCGGCTTTCCGTAGTTGCTAAATTGGATATCTCCCGGTTTTCTTTTATCTGGATCAAAATACGTGCAAAGGAAAGCTGCTATCTTGTCTGATTATTTAAACTAATACATGAGGCAGCTTGAAGATACTTTTTGACGCTAACGGCTAACATCGACGTGCAAATCGTTGGGGTTGCATCATACCAAGCCAAATTCATCAGCCAGAAATAAGGCGCACGCTCATCTCTCCTTTTTCCGGAAATGGTCGCATACGTATACAATATAAGGGCCGTGTTATTTCCTGAATAATAACATACACAGGTAGTGCCTATCGGCTAGATTTTGCCATGCACCACTCGTTGCTTGGAGCTGTAAGCGATCACACGGTGACTGGTGATCCGTACTCTTGCGTTTCTTCTCGGTTCACGTGTTAGCTTCCAGTTAAACTTATTCGTAACCTCGGAAGTTCTCGCCCTAACATTCGTTACCCTCCCACTGTCCCTCTTTACATTAATCATTTCCTTGCACAACGGAATCCCCCTGGCGAGGCGTTGTAACTAAGCGAAGGAATTCTACCGCTTCTTGTCCAACTCACCCTGTAATTCCCTTACTTGCTTACAAACGGCTAGCCTCTTAGCTTGCCGCCACTTCGGCCAACTCCTCACCTTTCCACAATTATGCAATTACTTCCTCCCTGGCCCTACGTCTACTAGTCAACTGTAGCGCAGTATGAAGCGCGAATCACAACTCCTACCACCGATGCTGGCCTCATGTACCGCTACCTGAATGTACTGCATGCTCGCCAAGCAGAGCCTGACTTGTGGTGGACTGCTATGTCCTCATACTATGTCGGCAACCTCAGCTAGTCCCTGGGAGCCAAGCCGACCAAAATAAATCCACACTTACGTAGCCTCATTTGGCTTGCTGTCATCCTCCTTTAGTTTTTTGCATTAGTGGACGCCATTTAATCTGATAGCCNCGACCTGATCTTGCTCGATGTTCTCTCCAAAAAAAGCATAGTAACTGTGCCTCCCTGCCCGTGCCGGTTTAGTGATGACCACGTCTACATCGGATAACGCCCCCCGCCTATGACGCTTTCCCTTTTCCCAAAATCCCTGTACCAACAATCCCCGCCAGTCATGCCTTTATTCTGACTGTAACCTGATGATCATGCCTGACGGCATGCCACCCACCAGTTGGGAATGAACATTATCACTATCATTATCATTATCAATAAGCTGAGTTTAACCTCGCCGGAACTATGAACTAATCGAAGTGAGGAATTTTACTGGGAGTTGGCCTAATCCAGTTGCACGTGTTAGTGATATGTTGCTCACAGCATTTTGTTTAGGTGAGCAAACGTTCAAGGTCACCGACCACTGCCGATGCATATACGATTACCCATTTACTAGATTAATCTCGAAATCAAACGCCAACATATTTTGATGCTCCGCGGTGTTTTTCAAGCGTGACGTAAAGCCTAGGGAATACGCAATGTAAATCCCGCCCAGATAGTTAGTTGAATAACGTTTGTATGCGGCATGCTCATCGGACGTGCATTTAAGTTGATTTTGTTAACAGCAGTTCAGCACATCAGTGTCCTATGAAGCTTGCCCTGCATGTACTATGATGATCGAGGAAAATTTGATGCATTATCTGGTATTGATGCGAGTGTGCATCTATCTGGATGATCCTCACTCTCAAGTATGCGCATCTAATCAGGGGATGACGCAACCATTTCAGATACCCGCACGCGAATTACTAAAATCCCGATAGGATATCTCTCTTATTGGAAACCATGACGTCGCTTGTCCTGAATATGTCATAAAGCGCAACGGCGTTACTGGAAAATGAGGCCGACAGTTGCCCTTCATAGTGAAAACCCTACACCCTTTTGCTTAACTTGCCTGTCTATCGTAAATTATACACGCTTGTGTACGTGCGACGCCAACTGACGCCAACTGACGCCTCAACAGCGCATGACAACCTAATCAAACGGCTAACGACTGTTCCTCATACAAAAAATTTTGAGCGTTTTATTACACCCAGCTTTCGCCCGAGTTCATCACATCCAGTGGTGTAAAACAGGGCTGTCCTGTTTCTCCTTTCCTCTCCAACTCTGTCACTGATATGCTGCTTGAAATTTCTCTGCCTGCCTCTGAAATCTCGGGAGTCGAAATGATCCCGGGACCTCCCTCATAGACACTGAGTATGCAGACGACACTGCTCTCCTTGGTTTAGAACCTTCCAAATGCAGACGATTATAAATAACTTCATTCCACCTCCTTGTTCCCCCTCCTCATTCTCCCTCTTCACAAGCTTCAAACTTCGAACGCCCAGTACAATCGTTATTCATTCAATCTGGCTTGTCCGCGGTCTACACTCACATAGTCCTCCTACCGATTGGAAATTTTCCGTGACTCTGCATCGGCCTGATTCAATCCGTGTCAGTCGCCTCGTCTAACCCGGATCAAGCCACGGAAATGCGTATCTCCTGCCCGATTGCGGCACCCTTGACGACCGTTACGGGGCTGTCCAGAAACCGAAGTATGTCAGTGCAATGATGGCATGGCACTGCCGCGTCCGGTCCGATGGCACTCCCGCAACTACTTTCTTCAGAATCTCGACCGCAGCCTCTCGCACACTCGAGCCTGTAATCGTAATCGCAAACAAATTTTTCACCTGGGCCCAACCGCCTCGTTGTAACCGCTGAACACATTGTTCGGATTTAACCAACCTAGTTTCCTGCCGCAACTTCGGTTTGCCTCTTCCACAAATTCAATTTCATTTACTATGTTCGATTGGCCCTATGCATTTGCACCATCGCTTCATCAAACCTACCCTTTACACCTGACCTCCCCGCAACAGTGACACCAGTGAGTCTACTCAGTATCAACTTATACCACATTTTTGAGACGAAACTTGCCATTTGTCTCCAGATCGAATTCTTCAACCTCCATCTCTATTAAAACATTTGATAACCCTAGCCATTTACTCGACCGACCAAGGTCACTCATGGCCAGCAACGGTTTTCAATTTTAGTTCAGGTCGCAGGCCTCATCTTTCAACTAGTCTTACCTCATGCCCACCGTCCTCATTTTTTTCGGTTCCCACAACTGTGGTGGCTTTTCACGTAATAACCATGCCCGCTGGGTTGTTACCTGCCGCGTCCAGGTTGTAACGTACCGATCATGCCTCAATCAGCATGCTCCCTACAAGATGCTATTATTGCTATTAATGCCCACTGTTTACGACACTTTTCCCTTTCCGAGCAGTCCCCTGTACCCAAAAATCCCGCCGTGCATTTTTTATTCTGACTGTAACATTATGATCATGCCTGACGGCATGCCACCCACCAGTTGGGAATAAACATTATTATTATTACTATTAATAATTCTGGCACACCCTTTGGCAGGTGCTTTACACCTGCAAGTGTAAATTGCTGCTACAATACTGGGTAGGATCAAATCCAAACCTCATGCCTGCAGGGAAGCCAATCGACATAGTAGGTAAATTGGTTTGCCTGGGCAGCTGTATAATAATAACAATAATGTTTATTCCCAACTAGTGAGGAGGATACTTTCAGGCATGATAATAAAATTACAGTCAGAATAAGAGCATGACTGGAGGGGTTTGTGGGTACCGGGAATTTCGTGGAAAAGGGACGGCGACATAAACAGTGGACATTATCCGAAGAACTTGGTCACGCCTGAGGCGGCATGGGTAGGGAACCGAAATTACAAGGGCTTATTCTTTCTTATGGTGAACATATCGGATGAGACAAAATCTATCGTTAAGATTTGAGAGTGGCGGCCAAAAACAATACGAGGGAGGGCATGGCAAGGAGCTTCCTGCCTGGTACGTGACAAAAATAGTTTAAAAAACTTCAATCTGCAGAAGAAGTGGAACCAGAATAACGGATCAGGGGAGGCGGCAGAACTGGCACGATCTGACCGGCCGATTTGAACTAAAGCCTAAAACCGCTACTGGGGCTTTGTAGCCTTATGCTGTTGGGCGTATAGCCAGAGTCACGAAAAGCGTANGCAGATTGGAATGAACGCCTCCCGGGGGCGGCTGGGACCAGATGAAGATTTTTATTGTGGCTGTAGGTAAGGGGACGAGTTGGCGAGAGGGCGCAGTCAAAGTAGGAAGTGAACAGTTGCGAGTATGCTATCAAACTGGGTATGGCAGTGTGTGCCGTCACTGCACTGAGATACTTAATTCTCTGGACAGCCCATGACGGACTTCGTGGTTGAGTTAGTTGGCCTGGGATGTGCAGTTCTGTGAGCAGTGGGATGTGGGTTTGCCAAGGGATTCCGCAGGGCTAGCAAGACCAATGTAATGTCGCAGGTAGTATTCGTTTGTTGTCCGGTCGGGGATTCCTCCAGGTGTAATGCACAGATCGGTTGGAGTGGATAACGGCCAAACAGGACATTCTGGTGGGCTGGCTAGAGATGAAATTAACTCTCAAATCGGAAAGGCCAGGGCAGTTTTTTAACCTCCGACACCAATCGCGACGATGTGATGTCAATTGTCCTCTCAAGGACAGAGTTTACGCCGCGGTGGTGCAATTCATACTGCCTTTTGAAACAGAAACAGCATTTACGCCCAAAGGAGGTACAGAATTTGTCAGCGTATGACCACCACAGTCTCCAAATCCTTTGTTAGGTCTGGTGAAAATATCGAATTAGCGATGCCGAGGTACGCCAGATGGTCTGCGAAGGAAAGAAAGTTCCACGACACATGAATCACTCACTTTTCATAGGTTACGCTGGTTATAACATGTACTGCGCATAGCAGAAGACGGTCTGCCTCACAGAGCTCATTTCGTTTAACCTTGCGCTGAGTGGAAGCGACCGAGAGGTGGATAGTGTGTGACCTGGCGACGAAGTACGAAAACACCAACCAGTCAACTTAGTCATGTCGGCAACTGCCGCCTCCATGGATGGGAGCAAACACTGAACACTGAACACCAAGCGCTGGCCAAGCGCCTTCGATCAGCTGGTTCGACAGTAACTAACGATTTGAGGCTCTTTTTAATCCCGGCAATGCATGATCAGGCCGCCGCTGTTGAATAACCAGAAACACTTCGGGATCGAAATCCGGTCCCATTCAGCTTTCTAGCCACCTGGCAGTGGGCCGGTGTATCAAGCTAAACTGCAGGGGCTTCATTCTAGGCGGCCCGGTCCATCTTGCGAGGGAGGCCTTCACCCGTTTTCTGCCCTGTTTGTTTAATCCGGTGAGCCTTTAGCCGGGTCACCTCAGTCACAGCCTCAGGGAAGTTTTGCACGCCAGAATCCCCTAACAGCCGCGGCCGTGGGAATCCCATCTGGATGCTGGTCGCGGCACAGAATGAAAAGAGGACGCATTTGATCGTGGAGTCCCTTATTATCTAGCGAAATGAGCGGTTAGAAGCTATGTGAAACGGAAGCGAAGGCTTTTTCGCACAAAAGTTTTGAAACGTCAACATTCGCAAACGTTCTCCTGAACTTCCCTGCGCGTTGAGTGGATACTAAAGAACACTGACCCATGAATCCAAGAGTTCCATAATTTTTATATCGACATTTCATTAAGCGCAAGGGAAAAGCATTGACATTTTACTAGATGCTGTCCGCATTCCATGCCAGCAGAATACACCGTTACACTAGTAGTCTATAACTGTGAGCTTTGGTGCATCCCACTAACCTGTGTATCGCTTTCTACCGCCAAATGGTGACCGCGTTTCTTAAGCTAACCGAGATGCTTCAATAAAAAATTGCTCCGCATCAGCACGCGATCAAAGCAAACTTGCGTTCATCAAAATATCTGGTAATCATAATTCAGCTTCTTCCCCGGCAGGCGATTTCCGCGCATTCGGATTGGTTCCGTAAGTGCAAAACCGTAGAAGGACACTGGGAAATACAACGGCTCTCAATAAATCTAAATCAGCTTCTGCTAAATAACAAACATTGTCCAGTAAATAGTTCCAAAAGACGATCGTTATCACTCGCGAACTAAGAGTTATGTTAGCAGCGACATCTTGCTTCATAGGATATGGGCTCATGTAACTTCAGTGGTCCATAATTTATAGGGGCGGAATTTCCCATAAACTTAATTGCTGCATTCGGAGCTTGCATTTGGGTTTCGGAACTGCAGCATTTGTCAACGGATAAGATGTCAAAATAGCGCGGAAATCATCTTGATGGCCAATTTGGCTAGGTCTTGGCACGTCGAAGGGTGCGGTGAAGAGGAAAAAGGACGTTTTGGATGACGAGCATGAGTTGGTGGATATCCTAAGTTTTGTGTAATTTGCTCAAGCTCCTGGACGCTTGACTGACACGTCTAGGGCCGCCGCCTATATGGCAGTGAGTAATAGGTGTGACGGAAGGATAGTTGTTGGTAACAGAGAACGTTATGCAGCATCGGAGGTCGGACTGTCGGATCACCGGCCTTCGTGCATGCACCGAATAAATCGATCAGCCTGTCGTGATATTGCAACTCCCGGGGTGGCAATAAGGTACGTCAGAAAAACTCTATGGATGCTGAAGTGACGCCCCGTAGTTTTGCATGGGGGCTGCTGGGACACCGCTTCACCAGAGTAAGTTCCAGACTCTTTTTGGCGAACCAAGCACTGAACACACTAGCACTAAATTATGTGCACTGGTACTTATTTTTTGGGTTCTGTTATGGCACAATGCTCATAGCGTCCTCCGAGGATGAGTCATTTTCATCTGGCTAATAACTGAGTATTTAAGTGCACGAAGAACGGCTGCAGGCTTTACTGGGTACCGCAAAATTATCCGAAGTACCTAGAGTGCGGTGGTCCTGGGGCTTTCCCCAGCTTACTTCGTGGTTATATAAAGTTAAACGGCATGACAGTATAGAGTGCTTTACGCGTTATTAGGTGTGCCAGTCGCAACGATATTTTTTGTGCATTCTTTAAGTGCCACAATAGTCTGCATATCCTTAATAATCTCAAAAATCTACTTCCGGAGTGCCCAATACTGCTTGGTAGACATTTCAAGGTTTAACAAGAAGTATGTTCAGCTTACCATGAACACGATTTGAGTGGGCTGAGCTGCTTCGCCCGGTTGAGATATACTAGTTTTAGGAATGGTTGGCCACGAAGCTCACATTGTGCACCAAAACCCTCTGAAAATTTTACCTAAAATAAAAAGCACTGTAATCCATCGTGGGGAGATTTTCTTGGGAATGGTCTCGATTCTTAGTTCGTGTAAGATGATTCTATTTCGTGTACATTGAGAACCTTGGAAGCGGAGTCAATGGCTCTATCTGCGCGTTGAAAACAATACGCTTTTCAAGGCACAGCTGATGGTCGCAGTGTAGCGGGAAAACGGTATCTTCGACTGAAGCTTAATACCAGAACCTCCGGGAAGGCGAAAAAAAGTCGGAGCTGGGTTTTTATACGGTGCTAATAACGTAAGACATCAATTCACAAAATATACAAACCCCGACAGTAGATACTTTTCCACAACAAATAATCCACTTGAGCTACAAAAGTACAAGCCAAACGAGCAAACAGGCTCCCACGCGAGACAGTCACACGTGCATATGATCGGCCACAAAATGGCTGGATGACCTCAAGGTCAAAAGGGGGAAGCGGTAGGGACAAAGAAACACCAGTTCATACAGACGCACTAAACACAGAAGTGGAGCGGGGGTTATTAATAGGGTTAGGAGAAACCTGCGGAATTTCAAATGTCAAAGTAATTAACGATACACGCAGTACGAGGAAAAAATGTTTGGGCAGTCAACGTTTACCAGGCAGATAGCCGCCCGCACGCGATATACAATCAGAATAGTCCTACCTGTCTGTTTACAATGTGTTATGATATTTTTTCACTTTGGTGCGTTCAGGCGGTTAACGGGACTTGACCTCAAAGCGCCGTGTTTTTATTAATTTGTTCACTGGCCATTGACAGACTGACATTTCCTGGTCTGTTGCCCCGACCCTTTGATTTGCGATTTTGTCTCCCCATCGCAAGAAGTCAGTGCGCAAGCACAAGCGTTCGGCGTCGGGGTATTAAGTAGCCTTGACAGTTAGTGCAGTCAAACAAGCGGGCTAGATGGTTAGCACTATGAGACCGCGTATGCCAGATCCAGTGATGTCCATATCCCAATTTGTGCCATACGTAAAATTGCCCCCGCTCTCTAAATATCACTCGGTTGCATGTATATCCTTAAGCACACGTGACATTTGCTTCTATCGCTATTTTCCAGCACCTCAGGTGATGAGGGTTACATCCGTCTTTGTTTTCGACCGCCATACAACTCTGAGTCCGGAGGCGATATTCGACGATTTGAGTCCACGGGCCTTTAAGTTTCTACTGCCTTGCGTGCAAAACGATTGGACCTATTGTATTATTCATCAAGGTAAAGCACTTCGATGAGGCTAGAAATTCGTGTTTGCGCAGTTACGTTTTGTTGACGTCATAATCGAATTTTAAAGTGCCAGAATGATAAACTATGAAAAGGAAGGTTCAATTGCACTCAGGTAAAAACGCTTGAGATGAACTCCATACTGAGTTTAACTTCTGTTAAGCAACTAAAATGGAAAATATAAAGGTGAGATGCAGTTGGAAAGAAAGAATATTTGGGTCGCGCCTTGCAAGCAGATGAGTGAATATTGATAAAATAGGTATCCCTACTTCGTTCGGCAGCATTTAAAATTACAACGGCTGTGAGCTATCCAAGGCTTAAAAAGATTCTCAATAGACGATTGGGACCATTGACAAAAAATCAGTCTCGCTTAGTAGGTGGCAGTGGAAATCTGTCTGGCAGGAATTAAAGATCTAGGTCCATTTGTTGCAAGTCCGGTGCGGCGGCTCACAGTGGGATTTAAAATAAATAAAGGGGTTCAGACAATTATGGTAGGGAGTCGCCCGTTTCACTGCTTATTCAGCGATATAGTATTTGTCAACCTGCATGAAATACTCAAAGGGTAGATCTTTTGAACTACTAGGAATAGCAAGCGGATCGTTGCTGGTTTCGATAAGAAATCATGTAAGCAAATATCAGCCAGCCCCCTCATATTTGTCAGAGCTTAAGGATCATGACAAAACAAAGGGACTTTGATCTCTGAAGAATTTATGTTAACGGCTCACATTGCTTTGTCAGCCAATAGAACTCTCGGGATTCTGCGTTGATCAGAAGGCTAAAGCTGCAGCTGTGAAGTAAAACAAGCTCGGACAAAAATTGGCGAAACATATGTGTATGCATCAAGTATTCTTGTTAACTAAGCGATTATTTGAACTGTTTTGTGCCGTTTGCTTTAGGCTTAATTCGGTTGGCTGGTATCCATTCAGTATACTGAGTTTGTCACTTCAAAATTGCAAGGGGTACCAAACGGCATAAAAAATTGGATCTTACCACACTTTAATAAGTCTGTAACCAACAATATATATAAGAAAGCGTGCAGAATATAACGAAAAAACAAGGATTTTGGAACCTGATACAAATATGCTACTGTTTGAAGCCTGATTGTATTGAATCCAGCTATGTAAAAAACAAGGCACCTTTTTGGAGATCATCAAGCGCCTCTTATTTTTTAGGACGACATTCAAACAAAAGGCATCCGCATTTATACTCCTCGTTTTTCTCATGAACACGGTCTTGTTCTACACGCCGTGGGGCGGAACTGTTTAGATGGTTGAATATTGTTCGCGTCGTCACGGCGTCAGATCCAAGAAGAGCTTTTTCGTCTGCGTACTCGACATCGGTAAGTGGACGTCCTGGGAGCACTTTGACCCCACAGGCATTAGAGCTCGACAGTGAGTCTTTCATGATCGTATCAGTGACAAAGTTGAAGAGAAAATGAGAAGGAGGACGGGCCTGCCTAACGCAGCTTTATGCGGTGAACACAGGCGACAACTTTCCATAGATCTTAACACATCCGCGGGAGTTGGCGTACAGCGCCTTAAGCAGGGTCATGAATTTATAAGGTGACACCGCCCCATAGAATCACAGTGCGTGACGGTCCACAGAGTCAAAGGCAGCTTTTAAGTAAAGGATCATCAACATCGTTGGTTGCTGGAAGCGGTGTCGCTGTACCAAAATGTGTTGGATGGTGAAAAAGTGACTGGTGCATCCTCTTTAAGGACGGAACTTAGGTTGGTTTTCAGGTTGGTCTCTCCATGTATTAGGTGAACCTTTGAAGGATAAGACCAGAGAAGTCTTTTGATGCCAAAGCTACCAGGTTGATGCCACGGTGGTTTTCACAAAGCGTTCGCTTACCCTTTTTGAAAATAGGGATAACTGTCGACATGCCCCATTCTGAGAGAGATTTTCTTTACTCCTTATCGCACCAATGAGCTTTATCAGATGGGTCACCATGGATTCTCCGCCTTTGAAGAGGGCTGGATCAGCCATCCAGTCCTGGTGCCTTCTCGCGTTTCAGTACGGATATTTCGTACTTTATTCCTTGTTCCGACGGACGATTAAGGTTTACATCCCATTCGCTTGTATGTATTATCTCCACAGGCTGTGTTGCAGGAGGCCAGCTAAAGTATTCTTCGAAGTGTTCGGTCCATCTTTTATAATAAGATGCCGCTTTCACTTATCGTTTCACTGACCGCTGCTCTCCTAGGGCCAGTCGATTGTATCATGTGATATAGGGTACGGCTGTTTCCCGTAGCAAAAGCCTTCTCCATCTCCCGAGCTTTCGAGTTCCACCAAAGCTCTCGGTCTTTCCTTAGACTCTTCACTATTTAGAGTTTAATTGATTTGCGTGCGCCGTCGTACTGGTTGCCTGCTGGTACGGCTATCCTGGCATCAATCATGGATAGCGATCTCCCCGACATCCAGTGGTCTTGTGGTCGATTCGGAGGTGTTGGGCAGACAGAGCTGAACGCCGCTAGTATAGCTTTTTACACATTATCCTACGCTTCATACATGTATTTACTACCAATACGGTATTGGTTCGCTGTATTGAGCTGGCTCACGGATTTCACGGATTGATACACAGGATCGAGGCTTTTGCCCAAGTTTCCCGGGTCGGTTTTGTTCTTGTCATTCAGCTCAGGTCGATACTATTAAGCTATAGCAGTTTTTCGAAGGTGGTGGATTGGCATGCATCTTGCTGATTTGCGAGGACCTGATGGGAAGCGAACCCGCAGGCGTTCACGCATCATTGCGTGATCGGAATCAAGTGGTGTGCCCCAGAGGGGACGGCAGTCTTGATTTGTGGCTCTCCACCGGTGGCTAATGGTCACATGATCCAACTGGGTCCACTGCTGATTTGCAGTTGGTGGCCGCCAGGTTAAGCAATGCAAATGTTCATGCTGAAAGTTCGTACTGACCAGAAACAGTTAATGGCCAGCATACAACTGAAGAAGTTGTTCTCCGTTGTCTGTGAGGCGAGCATCGACTCCAGATCGACCGCCCAAATGTGATTCCAAAGGGCTCAGACAAGAGACTGATATCGCCCGAAAGCAGTAGAATGCCAGTGCTTCTTGCTTGACGAATGAGCCCGGATAATTCTTGAAAGAAACTATCTTTCTCAGCATCAGAACTGCAGTCCGTTGGGGCATAAGTCGACACAAAAAACAGGCACCGCTTTTTATGCCGAGAGGCATTGAGTTTGATTGAGCTCTACTGCAAGACGGCGCAAAGATGACTGTCAGTGGGATCCAATACAGCAAAGCGCGGTCTCAGCTCAGAGGCTGAGTGCAACTCTCACGCCATATATTCCACCAGTCATCGCTTCTGGGTCACCGGACACACGGAGCGTTTGAGATGTATAACGACGCTTGTATCAAGTATGCCCGTTTTGGAGACATCATACATCAGATTTAAGGGAGTATAAGGTTTCGGTGTGCATTGCCTGTTTGCCAATTTGACATAGAGTAGGGACGTTAAAATCTCCTATGTAGGAAGTTTATCGTGGATCTAGAATGGTGGTATTTTGTTTATTGTTAATAAGCAGCGGGGTGCATGGAGCCCATCGGTCAGGTAACTGACAGCCAAATGACCCAGCAACGTTTGCTTGTGTGATAGGAAGGGGTTGGAGAGGAACATCAGTGGACACAGAACAGAAAGTTTCAGCTGCTGGCGATATTTAATAAACCACTGGGATGCAGATAAGGGTTAACTGTTTTTGCTTAATACAACGGTCTTTTTCTTGTCTTCAGATGAAGTATTTTATCATAATATGTCAAATTTGATAAATGCTGACTGCAAATGTGGAACAAACTACACAGTGTCTAGAAGCGTCTAAAATTATGAGAAACGCCTCAGTATCATCTAAAGCGGAATATGTTATTGGAAAAGGGTAAATTAGTCTTCAGCTATCTTGGGAGTCAAAAGCCGGAGGCAGGGTTAGTGTTGGGTGTTCCAATCAGCTCTTTGAACAGCATCCTAGACTTAGACACCGCATCAAGAAAAGTGATACGCCCGATATTGAAACGGATTTTAAGCTGTAGAAATATGTACAATGAGACACAGCAGTTGAGCCTAAGAAGTGACTTCAGTTAGGTAAGTGACTTCTCAGTGCTTCATAACTAACCGATAGACTGGGACTTGTGCAGACCGCAGACCCCAAAGGGTGTACCAAACAAATTTTTCGAACAAGTTGTGGAATCAAGTTGATCGTTGCCCGCATGCTAACGCACATTACAGGACTGAAAATGACTGTATGACTACGGCTTCTTCTGTGGCCAAAAAAGCCATGTGGGATGTGGCAGTCTTGTTGCCGGTGTTCACAAGAAGTGCTAGGGAAAAACTGAGCGTGATTCTCAGGGGTCTAGTTTCTGACGGGGGTGGGTGATTTTTGCCTGTTCATTTGAACAAAAATCTCTGCGTTCGACGGAGTTGGTCAATTCACAAAACCAGAAGGAATTTCATGGATCCAGTGATTTGGTCTGCAGGGACGTTTTTCAATTTAACTCTACGGGTATGAATCAGACTGCTGAATCCAAGATAAAATCTACGGTTACGCTTAACCAACGTGTGTCACTAGCCTGGCTGGCTGCCAGGTTAAGAATTCAGATTACTGAGCTTCGCTGAAAAGTAGCTTGATAAGTAGTATCTTCTTGCCAACATTGTTACCATACGTCGATGAGTTGTTGGAGGCATCTGGATTTTGTGAAGTTTTTTTGAGATGGTACAAATCACGCTCCAGATTAGCAAGGAGAGTGAATTGCCGACTCCTGTGAAGGAGAGTGCGGACTACATACAATCAAGCCTTACTCACATCATGAGTCACGACATGAGGTGACTACTCCCAGTTAGCGTACCACCGCACTGAGAACCATGGCCAGTGAAACGAACATTGACCTACATGGGTTCTCGGCACTGCGCACCTCTTACGACAGTGCGTGGCACACACAACATCCCGTTTTCACTTTGCCATCATCTACTGTTGGATTAGAAGTAGGTAGAATTTTGGCACATTGTGAGAGGCGATTCAAACGAGATTGAGAAGCAAACTACAGCGGAGAGCTTGTGGTGGGACCTTCAGGAAGAACCAAGTCCCTTCAGTCTGTAGCTACTCAGAGTGAGCAGTCTTTGAACTATTCGCCCAGACCAAATGCACTGAACAGCATTCAGATGGATTCACTCCTTACGAAAATGAACATCTTGTCAATCTACGTCGAATCAGAATCTGGAAAAACCGATTTCATAATCCTACATGTAAAATGCAACAGAGGTGGAGCATATCCATAGGAACCAGTTGCTTCCTGGTACCACTACTCAAACCGTTCGCTCTGGCTCAACATGAATCAAAACTTCTGAACTCATGATGAGATATGTTCCCCGAGGCCTTTAACAAAGACCCAATAGATATGCTGGTTCTACCGATCGACTAATCTGTCCGTTATTGGAAAGTAGTGTCAAGGAATAATAACACCTGCCGGACAACGGTCTGATTGTTTTAGGTGGTTGCGCGATCAGTGGAATCTGTGTACACATCCCTCCGTATTTTTACAAATTCTCCGAATACCCGTAAAACCAGCTGGTTATTTCGAGCGTCGGTTTGTTTGACGGAAACTCGCACGAGCAAAACGACATATCAGGTAGGCTTTAAATCATATTCATCGATCACGCCATTGGACACACTTCTCACAGCGCTTAGAAACTGATAGCAGAGCACACGTCAGTAGTTTGAGGTTGCTCGTTTTGATGAAATGATTTTAAGAGTAAACAAGAGTAAACAAAATTTCGTTGCGCAAGCAAAGTCAGTGTATGCCCAAAAGCAGGGAAGCACTGTACATTTCTTTCACCCCTAGTGCAATGCAAACTCAAAGTCTCCCAACCAGGAGATAAAGTCTACTTCAATCCGCCACGAATGATCGACCAGCAATGTGATTAAATCGTACTTGGGCAACTTATGAAGCTGCTCATGCTTCAGCGACAGAATCATCACCTGACTACGTGCTGGGTGAGTGACGACTCCTCAGAAGGAAATTCCTCCTATTTTTGTGAATCACTTTTCCTTGTGGACTATCTGGACTTTTTTGCTCGTATGAGAAGACTTAAAAAACTTTTTGTCGAAATTTTTATTGTTCAAGGTCAATACATACGGGAAAGCAATAGCTTCTCTGAATGTGAGTTAACCAGATAACCAACCAGCCACCCTGGAACGAACGGTTTAGTCTTCGATTCTCTAGAGATTCGTGAGATGTGCAGTCGATCTGTTCGCCGAACCTTGCAAGTAGCTTGTAAATATTTCGTCATCATGAGAGAAGACATCGTCGGTACATTGTTGGATGGGTGGTTCCCAGGATTTCATTTGCGCTCATATAGTTTCTATAGAGTAGTTAATTACTAAGATATGACAAGTTGCTTGGAACTTGGGCAGTTTATAGTTTGACTAGCTCCTTCGAGATTTGGTTCATATGGTGGTCTGATTCCCTTGCGTTTGGTTGATTCGTTGAGCCGTTCCAATTCAGTGTCCCCTACTAGTCCATTTCGCCTTTCTTTTGTGTTGTGATCCAGCTGGTTCTCCAGCCATTGGATTGCCTGATCAGATGCTTTCTTTTTTCCCGGTTTTTTACTTTTTGTTTTACCTGTTCACCATTTCTTTTGCCCTGTAACTTTTAACAGGGTTCATAAAACACCTTTTTGCTTGATGTAATTTCCATCAAGTATTCTGTCAGATCCTCCGACTTACTGCTTCATACTAAGCTTGTATGAGAGCTCTCGTGGTCTCGATTTTGTTTAAAGTCTTGTGTACTTTCTGTGGCGCCCATTGGCTTCTTCTCTAGATTATTGTATGGCTTTTAAATTGAATGCTCTGCGGTTCTGTGTTTCTGAGAGTTTGGCAAGTTTGGTCAGTCTCAGTCGGTCTGTTGATCGCTTTATCAGTGGCGCACCACGTCCTCATAAAGTTATTGTTCTCACCTGGGCTAGTAAGTGGGCACTGTTCAAACCGAATTTGTATCCCTTCTGAGATTTACGTTCAAAATAAGCGGGGGCATGTCTTTTGGTGGTTAGATGGCGTTAGTGCAGTTTGCAAGATGTTTTCTCTTCCATTTGTGCAAAGTGGCATTGCCACAGTCCTTGCATTAGATTTTGTATATTAGGCAGGCTCATTTCGTAGTTGTCACTTTTCCTTTCGGCTCTGATGATGCTTTTCGAAGTTTGTTCGTCTGTTCAGCTACACCAGTTGCTTCAGGAACCCCTGTATTGTTGCTTCATTTTCACGTGCAATAAATCCATCCAGAATTTTTCATCTCCTTGAGAGAAGTCATTAATTCATGGACTGCCAAAAGATCGGCACTCAGCAGGACCTGAGTTAGCTTTCCTTAGTTTACTAACTACCTTGATTTATATGGTTATGTAACGACCTGATGAGTGAACTCGCAGTTATTCTTGACGGCCCTCTTCAATGCACCCGCAACTGATCAATTGGAGACGATTCCTTGAAACCGCCAACCAGAATGCAGTACATCAATGTTTTGGTGAACTTCTTTAACCATGCATGACCCTAGCCAATTATAAAGGCGAGTAACTAGCAAACTTTCGACGGACACGTCTGAGAAAAAATGCTGGACTCTGGAGACCCTGTATGCGTTCTCCTTCTTTTGGTCGGTTTGCATGACAACCGAGTTTCCAGGTGAGTCAAGGTCTGTAGAGTGCGTACGTCCGCTTACTACCACCGGACAACTGATACATTAACAATGATTTCGAATAGGTGAATTTTCAGTTAGATCAGCCGTCAATATGCCGAAATATAGTGTTAAACTTCCGTGTTATTTTCTTTGCGTTTTACTCTTGGTCATTGCCTTTGTTTACCAGTGTTGGCATCATTAATGAATAATTCGTACAGCCCGCGCTTCGACAGAGTTGAATAGGTGGAACATCTACAAAACCAGTCGAAAGCGAAGAACTTTCCCAGCACATGAAAAATAACTACGGCAAATGAAAAACACAACTAGTCAAGCGGAATTGAGAAAAGCAGAGCGAAAGGCAGTTAGAATTCCAAACGGACCGGTCAAGCCGAATTTGGTAAACTATTAAAAATGGAAGCCATCGGCAGAACAAAAAGCAGACCACGATGCAACGGAAATCGTAAGCCGACCAATCATAGCAGGGACAAAAAGTCTTCGGATAGACCCAAAACATCAATAGAATGAGAGAACTGCCTACCACAAAGCAACGCAATTCGAAACACTCCGGTGGGATTCCGAGGAAGGTGTGTTCCAGTTTGATTGGCTGGCTAGAACGACCTTTCTCACAACAAGGTAGTTTAGGATTTCTGTGGGTATAAATTCAAGAGTGTTCAAAAATTCGGTGAATAATCGCATTCTACGGGGTTTTAGATATATAACAATCCAAATTTGAATGCAGGGTGCTCAGTGGAAGAAATAACTACGGCCTTAATAGCGTTTCTCACATTGCGTGTAAACATACCAGATGGCCTTCAAAAGATCGATTATCCTTCACTAATCGATGAGGTAAATGTTTCTGGTAGACAGGCGGTGTGCATCGTCACATGACAATGTCAAGTTCAGTATTGCCATCTTTCATTTCTACCGGGTTGGGACGGATCCACTGAGTAGTCAGCAGACTTACGAGAATTTTCTTCACTCTCATCATGATTATTTGAGTTGTCTAAAGACCAGATGGCCAAGAAATATTAAAAACGGAGAGGTTAACCTTGCTCAAATGGCCTCGGAAAAAATCCGCTTATCTCCAAATGAATGTCTGAACATCTGGACTCGATGACGGAACAGTAAAATGATGGATGAGGTAAACCAATTCGTCATTGCCGAAGCAGACAATCATAGAGTCAGGAATAGCTCGGCTTGTGAGAAGCGAAATTGGGTGCCTACTCTAAAGATAACTGCTTCTGGGCACCAGTCTGGGGGCGTTTCAGAACCAACTTAAAAAACACGTTTCTCCCAATGCGCCAATTCACCTGGTTGGTTAAATGCAAAATACAGGAGAGAAACTAGTTCAGTGAGACACAACAATGAAAAACACACTTCATCGAGTGTGTTTTACTGCAGCTAAGCCCCCTTAAGTGATCTTCAACCCATTTCTTCCGTGAAAGACACTCATGAGAGGTCGCTGGAAAATTGAGGAGGTGTTACTGATTACTTTTGCACAGTGAGTGGATTACTACTATTAATGTGAGTAGTAATGACATAGTCGTTATTTTTACTCTGATAAATCGTCACAAGGGAAACCTGAAGGGGTCATGGCTACTCAGTTTCTGCTGTTCGAAAGGACCGTTCACTAGGCTGTAGCTCACTGAAAATGCGTTGGGAACTTTCTCCAGGAAGGAACCTGGCACGCACGGCATATCAAAGTTGCTAAAAGCTTTCTTCTATTGATATCATATCCGGTAAAATGACTATGAGAGATGCTTTCTCCCATACCGCAATGAACCTATGAAATCAGTTGAATAAATTACTTCTGCCAACGCAGAACCCAGGTAGTCACTCAAATCTGCAACAGTGGTGGTTTGACAGGGCTGATTCAACATATTTCTATGATGCAGTTTTTCAAAATTAAATTATACCTGTCGATTTGAATCGCACACTTTGAGCGAAGGAATGAACTCGAATTAGGCGGAGAAAGATGGATGATTGATGCCGTGAACATAAGGTTTGCAAAAGAGCAGGTGACAGGGGGGCCTACATGAACTGTAGCACTCCGTGAGCGAAGCCATCCAATTAGATTTAGGGTCCGATTGTTTCTGAATTTCGACTGACCCCCGTGTTCCTAGGTTTTATTCAATTCAATCCTACCCTAACCCCAGTTGCTGCTTTTGTAAAGCCAAGGTGCGACTGCGTCGTTAGAACGTACCGCATGGTAGGAAACCTAATGTGCTACACCGTTAAGTCAGTAAATTAATTTGGTTTCAGATTAGAACTTCTGGAGATCGCTATCAATTTTACCTCTTTGGATTGACTATCGACCGTGTGAAATCCGGGGCAATATGGTGGATTCCATGGTGCTGGCTTCCGCTGCTGTTCTACATCGCGCAGACCCTAAATTAGAAAGGAGATCGGTAGGGACCACTAGACTTTAAGCATCTGTGTTGATATAAATTGCAGGACTGGGGGGAAACAACATATGAGGCAGCAGGAACCACAGGTACGGCATAAATACAAATATACGATTCGTAGTAGTAAGCTGTAACATTGCGGAATCATTGTGGGAGTAACGAGATGAATAATTCTACGGAACAAACAAAACAGTGAACTGGGGGAGCTGAGGACATAAAGCTCTCGTGGCCAGGTGAATAGTGATCCAAAAATCCTGACTTTTCACCTTCCATTCCAGCCAAGACCAGAGACACTCAGTAGGTGACAGGCAAAAACTGTAGTGAACAGTGCCGATAGCGATGAGTATAGGATGCAAGCAGGCATTCAACTGATCATCTTGTAAATTATCAATCAAAGTTCGTATTGAATAGAGTAAGGGAAGTAAATCTGTTGAGCAAGAATCACAAGGAGAAGTTTGGATATTTTGACTGCTGCGAGGAATCGCTATTCCACAGGCCGATGAGATATCTTATCCGGCTGCCAGTAGTTCTTCCTGGTTGCATTGTCCACCCTTGTCTGCCCGTTTGTCGGAGAGGCTTTACTTTCCTGGACCCATCAGAAGCGTTTACAGCTATAGGTAACTGATGCTGGTTTAGAGAAAATAAGTTTAAGAACTGATTCGACTTCTTTTGGAGTACAGGTTACTATTGTGTTCGCCACAATTGATTTGCTTGTCTCAGTGGTTGGGACACCCAGTGAAGGAACTGTGTTTTTTGAAGTTGTATGCAACTTAAACGTCTGGCACAAAGGCACGGCAGGTAAATGGTCTCAAATGAAAGTGACAACGAAAAGGGTTCAAAATCCTGGACAGTCATCTTTATTTCCCAAAATTCGCTTGAGGAACAATCAAATGATTCAAGGCATGTGACAGTGTTTTAGTGATATAAGATGGAAATAGATACCAACGTAGTATCTTCAGAGGTGTAATCATGTGTTTCGCACCACGTGATTTCATATAACATCTGGTGTTGTTCCGTAATGGGTAAAAATATCACCAATGACAGCAGAAACGCAGCCTACAGTGTGTCAAAGCTCATCCAAGCGAACAACATCTACAGCTATCAGTTCGGCCGAAATGATTGTCCCGAATGTCAAAATGAAAGAAAATACCCTATGCAGTTCATTTTTAAATGACACACATCTAAACATATATTCTGACGTAGATAATTACCTTTTCTAGCGCATCATGTGAACATAGCTTTGGGCAAACAAACAAGCGGTGATATAAATCCTCACCCAGTTTTGCAAATGAGGCCAACTACTGAATCCCAAGGTTTATCGATCAATGTAAAACACGAAATATGCACCCATATAAGTCACCGGGTGTCCCAAATTTTCATTTGTTTAAAGTTGTGTTATATACAGCTGTCAAGCCTAGGTATACATGTATATGCATTTTTCGATGAACAGATCGGAAATATTTCGAATGTGCGTTTCGAACAAGATAGAAGAAGTCAGTCACGTCGCTCAAGCATTTTCAAGCCTCATAATTCAGGTGCGTCCAGCTTAAGCTGTGACATTTTCGCCTCGTAAAGCAGATGTCTGGAATTCGAACACCCACGGTAAATCCAAGAATATGAATAGCTGATGAGTCCCAATTAGAGTGAAGCTCGAATGCAGTGCTTTCTCCCCTAAGCGTGGACTCCAATCGGTCCCGTCCTATGAATGCATAATGTGTGATTAGTCGCCAAGTTTTAAGCACTTTGCGAGTAGCGCTCAAGTCAGTGAATATGCCTTGACATTTAACTCTTGTTTACTTTGGAGAACTCAGTTCATGAAACAATTAATCGATGTTATGGATAGTTGCGAGTTTTTTTCAACGTGCCGTGGTCACAAACTCTGCATATAGTGCAGCCACCTAAGACAGGCAGTGTCAGGCAGTTTTTAAGCGCCCCGGATTCTACCTAACCATGACAGACAGATGAATTGATCGATACAGAAGGTATAGGTAGTGGGTCGTCGTTCACGACTTCGAGCAAACTAATCACATCACTCAAGTAAGGCCATGTTTTCTGGTTCAGACGTGATAATCCATGTGGTTCTATCCTATACTGGTAATGACAACAGTGTTGCCCCTTCCGCACATCAGACCTCCAAGGTACATCTACCGGTAAGACAAACACTGCTGGACGGCTGATGAATTCAAACCGCAGCAAACCTCGAATCCAGTGGTCCATCACTTTGTTGTGATCCAACCGTGATGTTCGTATCCGGACATGATCAACACCGACCAAGCAACAGTGTTTTGAATGCAAACAAGTTGAAGTCACAGGTGGGTTCAGGGAAGTGTTTTGATTACTATGCATGGATTACCATTACAATTCATGAGTACGTTGAGGGAAGTGCAATGTTGGATTGGATTACGATTGGAATACGGCCGCCTATTCATCATTAACTGGAATGTTTGATTTTCTACGATTCTCGTTAATCAGCTGAAGTTCCTGAATCAAAATTTAAAACTTTTGTAATCCAATATTGTGTTCCTTGTCTATTAGTAAATCTCCTACATTTCTTATGCTCACAAATTTTGGCCTGAAGTTTTCCTGAGCGTAAACAGGCTTTGAAGCACTAGATGCAGTCAGTTGAAAACTAATCTGTCTTTTTTCACGGGGACTCAGGTGAATCCCAGCTGAATCTTTAATTTGTTATATTCTTAAAACTATTTCAAGTTGCGAATGGATGTACTTCACGAAAAGGTTACAATTTAGGTTCAGGCGGAATGTGAGGTTGACTGAAACTGGGGGGCTGCGAAATCGGTCATGGACTGTAGAAGAGTACTCAGCAAAATATTCAGTAGTGTTACTCCACGAAGTGACTTCAGATTGTCTCCAATCTTAACCACACTTATAGATTACTGGGTTGAACTAAGGAACCATTCGTGCGGAAAGTTATACTTGGACCTCCACCACACTTATCTGTTATATTATCAACATTCCTAGGCCTATGCTGGCTTTCTACCATTCTGAAACCCTCTCCTCTGATTGGCTTTACTTTACGGTTGCACTCGGAAACCATGACCACAACGAAAGTTTCATAGCTTGTGTCACGCAAATGCCCTTCCACCCACCCCTCCAACCGAAAGGCTCGTAACTATTGCCCATCGTTTCAAGGTAGGATATTTCCTTGGCCACTGTCACTTAGGTCTGTAGTTCATTATTCCCTGGGAGGTTCCCCGTTTAAATTCAGGCGTCATACCCGGAAGTGAGCTAACGACGTACAGATACACTAAATTTTCATCGCTTCACTTGGTTTTGTTTGGACGCGCTACCCTGGTATTTTCGGCAAAAGTGGAACAACAACTGGGAACAGTAACCAAACGTAATAACATATTAAACGCGTGAGTTGAATAGCTTTCAGCCACGAACTGTCGATCAACCTTTATGCCTCGAATTGTAGGGCTCAATTCGTTGCACTTTGTCCAAAGAGGTCGTGGACGAAGATGAAACTCTGAGACCAGTGTATGATGGCAGCATGAGAGGATTTTGAAAAAGACAGATAGGCAGATGGAGATAGGTAGAGATAGCGATTGCACCTTACAAATGAAGTTAATCGATGCTGAAAAACCGAGCACCACTGTACACCTGTTCCAACCCCGTTGGGAATTACCAGTGGTGCACACCCCACCAATGTCTGGGAGGATTCAAACGTACACTAAATACATTCTTCTTCTGTTTGAATAGTTTAGGCCATATGCGACATGATGATGACTGACTTCTCGAGTAGAGTCTTCTAGGACGGAGGTCAACTTTGTGTTAGAAAATACTTTCACCTATGGAAGCGGAAAAAATTACGCCGCTTTGAAGATGTGTTCAGGTCAATAACAACCACCTGCCCAGAGTGACAGAATTTCGAAGCTACGGTTAGGTGACAATGTTCAACTGGGCAGGATAAACGTAAGACGAGGCTGACGCCCTACTGACATACAAGCGGGCATTCTGATTGGTCGATTTACGCACAAACCAGAAGAAGCGCGTAAATTTAAACACGAACGGAGTTCAAAATGACTTATATAAGTGATAAAAACAGGCAACTAACCGAATGACAACATATTGTGGTAAAACATTCCTTCTAGAACGCACTGTTGTGAGTAATTTATTTACATCTGTCTTCCAAATAACGAGTGAAAGCGTTAAAACCCCCCGAAAAACAAGGTGACCTCCTCCTAGGGAGGGGAAACATGAACAAAAATGAATGACCGTCTCGAATTTGACCAGCTCCTTATTAGCCCCTAGCCAGTGTTCTACGCGGCTGCTTCATCATGCGCCTGGCGTCGAAGCTCACTCAATGGAGGTCAGCGGGTGGTCAAACAACGCTGTTCGATTTTTTAAATATGCTAAGTGAAAGAGCTGGAACGTATCCTTCGTTTGGGTGAAACGAGGATGGGAGTGTAAGGTTAAGCTTGTGCACTAATGGGCTGTATGGAAGAGTTTATCCCTTACGCTGATTTGGTGACTTTCCTAGCCTCCCAAATCCTGCCACCACTAAGAAATAAATTTGGAGTGACTGTTCAGAACTGGTGTAAGGCAATCAAAACTCAGTTACGTGTCCCTGTGACTAAAATGATTGCAACCATTCACTCTAAGCCCCATGCTGCGCGAGCAATTTAACTTGCTAAGTGGCACACGTGGGATACCTTACGTGTGAATTCAGACCAAACATTCTCTGCTCCATATGCCCGTAACTGGGGCACATTCACCATCAGCCGCGTTGTTCTTACGAGCCCAGACTGAGTGCTAACTGCTAACATTTTTAGAAGCAATTGCGAGGTCGCTGTTCTGCAACTTATCCCACCGAGGTGAATTGACAACAAAAGCCATGGTTATGCATTTCGTCGGTGTACACACGCGTAACCAGCTACTGATATCACTGGGAAGTAAATAAGGCGGGATGATAAAGAATGATCAATAGGTTTAAAGCTCTTAGGATTCGAGTGACTTCATAGTCCGTACACAGAATCCCGTTGGCAACCATAAACTAGAACTAGTATGAGTTATTTTCGACGCACGGGAAAGTAAAGATGAAAATACTGGAGGATCGGGAGCCCCAGCCATTGATGACGCTTTGACTCGCATATTGCACGAAAACTAAGGTTAATAAACAGCAAAGTGAACTGAAAAAACGGCAGTTGTAGAACATGGGAAGAGGGGCTGTACACAAAGGTTTGTCAACTTGATGCTGAAGCGGTTTTGGGGATAGAGCCTGTTGGAGGAACGTGGCAATTCTTTCCTTCTTCAAGTTGAAAACGGCGATAGTATAGCTGTATTTGGGTGAATATGCACTTCCAATCTGGAACCTTCATTCTCATCAAGTCGGAAATCTCAAGTAAGGGAGCGATATTTCCCATTTTTCTACAAAAAAAAGAATGTGGATCCAGATTTGAGAATCTACTGTTGTGGTAAAAACGAGATGCGGAACGCTGTAGAAGCCATCCGATCTCGAGTTCGAATTCAGACTTCTGTAAGGCGACATCAATTTTACCGCCGTTAGCAAACTAAATTTTTTTGAGCAATTCACCAAACAGGAACAAATTGAAAATTCGAAGTGAGTTGAGCACAACGTCTTGTTTTCACATAACAATAGTGGTTACATCACCAAATCCCCGTTTCTAATCGTACTCCCTTGTATATTGGTGGTACATAACGCTTTTGGTGTAATTATTTACCAGCAGTGTAGTTCTGCGGTGTTCGTTAGATAACCCGAACGCTGTATCACACAACTAATCAATACATGACTGTCCTAGAGACGATTAATCAGGTGTGATTACCGTCCATCTTGTTCGTATCCAGAAGATTAGGGACTCATTTGTATTTTTTTCAGATCACCCAGTGCGCAGCCTGGAGTCTTCATTTTACTGGTTGTTTGAATCAGCTGATTACACGCAGGTAAATCGATCGCATAAGACCGGAATCGCTGAATCATCTGGATTGGAAATTCTATCCAATGGTGCAGGACTATGCGTGGACTTTCGTCACAAACTGCCTGCGTAGTTCAGTGAGTAGATTTAAGATGGATATAAGTGAAATACAATAACTGTGACATCTGTGGATACAAGATAAGGATGTATCGTCTTCTGAACCAGCGAATTGGATTGCGACTGAACAGCTGATTCAGTGGCTCTCATGCCATCAGTTCCCTTATCCTCGGTGAACGCAACTGTGGCAGCTAGAACCAGTGTACTTGGGTGCACGGTTTGTGAGCTGAAAAACTTAACTCAACTGAATGTAGTCTTGATAGAGAATATCTCGTTCATTTTCAACTCCTGAAGCCACTTAAATAAATTTAATCTGTATCGGTAACATTGTGGTGGAATGACCATGGAGGACTATGATGGCGTTGAACTGCGCATCGTCGCAGTGACGATGCTCCTACAAATATAATCAAGCAGATGTTACGTACTTGTGGCCACATTTATCTTGATGATGGCGAGTCCCCTTTACCAACTTTGTTCTCACTGTGACAACAAGCCAGGCAATTGGCCAAACGTTTGTTCACACGCACACCCTAGCTCTCACGAACGCTCATTTATTTACCGTCTTGATTCTGAAATGCAAAATAATTCACAATCGTCTGTTCAGCAATTGTATTTTCTTCAGGTCGATCGTTTTTATTCATAGTTTGCTGGAAATCTATCTGATCCAGATAATATTTACTTCCCTCCATTGATGAACCTTGCCATGTGGCTGTATACTGTTGAGCAATTTGCTGTCATTTTGCGTCACCGAAGTTGGTCCCTGTTTGATTTCCGAGCACTTAGTATGTTCTCGTCTGTTTGATCGTCATTCTGAAGCAGTGTTTTGATAGCTGTTATTCCCGGCTTTATTTTTAGGTTTTGTAGTATCGTTTTAATTTTCAGAAATCAACACCCAAGCTAGTGGTGGGGTTCGCAAGGTAACTGTATCTAGTCGAGTATTGGGGTAACCGCTTGTGTGTATAGCTAATGTTTCGTTATCCCCCAATTCTCAGCGGTTTAGGTAATCGTTAGATGTCCCACATAAGTCTACGTTACACTCACTATCAAGCGGAGCTTAGTACGTAACCTGTAAGAGAGCGCTTATGTCCACAGGTAGCGGGCATCCACATCAAATGCTGAAGAATTCCACGCTACCAAGGTCCATGAAACTCATGAGGTACCGGTAGAATTTTGAGTTGTTTCTGCCTTCCAAAAATGTGGTCAAATAGGTATAACTCCGGTTCCCAACAAAGTCCATCAAACAGCGGCCACCTTCCGAGTGACCGTCATAACTTATTGCCTCAACAAACAGAGTTTACTGGGAAAGCTTCCCCGTCGGACAGTTACAGTATTTGTTTGTCAAGTGTGTAGCTCCCTTGAGGACAGACAAAGCAATGAAGCAAGCCAACCGTAATTCTGCACGTACCGATGAGTTCACACATAGGGCATCACAGTAGGGTGAAACAGATAATGGACTGGCAGTATATTTTGAGATATTATCCCATACAAGTTTCTTCGGAACCTTGAGTTAGCCTATGTGCTGAACCTCATGCGAAAAAATAACCATGTGTTATTGACCGCGAGAGAATTTATCGAGTTTTTAAGGCCTATGAGCCTCATCGCTCTGTTTGTTACTTGGTTTGTGGATTTGGCACCCTTCTGTTTTTGAAACGTTTATCATTGCTTTTTTCGCTTGGTCCATTCGTTCACCAAGTTAATCGAAGTGGTGCACACAACCTAGTGGCAAGTTTGCCGTACAGATTAGACACTACGCATCTGTGTTGAAGGATGAAACATCGCACACTGGGACAATAACCGACAGTGTATGAAGTGTTACACTCTAGAAACCCCCATTCCAGCGCATCCCCTTTTTACTTTCAATTCGTGTTTTGCTAGCTGACGTTCGCGAGTGCCTGAATTAGAGGGAGTGGTGATAACTAGGTTGCTTTATTAGTAGGTCACAGGCATGCATATATGAAAGTACTGGAGATTTTGAGTGTCCAATCCAGACGAAGCAGCTTATCCGATTACGCATTCGCCGCATGCATATATAATATCTGAGAACATGCTATCTTAACCTGGTTGGAGAATGATTCTGTTTCGTCATCTTCCCCACAGTAAAAACAACCGTTCAGCTATAGCACCTTTTCGGTGCCTAGCTGCCATGCCACCCGAAAGAAGCACGAGGGCTGGGATACTGCCGGGTTGCCCAAGCTTAGACAGGGGAAGTCGAGAGGCAGAGGTCGGGTTCGAACCACGGACCTTCCGGTCAGTAAATTCGCTCTCTAACCACTGAGTAAAAAATTATTGAAGGAAGTACACACTAGACTCTGAAAGTGCTATCTCGGAAAACATGTGTCCCACTGACTTTGAAAGTTCTCTCGAGAAAGACGTAGAAGATGAACAGTCGCGCTTTATCCAGAATGGAAATCCTGGAAGGTCCTGATGGGCTTGGGCAGCGTACTAAACCATCGTGCCCTGGTTGCTGTAGGAAGCCCATGCGGCATAGAACAGTTCTGGCAGTCTGTTGGTCAGAATGACTGGTTTAACCTACCATTCATTGACTGGCCGTCGAAGAACACTGAAGACGAAACTACAAGTGATCTTGTTGTATCCGCCAAATTTATTTTTGACTAGGGCCTGACTTGATTAAGATGACTGCATTTTTGACTTGTTTTTTTAATGACTTTACCGCAAAGCCAGCTTCAACCCTCATTATCGTTCTACCTTGTTTTTATGATGGTTCTAAAAAAGCAATATTCAACTAGGTAGATGAATTGTTTGCTGCGTCTAGCGATTACGTTTGTGAAGATTTAATTGTGAATCAAGCCGATGCACTGATGATATCATCCGACTAACGACGGAAGGTTTACACCGAAAGTTCCAATTTTCCAAATCTTCGCATACTACCAACAGTTTGTGAGTAGCTCGGAAGGAGAACTGATTCACAAGTCACCCGAATCCTCCGAGAAGTCGTCACTAGAGGAGCCAGGCAGCACACGGCTAGGAGATTTGGCTTCCGTGATTATAGAATGAGCGGTTTTATATTCTGTCTAGATGCGAGTTGCTCAGCCGCTCCTGGCTGACTGGATGATTGTTCAAACCCCTAGACGGAAGCATGTAAATTCGAACATCCCTAGGTTTTTGTGAGATGCCCAATACTGATGATTCTCACCAAGGAAAAAACAGCTGAGTAGTGTTTCTTGGCTTATATTTCCGTAGATTTGCTTCACGGGGTTCTAATTCCCCTTGTTTTACTCCCTCTGGTTTACATCGAAGAGGGGTTTGCATCAATACATGGCCACGTGATGTGGATTCCGTGACTGAAAGGTTGATGGCGCTATGTGCTATCCAAGTGCGATTTAATCGCATTGCTGATCAACCAATCGTAGATGAACGGTTAAGTGTTCAAACGATTAGCCGGGAGGTTTTGGGTTCAAAACCTCTGGAGTTCCGTGAGATACGCAATGATGACGATCCCAGTAAGGATGCGACTTCTGCACTGCGCTTCTCAGCTTTCTGCATAGGTTAACTAAGAAAGCTGGAATGAGGACTTTCGAACTCCCATACTATCAGCAAATTTGCTCAGTTGGGTACGCGATTTGACCTCCAGGTGGAGGGCGTGCGGCACCAATAATCTGTCCTCAAGTTTAGAGCGAAAGCCTAAGTGTAAGTTAGCAGAATTGGCTTAATAACATAACATAGTGAATTCGGCCAGGGCGCGCAATCTCTCCAGCTTTTCAGCTGCCCTCTGTTTCAAACACAGTGTAGACAACCGAATGAACACACAAACGTGAACGAAATCCACGAACACTCACCATGTCTGTGGTGGAATTATTTTCTTCAGGTAAAAAAGGCGTTGAACACTTACTCTTGGCTTCTGATCAGGTGGCGGATGATCCGTTCGCCGAGCTTGTCAACCGATGTACAAGTGTTTCTACGTCATCTGAGGAGATAGTAGCGGTGCGCCTGCGTGTAATTGGCTTGTAATCAGTATGTAATACCTGCAACGTGGTCTGCTTATCTTGCATCTGGTTGGCTCATTCACTAGCTTCGATTCAGTAGTTCTGTTCCTTCATTCAGATTGGTCCGTTTCGCTTTTGTTGTGTGTGTTGCATTTCAGCCAGTTGGCAAGCTCGGTGAACAGGCTATCTGCCAGCAAATCAATGGCCAATATACTGACCCGTGCTACAAATATTCGGGTATATTAACAAAACTCACTCTGCAGTATCAAATGCGAGTTCGAAATTTTCTTTGCGGTTCTCTGGAGACAACGTGGAGAAGTCAAACGCATCCGGATAGAAGTGGTGAATAAGGGCGCAGAATGCGAGTCCATCCGCCCAGCTGCTTCCAAAGTTTGTGATGTTGACATTCTACGGAGACAGAAAACGAGATTGGTTTGTAAGTATCTTGAAGCACTGACCGTAGTACGTTTTGATAGTGTTAGATTTCTCGAAGTACAGGTAATTATCTAGGTTTTAACAAAGAGCTTTCAGTTTATCATGATGAGCAATTCTGTGTGTCGTATTTATCCCTGATCTTCATTTCTCAAGATTCAACAACACCAGAACGACCTGCAGAGGGCAGCCAAACAAATTGTAGTGACCCTTCTTGCTACAAGAAATCGCATAACTAGGCCATCTGGAGGTAAATATTTTGCTGTCTTCTGCGATAAACCTAAAGGCAGTACGGTGTTTCCCTCAAGTTTTCAGCATTTCCTCGTTTATAGAAGCATTACTAACCGATCAAGCACACGATATAGTTTTTTAAGAAATCTTACGTTCGAACCACCCAAAGATGGGTCATAACTCTTGGTGTTGCTTTGAGAAACAAATGGGCCTTACCACAACCACTATACGTCTCTAAGAGCATCAACTGCGCGTGTTAGCATCAAGCTTCAGGCCTTACTCACTGAGTCTCCGAAGTGACTGACCCTCACCAGGAAGGCGGACCAAACAATTAGATCATTGGCTGTAGGAAAGTTACCCTGAAAAGCGGTTTGAACTTGTGTATCGGAGGTTGGAGAAGGGTTCCAGGACAAAACTGTCGCACGTGTGCTTTCGAGTGAGACTTTATAGTCAGGGGCTCAGTGTGCAACTCCTCAGTCAGACCCAACTCTTCGGCGTGGGCCAGTCACTAATATCACTCAATCCCGCGTCTGGTAGTTCACTGATCCTCAAACAAACTCATTTCAACAAGACTTTCTTGACTCAGTTAACCGTCAGCTACCAATCCATCGTACATTTAATTGAAAGCCCACTAACTTAAACAAAGTAAAATAAATTTTAAGAGGCACATTTAAAATAATCTGGTCCACTTTGCATTCTTCTGCGTCGGTAATCTGTGTTAAATCAGAAAAAAGCGTCTCGGCCTCAGACTCCGCAGGCGCTTCTGGTAGATTTATGATGTCTTTGAAACATCCATAAAAGGATCAAGTTTGGTGTAACCCAGACCGCAGATTGCTCAAGCTGGACCCTGATATCTTCCAATTCACTCTTCGGTTGTCTGAAGGTCTTGATACAATGACTCATGCTATCTAGGTTATAGCAGTCTCTCTCAGCCGCAAGACTCCCGTACAGTATTAAATCCCGGTGAATAGTCATCCTTGTGCTGTTCAGTTGACCATCCCACATAAGCTAAATGGATCTGGACGCTTTCATCACCGACAGGTGACAGTTAGTAGCTGTGGTGTATGCAGTTGCTTCAAGCCCTAAAATGCACATATTTATTTCACCCGAGTTCACGATATGAATGCTTAGGTTGATGGTAAATATGGTGGTCCCATCCGGATCTCCCCTGTCATAAAGATACTGGACAGATACCTTTTCATTTGTGAGCCGATACGGACTTTCAGCACCATCTGGATTCCTGCACGTCGTACACAAATGGAGTCTGATTACCAGTTGGTGATGAGGTGAGTAAGATCTTTGCACACACACATCAGTGGTCGAAGCCTTCTTCATCTTTCGAACGAAGCGTGTTAGGCCCGAAACGATTACCAAGTTGCTTTCTTTAGAGTGAGTACCAGAAAAACTCTAAGTCCATGACACTACAACAGACACCGTGAGGATCGGGAAAACCACAACAACCATGTGACTACTCACAAGTAGCCAGATTATGAATACCGGTTCGCTCGCTGGGCTGAGCAATGAACGCTCATTACTGGGATCGAATGAATTTATGGAGAGCTGTCAGGTATCCAGGGGATTTTACCGCGTCAACTAACTCACGCAAACTCCAATGGGAAAATGTGTTGTTTGGCTTACCGGATAGTCCTTGGTTAGCATCTTACACCAGTTCAGCATCATCTCTTTCGCAGTGCCAGCTCCTGCACGGCCTCCGGCGGTAAAACTGTGCAGGCAGGGATGGATCAGAAAAACAACATTTATTATCAAAAAATCGCATCTTAAATCGGACGAAGAATGGTACGAATAATGAAGCACCCACGGTCGTATTTTTTTATTTTCGGAAGTTGTCAATAACTACCAGGTAATTGTTGGGTAGGTTGAAGTTTGAAAGTCGTTGTTGATTAACCAGAGGAAAAGTCGATAACCGTTATATAAGCCGACAAAATAAAAGAACATCTGATTTTAAACATGTATGATATACTACGAGCTTTTATAAAGGTCATTCAATGCTAACATTCAAACACTGAGACAGTGCCACATAAACAGCATGGAGTGAAGCTTGATCTGACAAAAGGGAAGGTACAAATTTAGATCACAATGAAAAGCAATTTAAATTCATCTGAACGGGTTTGAAATTTCTCAGCATAAGGAGACTTGTTAAAGTTTACCAACCTACAACTTCCAGGGAAATCGAGTTTACGCATCGAACGAAATGCCCATAAGTATTCCCATGTTTCTCCTGAGTATTACTTGGCTGTCAAAAAAAGGAAATTTTCCCATTGGAAACGCGACTTATCTAACATGTTGTGTGCTTAGAAGTAAAGCGGATTTCCCAACAAAAAAGCGAAAACACGAAGAATATTTTGTGGGGAACGATGCTGAAAGACACTGAGAAAAAATTGATGATGAGTAGCTATAACAACAAGATGTCAACAAGATGGCACTCGACCGGTTGAGTTTCCGCTATCCTAATTAAACGGCAACCTAGGTTGGTTGGAATTGTGGAACATTGGCTCCTCAACGTCGGAACAAAAAAACATTTATGACAAGTAGATTTAGATAGCAAGATGACGTAAATGAATCTCGCATATTTTGGGATAACACATTTACGGTCTCCTGGGCTGGACTGTTTTTCAGGTCCTTTTTTCTGTTGTTGGCACGCTTATGGCACTAAGCCTCTGTTTACTGTGCACAGTTTTTGTGGCTCTTTACATGGGCTTGTTAGCCTTCACGCATTAACTGGCACATGCGCACGCACACACGCACATGCGCGCACGCTCACGCACACGCACACGCACATGCACATGCACACGCACACGCACACACACGCACACACACACACACACACACACGCACACGCACACGCAAATGCACACACCATCATGCTTGGTCTGCCATTTCGCTCAGTTTGACTATTGTTCACGTGTGAGCTCTTTGGTTAATCGATCGTGGTTCCCTAAGATTTGAACGAACGTGCGGCTGCGGACAAAAATCTTGTCGTGGCAACCTTGTCATTTGAAAAATCAAGTTGTTCAAAAGGACGCAGATTTTGATCACTTATAACCAGACTGTTGATAGTCTCCGTTATATCTCAGACTTTGGTAAACTAGGAACGCGGAACCCGTATTTTGGTCTTAGGTCCGCCACAGCATCTAAACGATGCCAGGTTTTCAGCTGTTATCATGTATGCAAGGTAGCAAGATGTTAAGCCAACTGACGTATGCCATGGAGATGTGTCTAATTAGCAGAGCCGCCATCTGACTGTCTAGAATCACCTAGTTAGTTACGACTATAGCAGTTTCTGACAAACGGTTTCTGTTTGTCATGTCGATGACCCGCAGATCAGCTGTTCATCATTCGCCCATTGAAATAGCGTTCCACCATCTCACGGACGTTTACTGGTTGAGGCCAGCCTACATAATTCAATTCTGCTGCAACTCGCTTGTGGAAAGGGCTGCAGCAACGCAGCTTTTCTTGCGTAAGCTCTGTTTTACTATACACGTGCTCGCCATTCAGGTTTCTCTTTAGAATTTGTTTGTTTTTCCCAAGTTTATTCATCCAGGTAACGAGCCTCCCCCACGACGAGACATATCCGTTGCGGAGTCCACTAGATGACTACAAAAACTAACAGGCTTTGGTGGTTCAGCTCCGCTGCAACCCTCTGTTCCCTGCTTGGAAAGGCGAATTTTGCGTACACTGTACATTATGAAACGTGTCTTCCTCGGTTAAGCTAAAAACAATGCCAGTGGGATTTCGAACTGAGCGATCCAAGCATCAAACTTAAAGATCCGAAGATAAGTGATGTCCAAGAAAATGAACGAGTTTCACAGCATCTCGATCAGTCTGCAAAAATGTGTCCGGTAACCGAAGCCTTGGTTGTTTTTGGTTTGGCGCTCGGTTGTGTGTATCTGCCATTCTAGCGGACCACATTGCATACATATTTTGTGATCTATCTGTGAACTATTCACCTGCCTATCATCACATCAAGGAAAATGAAATAAACAGATTACCGCATCACGTGAACTGTTGCCATCTAATGTCCACGGCCTTAGTGGTTGTGCAAAAATGTTTTTCTTCTCCACCGCACAAAGATAGCGTACGCAAAAAGCCCACACAAATTACAGGTGACCCGTGGCCTTGACCCCACTGGTCAAGGAATTTCCAATACACTCAATGTAATTAGGTTTGCAAACATGAAGCAGAACTCTCATGTTGCAACCATAAGCTTTGGACAATGAAATCACTTTCTGATTGGATGTTACTCCACAGTTTACAATCCTTTTCTATCGGAAACGCAGCGAGCAACTGTTGCTTAACTGTGGGTCGTGGATGATATTCATTTTGTGATAGAGAAATATCAAGCTACTGAAATTTAATTTGTGTACATGGAGAAAAACGATGGTAATTTGCAATGATGACCAGAACAACAGAATGCACAACAAGGTGCAGTTAGCTGACGGGACAGATAAAACTACGGATTTAGTTGAGCTCTTTGAATGAAGATGGGACAATGCAATGTACACTCATTTGCAGACAACTTGATTTTAACGAGCGACTTAACTGAATCCCAGCTGAAGCTGTCGTCTATGATATTTTCCAACTCAAGTGCAGTCGAGATATCGTAGTATACTTTATTGAACTAGACCACCGTATATATTTATGTAAGTATATAGGCCTGGAAATTCGGCTGCTAAAGGCTAGTTATTTTTGGCGGCAAAATTCTAGATTCATTTTTCGTTCGTGACTGTTTCTACGTGTTTTACACAAACTTCAGACTGAGCAGGCTTCGATGCTTCTTCAAAATCTCCACTGCAGTACGAATATTATCGATTTGCAATTCCAGGTGACATTCTGTGTAAAAAAACTTTAGATTTCTTCATCTGTGTTTACGAACGAACCGCATTTTTTACAGATTTATGTGCTGTGCCTGATTGATTTTGGCCAGGGCTGTTACAGCTAACTTTCAAGTTGTCGAGACCAATCAGATCTCCGTGATCACATGAGCTATACAGGCATTACAGTTCTTCCACAGTGCATCGATTTTTCAGGACTGGGAGACCAATGCATCTTCGAAACTCGATCCAGCTAAAAATGGCATTGTTTTGACAAAGGCAGTAGCCAGTGAAATACGGCTGGAAAGACGGCACCGCGACAAGCTGGTCGTTAAATTGCACAAGAGCCCACAGCTGAATGGGAGGTGCAACCGCATCGAAAGCAATGGGTGGACTGTCAGGTTTGAATCGTATCAGATAGATTGGGGTTAGAAATGCAAAAAAAGTTGAAATGTAAAATTTTTCTGTTTTGTGCGTATTTTTTTACTGTGCACAACTTCTACAGACATGGATATGTTAGCTTCGTGAACTTCATTCACATGACAGCCCAAGGTGAATTCAAAACTCGAGCACTATCGCACTGACCTGTTGAACGCTGAAACAACCTGGGAAACCGTGCTAAAATAATGTAAAAGTAGAAAATCTGTAGGTTGTCCAGTTTTTTTTGTGTGAATTAAATACATGAATTGTTGGTCTTTGTTTAGCACCAAACAACTAGGGTAAAGCCTCACTCCAAACGCTCCCTTTAGCTGCTTGACTAAACAAGCCACGGCAGTCAAGTCCGTCCCTGTTTTGCGGGCATTACATGTTCAACTTCTGCACAACAAACTTGGATCATCAAACGTCCGAAATCCATCACCTAATTTTCACCTTTGACAATGTCCAAAAACCCATGAGGATACACCCTTGGATTTCATAATAACTGATTCTGAGGGTACTGGTGACGCTGTTCCAACTTCGCCATCCGTCACAGTGACAACGATGTTGAATATTTTCGGAACAAAATCATATTTTACAATATGCAGACAGGCCCAACAATTAGGAATTCCTATGATACTAGGCGGGAAACTCACCGACTCTCTCGAGCGCAGACCGACAGAGTCCCACTTTGATCAGATAGTGAAAAAAACCCAAGGGTATCGATTAATGACAGGTAACACAGTGTTTATGTAGAATCGATTGTCCTATCTACAAATATACGGTAAGGCGAACTTGTTAAATCTGCGCGCAAAGACTCAAGGTTTTCCTCTTTGGTCGCCTTCCCTTCTGATATACACCAAGCTAACGGATCATGTAAAAAACCGAGATAATATGTAGATGTATACAACCACAACGGGCCGGTGAAGATCTACTGTGCGTTGCAGTTTACACTGATAAGTTTAAGTAATCTAGTTGCATAGGGAGCACTTGTCTGAGTAGTTCCAACCAGTCTAGGAACCAAGTTGAGGCGGTCGGCCTGTGACGAGACCTAGCTTTTGACGTCACAGCTTAACAGGAATGGCAAATGCCAACCACTTGGTTGAGGCGCATCTCCCGTGATACTCAAATCATGGACTGCATAACAGTTGTCCGAGGTGCCGGGTCAGTGCTGAGCGCCTTGCTGGTGATGGACAAAAAGAATATTTGAGAGTATGAGATCACAGAAACTGCGAGGCCATGAGCTTCATTCATCGGTTACGACAGCTACAAGAGTCTATTTGGGGTAAATCCTCTGGCGAAAGCTGGTTGAATTACTTCACACTCCAGAAGAAAAAAAGTTCGGAAGATGGCCTTATTAAAAATTTATCTTTCCTATGCGTTTATGGACTTTAAATAAGATAGACCACTGAGTATTTCGGTCCTAGGATGATAGGCTTGAGCAGCGCACTGATTGGATGTGCATCACGTAATAGGACTTGGCAATTAACTTGTAAACATGTCGCCACCGAAAGATGAGCCATAAGCAGCGCGCAGATGGATGGGTACTTTCTTCGCACACGCGTGAATCTACATAGCTTTCGATGTGTATCTGTCATCTCTTGACGTCATTGGTTAAAGAGATACTACAACGCAATACAAATCACGAACGGACCAATGAACTTACGCGAAAACCCTCTCTTAATCAGCCAATCTTGTCAAAAGATAACAACTATTCTTCAAAAACTGTGTAGATGCACGCAGGCAAGGAGCAAGTATTCACCCAATGTCTTCTTGATTGGGGACAAAACGTTTGCAAGTGAACAGATTAACAGCTACCTGATCAATAACCAATTAGCACACTCAAGTTCCAAAAACTTCGTGCAAGACCATTCCATTGGAATAGTTGGTCTACTTCAAAGTGACTACTAACCAAATTTAAACTCAGCGCGCTTGGCATCCAGTGAAAATCATGCGATTAGTCATACGGACGCTAATTTGAGACCGACTTCCTGACATTCCCCACTGTACTGCCGTAAGTGTCGCTTATAAAAATCACTAAGACCACTTTTTGAATGCAAATTGGCATACCGACTGGATTTATCGAAACAATACAGACGTAAATGATAGGACGAAATCTCATTTAAAAATTACGAAACCTCGTCACACTACGATATATATATATATATATATATATATATATATACATATGCCAAACTTATTTTGTTAAGATTGTCTGACATCTTTTTTCGTGTTTCACATTGTGACTGGCGGTACATTGAAGAAATACCCAAAGTGCAGCAACTAGCGTGAAGGACGCAGATGTTATTGTCAGTTATCGCCCAAAACAGAAGTAGTTTTGAACCTCTGGTAACTAATTCTTTTCAGAAAACGGATAATAACAAAATAATACAATAACTGCTTGAAGAAGGCGCTTGACAATTTGGAAGCACGTTAGACCTTCCTGGTATGGCTGAATTCTGATTACGTCAACTATTCCGTGCATCTCCTGTCTCCCGAAAACTTGCTGTGATAACACGGGCGACATGTGAGTCCTAATAAGCAGGGACAACCTTGTGTGTAATATCAAGTCACACTTTTCTGGTCATAAACCGGTGTAATTAAAGCTCGTGGGATTCTTGGTTCCTGCGCAAGGTTCGCCGACTACTCAGATATGCCGAGAGTTTGGATGGATCTAGTCCACCACCGTGTGTGCTAGCACACTCGTGGCCTGATTTTTAAGTGTCATTAAAACGGAGTTTCAATGAGATAGGTGTGTTATCTGATCTTGACTGCAAAGCATCTCGAGTCTTTGAATCCACAGGAATCCACCGAGGGTGTGGTAACACTTTGATTTGTCAAAATCTGGATGAGTTATGACCCCCCTTCCCCCATAAATAACCAACGATGATCTCCTGGGAAGACAAAAAGCAGCATCTACATCAGCAATAAGTCTTTCTCTGGCCTGTCGTGGCAAAATTACATGGAAGACTTTTTTAAATCTCCGATTGCGACTTTTACATAGGTAACTACCATGCTCACTCCATTCTGTTGCCACTAGCATGCCCACAGTATTCTACTGTTCACCAGTCGCTTTTTTGTGGCCCGCTAAAAGTTGAGCCTGTATTCGGTTTCTGGATGGCTGTGGATGGCTGGTCGGTAAAGCAAAGATCTTTCAGTGTACTCAATACGTCTCCACACGATTCATCTAATTTTTTTTACATTTCAAGCACTCTCCTGTATGCGAAACCCCATAAATCCCATTTCTTTCCGCCTAAAACTTTGCCCTTGTTTTCTAGGAAAGAGCTCTTGGAGACGCTGATAAAATGACCCAGTTTCGCTTACGTTTGCCTCTCACTAGTTTACCTGCGACGGATTCCTCTTGTACAAGTGTTTGTGAATAACTGACAAACCTTCGACAAATGATCTGGCAGTGATGTACCGAGAAGCACTCCCGGTTTATCTTCCCTTATCTTGACCATTCGACACTACCAAACGTTCGCCGCATGCGATTGATAGAGACTAGTGACTAATACCGATAATATTCTTTCGGGTGTAGCAACCTTTCAGTGTTGGCTACCATGTTACCTGAAGGAAGCATGATGACTGAGATTCTGTCGCACCTACACAGGGGTAGTCAAGAGGTCTGAGTCTGATTCAAAATGCAAACATTCTGGTCACTATGTTCGCGCTTTAACCATCAAGTCATCTCTAGCTGGAAAGAGACAATTAAGGACAACCGTCAGCAAGTACAACTGGGACAATGGAATGGACCCAGATCAATTGTTCGTGTGCGTTCTACAGGTTCAAACTGAGGTCACTGAATGCGGGAAAAGCTTCAGTGTCCAGAGAACAGTAACTGCTCTGTATTTTTTTGAACCGGATTAACATAAATGGGGGGGGACGTTGCGACAGAGTGTGCCCTCTGTTCAGAACAGTAACATATCTGAGTAGCACTCAGAACAGTGCTAGCAATTATTAAATTTAATATGATCTGCTGCGGTGACTGCTGCAGTGACAGTTTGTTTTAACATTTCGTTTTTTTCGTAAAGTTCACAAGCATTTCATTAGGCCGCTTAAAGCACATGAAGGCACCAGAATAAGATAACGACCGTTTTGTAAAAAATAAATAAGCTAGGTTGAAATGTTGAGGTAGCAGTTCAACTCAGTTCACTTTTTCTGTTCGTAAATTCTGTACCGAGGTGCAGTGGTTCCAGCTGCTACAGCTTCGTTCACTGAGAATTGGGAGAACAGGAACAATAAAGCCAAGCATTGGAAGGGACGGTCCAGTCTGTTCATTGACTTTGAATGGTCTGTTTGTCCGGTATGACAGGCCTTGAGATCTATGCAGTGGAGGCGATAGCCTTGATGCAAGACCGCCATTGGCTGCGTGGCACAGCCGTATCTGTCCGGATCACTAAACATTGGTTTGTGCTGTCCCGCGGTCCCTTTCTGGGGAGATGGCATTCTAGTACCAACTGGACATTTATACGTTACGGGTTCTAACCAAAACCGATGGATACCAACCATAGAAGTGTTTATACGAAATCAAATTTCCTGCGTGCTGTTTCACTGGGGTTTATGTTTTGATGACAGGTCTATAATTGTAGAAGTCTTGAGCTACACAAAAAAATTTAGCCGTGTTACAAAACAGCAGCGTTTTTGCGTCATTCCTGGACGACACACCTGGGTAATACTCAGTTAAAAATGGGATAACCTGTGACATCTTCGCGTATACCGCGGCTATACTATACACTGAATTCCAGAAAAATTTTAGCCAGGAATTTTTTCCCTGGTGTTTTTCAGCAGACTCTCTATTCAAAAATTTGAAATGTGTGATCGTCTTATTCTAATAATATCGCAGAGTGACAGGGCAGTAGTGGGACTCGACGAGCCGTTGTTAGTAGAATTCTCAGACAGATTATCCTAAAAAAAACGTTCTTTCATACATCAGGAGGAAAGCTTTAAGGTGTCGTTTTAGAGAACTCAAAATCAATTCAGCATTGTACCTAGGGGAGTCCACTGAGTAGTCTGGGTACAAGAAAAGACCTGAGAGAGACGATACTCCTACGACTGGGATCAAAACTTGTTGTCCGTCGGACTGTTGCTACGGCGGACGCTTCTTATTCGCCAAATGTTCTATTGTGAAATCGTTAAAATGTTTCATTTCATTGTGGAAAATAAAAAAACACAGCGTTGTAAGAGCAAAAATAGGGAACATACCCAAGCGGCCTACTATGGAAGGAAAGATAACAAGAATCGGTATACCAGTTCGAGAAATTAAAGGGGACCGAGATAGTTACTGCATAAGTTGTGCACCTAAAGGACAGCAGGAATAGTCTCCATTTGGAATAGATCCCAGACGAAATAAAAAACTAGGTTTTAGTCGTGTATAAGGAAAGAACCGGCTTCTAATAAACTAAAACTTATTGATCATTCGCCACACACGACGGAAGGAATGGATCGAGAATCCAATTCATCTGTACTGATTCGGCCACTGAATGGGCCGCCAAATAGCGATAGCATGTCAAAGGTTGTTGGAGGTTTCGGTCTGCGTCTTGGTGAATGTACCACATTCTGGTTCCCATTTAGGTTTCCAAAAAAAATTCGGGAACTTAGACGCCACAAGAACGTAAAAAAAGGAGAACGTGGCCTGTTTGTTCGTCTACCCATAGGTTGCGTTCTTAAGCTTGATTGATTACACCCTACATCCGAAGGCCCACGTCTTGTTTCCTCATTCCGAAGTTGGGTTAATAAGTCAGAGAGAAGGAGAAAAACCAGCTGACCAGGGGATATCTCTTTAGCGTCAGTAGAGTTTAGCTGTTTAAAGATATCAAAATGCAGGTTCAAAGTGAGACTATTTGTCTGCAGTTGAGCTGGTATGTTTTGCGGCAGTTTGCAGCTGCTTTGAATTCGAATGTTTATGTCGTAGCTTGTATCTCTCGAGATTCTTACTAGCCGGGATTCGCAGTGGAGGACGACGGTTGGTAGTGGGTTGGCGTGTGTAGCACATTCCTTTCCAAGCACCTACACTTGGTAAGTCTTGTGTTATTCTTCAACGATTCCGAGGACCTAGCACGTGTTTGCCCTCTCACCAGTTGATAAAGAACATTGTGGTCTGCAAAGAATGCACTTATAATCAAATATTTTGAGACAGCATATAAGCAAGCAATCTTTGAAGAAGCCCCTTTTCTGCCCTCGGAGCGTCTACTTGGGGTAGATTTCCCAGAAATACGGGTAAAGGTTGCAATGCGCGTTATCGTTACTGTGACAATGAAATCAAATGGACCTAAGATGCAATGTGACTGCAATTCTTGTGATGACAACTCGATGACGATGCAATTAGGATATTTTGAGCAGTAATCAGTTTTTGATATCGATCGAGAATAATGACACTGACTGTATTTAAATAAAAAAGAATATTATGAAAAAATGCTTCAAAAGACGAAACCAGGAAGAGCAGGAAACTAGAAAGGACGTTAACTAACGTTATTTGGACAGCTAAGGAAATCAATCGTCTTGATGTTGTGTGATGATGCAAAGTGATTTGCAAAATTAGAGCTATTCTGTATTAGCTGGACCTTAAAATAGTTTGAAGAAATCGTAGATCTAGTCTTTCATTCCACAGTATCTCTGCTTCCAGAAAACTTAACAGAACGATTTTTTTGGAAATTGGGTGACGAACAGCTTGAAAGGCTGAATTGATTTGTTTGTCAGATATTCCCAAGAAATTTTCTCATAAAAGGAAAAAATGTGAAATATATGCATGACAAAAAGTATAAGGCCAAATACTGTTAAATTCCCGTCAAGAAATGTTAGAATGACATACTAAAAAACCTCCACAAACTGCTTTGGCAGACTTGTAAGGAATGTTCGGATGGGCTCCTTGTCAAAGCTCATTTGACAGCGTCCCCTGAGTTAGTTCGGGATTCAGAAACTCTAATATCGCCATGCGTTTGGTAGACCAGAAGTCCTCAAGGGTTCTCAGACTTACTGGATCCAGAAGGCAAGCTTGCCACCCCGAAGCTTTGATACCATGGCGCCGTAAACAACCTCATTTAAGGAATCAGATTGGCACGCCTGTCTGATGTTAAACTAGCAACTTACGCCCTGCGTTCTTGGAGACAGGGGATGACAAGAATCAATACAACTGATGAACGTCATCCACGTTCATCGGTCCACCAAATCCATATGATGGAATGTCACCACAAAACACCGCCGAACGTTTATTGTTGTTTCGCTGGATATAACTGACTTCAGGGCGTTTTCAAACACGAAGCTTAGGTCTAAAAATACACTTTGGTGCCGTAATTTGTACTTCACAAACTGGCTTGGAATTGATTAGAAACGTCAATTATGCCCGTTTTTAGGATAGGCTAGGAAGAGATGTGAATTGCAACTTTGAATGGATTCGTACTGTTGAGCCCACGTTTTTTGTGTACACAAAATCTTCCATACAGACATCAAGCCTTGTTTAGTCAGTAACATCGGTTTCAATTGACCCAACAGATTTACGCTAGCTTATCAGCCTTGACTACACAATTTATTGATGATTTCAATGAGTCTGATCATTAAGCGCGTTTCCCCCGAATTCACTAATCCTTTCTATACGACCGAGTCAGGCGAAGAAATGGCGAAAAGGTCGGCTTTGCCCAGATAGTGTTGTTCTGATTGATCATGCAATGGCTTGGTCAATGAAACTGCCTTCACTAGTGCATTCTTTGTGTCAGCAATAATCGCTTGCATCTGCTCAGTCCGAATCAGGCCTTTTTCTCATAAGGAAACATGATTTCGTTTCATCAATGAATTCAGCTGGGGTCCGTTTACGTTGAGACATGTATGCCAAACATATCTCACCATTTCCCCATGTTTCTGAAAGGTTGTGGCTTTTTGAGAAGCAGGATGACTTTCTGGACTGTATCAAAATGCACAATGTAAGAAGGGCTGCAATCAGCTCTCGGTATGAAGCGAGAAGAACATTGATCAGTTCTGAAACACCACGAAACCGCGTTTTCGCTCGCTTACACATCTTGTCTGGAGACGGTCCCTAGAGGCCTTTCTAGATCGTTTTCATCACCTTACAATACACTACGCAATACTAAGGCGATCACTTTCCCTTCGGTATTATAATCGAACCACCTTGCACGTCCAGGTGCCAGAATAGTGTTACATATTACAACAAAGACCACTATAGGCCATCGCATCAACAACCTACCGGTTTGGCTATCAGATTTGTGAACCACTGTTCTGCTGACCGAGCTAAACCGATTACAGTTAGTTACATGCGAACGACATGGTGGACCGATGTGGTCCTAAAAGGCGTTGCGGTATTTCAGGACTTTCTTTTAATCCAGGAGATTGGAGTATATAAAGTTTTAGGTGACATGTTAGTTGCCATCGCGTTTTGAACCGTTCTCACCTGCCCTACGAAGCGATCCCCAGACTTCCATTAATTTGTCCACCTACTCCATTTTCTATTACGATCAGCTGTGCCATTTTCATTGGCTAATTTGAATAGCCAATTCTACAAATTGGCAGTCGATCGAAAAGAGCAGACGTAGAGAGCTGAGTCACATGCCCGTTTACATAGCACATCAGCTGATTGGTCGGTCTTTGATTTGTCACGGGCGCGAGACCGAACCTGCGTGATTCCAATCTGACTGGCTGGCGATTTTGGAAGAACGGTAACGTCCCTTACACGTCCCTAAACTAAGATATGCCAGTGGATTTCTCCAACCAGACCAATATTCCATGCATTTTTGTCAACTTTTTGAAGGCAACAAACGGCGATAGTCCATGTCAGACAAACTGACATGAAACATGAGAGAACACTGTTGTTTAAACGCACACGTTCACGTAAAAACGAACCCCCCGGACTGTGTGTGGGAAATATTCATGCCCCAAAACCAAACAGCTGTTGCTTACTAAGCCCACATGTGTACCATAAGGCTAGATGGATTGAAAAACAACCTTCATCATGCACCCAGTCTCGTCAGCTGCTTACTTAGGTTTTGCACCTTGAGGATTATTGGCTTTATCCATTGCCTTGAATTTATTCATCGCGGAGGCGAACTGATTACGGTAAAGCCTGTGGATGGGAAGAGAAAGAATGAGTTGGGTTATGAGGCACATATATACATATATATATATATATATATATATATATATATATATATATATACGATTAAGCAGCTTGCAAAGTGATAACGCTAAAATATCCCCTAATACAGTAAGACCTCTGGCCTACTGTGAAAAACGCTTTCGGAATATGATACCGTGTTCTGCAATTATTCTTTCAGATAACTCTGTTAGGAGTGGTTACATTCTGGAAGGTGGTTTTCCTGGCTACATCGGAGTCTACCTTTCCATTACGAAAAGCACAGGATAGAAAACCGAATCAACCACTGGACTACACAGTCAGTTGGTTCACATTCGTTGAAGCACGAAAATGTTACAAGCTCACTTTTCACAATGTACAACTTTTGGCCTCCAAATTCATAGTTTCATCTGTGCGTTAGCCAGTATTTAAATGACGTTTACAGTTACAAGAGCTAAAAAGGTGGTGTTTGACATTCTTGACAAATATAGCAAATATATTTCGCAACCGATTCATTACTCCCGTCCGATTTGATGATTATATGACCTGGGAAAAAGTAGGCGAGAACGATCGAAAGATTGTCTTCAAATATACTGTCGTAACCTTGGAAACAAAATTATTTTCTGCCATCTGACAATAATTTACAAAAACCGGATTCATAATCACGAACGTCGAAACAAAGCCGCCGAAATTTGATAAGGATATTTTGAGAGTGAGCCGACCAGATGAGGCTCGTGGCAGGGAAAAATCGATTTGCTTCCTTTCGATGGATCACGGAAGGCATTTTTTAACAAAATCTCAATTTTTCTAGTCATTGGTGGATGCAAAAAATGACACTTTGATACCGTTGAGCGGTTTTGGAAGTACCTAACAATTTTATCCGATTTGGGTCACCAATTCATTTGGAATTTTGGTATCATCTACATTCGTAAATCGGTATAAAGAATCAAGAACAGGTAGGTCGTGCAAATTACAAAACATGTAGGAATGGGGAGAGCATACCACCTAGTAAAACGTCCGTCTGGCTTGATGATGGGTTACCCAAACATGTGAACCAATTGCCAAGCCTTGCGTTTTGCTTCCACGTGCGGTAAGCCATAGTACTTGACCGAGCTTCACACTGTTAGTAGTATTCGCATAATCGAGCAACGGTAAAAGCGTAGTTTTTGAAAAGTCCTGGACAAAGCGAATACAGGAGACATGCGACCGTATGGACCGTGAAATTTGGTGAACAAACTGGTATGTACTTCGATTTAAGTAGTATAGGATGGTTGCTGAAAGTTTGTCTGCAAGCCATTACTGGCTTTGTCATGTTGGGAGTTCATCAGGTAGGGGTAGTATTCAGAGGCTGCGACACTCAATTTCTGGCTTGTAAAGCAATTTGGTTTGGTTTTTTACTTTAAACCTCCTACGCATGTTGGAAACTGGTGTGTATTTTCAGTGAACTGGCTAGAATTTAGCCTCAATATAACTGCGCTTTCCGACAACTCTAGGAGTACACACATGCAAGCACAATTTTAGCAACACAGATGACGTAATCACCGATGACACAAGATGGGGACCACAAGCTCTGTTTACTATGCACAGTAATTGTTGTCAACGCACTGATGGAACCATTGACGCTGTCGCTGGATTTATCAGGCCTGTGAGAGTTCTTGATGGATCTTCAGTTGCGTTTGATCGAAATGTGTACCTTATCTTATTAGGCTGCCGAAAAGTCCACCCGATATCATAAACTTTGGTGTAGAGTAAGGTTTTGATGCAAATGCTGTGCAGCCAAATGACTTCAGCATTTGTCTAATTCGTTGGTCAGTTAACGTCCAGACATCACCAACTCTTGAATGTCGACCACCTAAGCTGGACGGCAGTTTTGATATACATTGTTTGAGTAGGACAACACAGAAGACTAAATTTCATCGAGCAAGGCGTTTACCGGAGAACTCGGATTATGGAAAGACCAGTGAAGGTAAACCCGGATTTTTGTGTGAGACTAACCTCAGGTCCACCGTCCCATTCCATTCGTTTTTCTTGTTTCTATCATAAAGTCTTATTTAGATAAACTGACATGGTTGGACGGCGTTAAGTCACCCGTGGTGTTGATGCTAAGGACGATGGAGATGATGCATTTTGCTTAGGGAACTGACGTCGCCAGATGAGAAACATCCTGCGAAAATGATCGGATGACAACACGTTGGTTCAACTATGACTGAGACCATAAAGAAAGAGCTCAAACAGCCAAATGATTTCCCCATCTGTGTAACAAAGAAGTTGGTGTTTTTCTTAATCGGGACCAAGTTTGTAGTTGGGCAATGCAGAAAAATGCTCAGTATCGTACATTCTACGTTTGGGTAGACAGAAACCTGATTCTGAGGAGTCGTCACTCGACGAGACATTCAATACGTGATCACGTGATGTGGTTTCCGTTATTGAACGATGAGTAGCGCTATGTCCTGTGTAAGTGAGAGCCAATCACATTGCTCATCAGCCACTCGGAGCTAAACGGTCAAGTGTTCGACCACTGGCCTGAATGAAGGTCATGGGTTAAAAACTCGGAGTTTGGTGAGACGGGCACTGCTGATGACTCCCAACAAGGATATGACATTTGCACAGTGCTCCTCTTCTTTTCAGCATAAAGTGGCTCTACCGACATGGTGAAAACCCTATTGACTATTATCGAATGACATCACCGTGAATCAGTGCGCAGCTCAGAGGAAAGGTATTTCACTGGATGTGCTAAACTTCCTTCTGATAAGTTGTCACTCGAGGAGACAGTCAATAAATTATGATACAGCTGGATCAACTAGTGTGATATCATGAATATTGTCCAGACATGGAATCAGTGAGCACTGACAATGAAGTACACGGAACAATGTTTTCAATTTTGATCCAGTTTTGACTGGGGTGGATAAGTGAAGTGTCCTGGAAAAAATTTTAAACTATCGTTTGCGCCACGAAGCCGATTTCTGTTAACGTACGTTGGGAAGCTACCGTTTACTTTGTGGAATCTAGCCTAATAGTCATCATGAAACAAATAGTAATCATAAATCCGAAGACATAATTTTCAAAGTCGGTATGAAGCCGAAGAAAAGTGGCTCCACTGTTCTCGGACCAATCGCGGTTCACAAATTCCGATAAATACGCCAATTCCTCCAAAAAGTGAACAGACTTTGCTGGATATAATGAGTGAAGTCTCCATTGTTTTGACATTTTGTGCTGTCCAGGAAACACTTGACTCCATTCATTACAGACACTGTCATTGATGTCTTTCATCAATGAGTTAAGGGAACACAACAAGAATTCACACATTCACGCCAATGTCTGGCAAAGATGTCATGCCTCATGTAGATAAAATAAATAACAATAACCATTCGATTGTAACACCATTTCAATGCCTAGCTGCCATGCCACCTGAAGGAAGCACGAGGGCTTATATACTGCCGGGTTAGTCAAGCCAAGACAGGAGCAGTCAAGATGCCGGAGCTGGGCTCGAACCACGGACCTGTCGGTCAGTAAGTTCGCACCTTAACCTCGAGCTTGTACGGATTACCTGCATAGAAGCAAGGTATAGTCTGTGCGGTAACGAAACATTCGCGCTAAAAAAACTTCCAGTTATTCTCCCTATGTTCTCATGGAACTAAGAAATTTCATTTCACTGCGCCTTTTTTAATTTCTAGGGTGGAGTAGCTTCCACCTCCTACGTGTTTCTCGGAATGAACCGAAACAAACTTCCACATCCACGATAATAGCACACAACAAAGAGAATTGTTATGAATGGAGACTTTCCAGGTGGCATAGGGTTCATACAACTCTCATAAGGGCACGTATCAACGTTGTCTGCGATGTCCCGGTGATCTCGTCTACCAGCCTTCCACACAACTGTTTTTCTGCAGGCTAAACTGACATCAATTTGCAAATATGCGCATGAAATGTCAGTGCACTTCGGCTGTGATGTGAGGACCAGAAAAGATCAGCTGCCAGTTTGAGAAATTCGCAACATTTGCTGTGTGGATGGGCTTCCAGAGGTTAGAAAAAGCTATTGCTAAAACAATAAAGCTCGAATATTAATCAACTAAGGGACTGAAAAATTAAAGTCTCGTTTGTAATTGATGACCAAGGCTCATTTACTGGATTAGAGTTTTGAAAGCATATCAGAAGGTTCATTCGTGAAGCAAAAAGTTTCGACGGAAGTTGAGTGAAACTAACGTCGTACATTCAGAAATGTGTCTGGTATTCAGAAGTACTGATTGCAGAAAATCCCATTATACACAAAACAACTACAAAGGTAGGGAAACAATGTGACCTACGGCTACCTAGGGACTTAGCAACCCGTGTGTTAGGGAAGACCAGTTCGGTCTACAACAAACACTGTTAAAGTAATCAGTGTATATTGCACCTGGCTGTTTAAATTCCACGCAGATTTTGCTTTCAATCACTCGAGAAAAGTTGTTTTTTCGTCTGTTTGGTGAAAAACACCACCAGATCCACCATACTTTCGTAGGAGGTAATCGTCAAAAAGTTTTCTCAAAATATACGATTGGGTGGAGGGTATCATACCCTCTCGAAGGGTTTGCATTACGACAGTCCCTCGAAAAAGGTTTTTGTGATTATTCCGCTCTTCTTCTTCTGCCGAGTTTCGACAATTTTTCTTCCCGGTGGACAAGCCGGAATCTGCAAGCTCTTATGTAGCTCTATGTTGTGCGCAGCCTAACTTTTCTACACTATATATTTGATTGTCACATTTCTGAGCGAACCAAATTCTAGCGCATCACTTGAGTGGAAGGTTAAGTTAAGCTCAGTTTATGTCACGCTAAACTGAATTAAGGAATAATGCGTGATGGGTTCAAACGTTCTTTGGTCTAAGTATTGCGCGTATTAGCAGACCCTTTTCACAACATAAACCTGAATAGGAACCTGAAATGCAAGTCTGAACAAAACAAAAACATTGTTGCTTAATAAGAGGGTAACTGTTTGCTACATTTTATAAATGGTTGAATTAGTGAAAATCCTAAAGAAATAATATACCTAACAGTGTGTGAAAATGTATCGCTCCTGAAACATTTTTTTCATTCACTCTTGCTGGGGCTTGCATTCACTTTCGGACAGGGTTAGTTCGTGTTATCGACCGGACAAAAGCATGAGGAAAAGTCCATATAAAACAGGAAGTGTGTTTACGCATGACCTTTAGGAATGGTTTACCAAAATCCTCGAACAACAACACAGTAACTGTCCTGATTTTGGTGTTCGACTGATCCACCTGTCAGGACTACCCAGTCGTCTGCAACCTGCGTTAAAATCGTAGATTACGCACAGAACCTTGTTGGCTTTCCAGAATTCATAGAATCTGATCTGAGGGGTTCTCATAAACGACCTAGTCGATAAGCACGACTAAAACAGTTGCTGAACAGTGTTCCAAGTTGTACCTCGGTTGCTTGCAGTGAGTGCATTTGAGCTAATTGTAGAACAGTCACGTCGCGTTTCGAAAATCCTAGGTTCTATTGCCAGCACGACCGAGGATATGTACTGCTTTACTAAGATCAAAATTCAAGTCCAGTGTTTCTCTTGTTTGGCGTGGGCCAACGACTACAGCGGGAGGTCCACTCAGATAAGACTGTTGTAAATATACATTCAACCGACATAATGGCGAGGCTGCCACAGTAATTTCCATCCCAGCGGTTGACAAAAACGACAATGAATTCTGAACTTGTAAGCGGTTCGACTTGGGGCTGAATGCGGTCGATGTTGGGGTGATTAAGATTAGATTTGTGGAGCAAAGGCCGAGTAATGTAGCAGGAAATTTGTAACCCAAATATCAGTGTTTTATCCGCAGGATGATGCACTACTATTAGGAAGTTAAAAGTAGTAAAACAACCATAAGCTACTCCTAGTCCCCGTAAGACCACGTTGCTTCTCCACCACTCAGACCAGATGCTTCATGTATGCTGGTTTTCTCTCTGGGACCCGCTAGAGCTATCCTATCCTGCGCTGAACTCTTTGTACAGCCGAGTTGGTCTTCTTAAAAATGAACACGTCTAGATCACCTAGAAATGAATCTAAGGTTGTTCACTTCAGCGTTTGACAACATTAACCTTGCTTTGGTTGTTCCAAACATTGACCCTTATACTTTGACGGCAAAGTTATGAGGAATGTTCCCGCTCTAACTTTATTGCAAAATTGAAATGGCGGAATGCAAGCTAAACGGAGATGGTTGTAGAACTACACAACACGCAGCACCTTAAAGGGCATATGGTCCTAAACGGATACCACCATTTTATGGTATATCTCCTAACTACTCATCTGCGTTCAGTAGTAGTCTCTCGGTTGAACCTTGTATGGGTGAGCACAGCTAATCAAAATGGAACAATGCAACCGTTGTCTTAGCTTATTTTTGATCACGTTGTTTCGCATATGGATGCTTTGCTTAAAAGAAATGCGATCGAATGAAATCAGTCTATCGCGTGGGGAGTTTCCCTATAAATTTGTTCGCATCAAAAGGAAGTACTTTATACCTGTCTAACTATTACGTCTTGGATAGTTTCTTTTATTCCTAAACAACCCTGCACACATCATCAGAAGGGCAGCCACTAGTATGCAGGTACCCATAAGGAGCCCGAACTTGATTCTCCCGAATGTGGACTCACAATCTTGTCTACTTAGTTTATTCCAGCTTAAGACACTCCTAAACAAGATACTACTTGTGAAGTTCATGAAGGCTGCTCGTTAACGTTCCGTTCGACGGATAAACCTTTTCTGGCAGTCTTATTTCGCACTTGAACACCATTTTCGGAACTTGTGGAGATCAGTGTTCATCTACACATTCATCTTTTGATTGTTTGCTTACCAGAAGCATGGACTGGCTTCTATGCAGCGAATCCGGTCATACAGTGCTATCAGACGTGAATTTCGGATTCATTTTGGTCTCCCACCAAAATCATCTTACCTTGCAATTAGTTGTTTACCTGGATATAAATCCGATGTTTCAGTTTGAAACGGAATTGATAAACTATGTTGAATATCTCTCAAAACGGTCACTTTGTCACATACTCGGTAGAAGAATAGGACCGAGAAGGGTATCCTAGGCCAGGTAATCTATTGAGCTTTGTTAGTGATCCTAGCGGCTGACATATTAACTTACAAATGTATGTTTAAGTCTGCGTAATGTTGGCTGAAAATTCAGCATGACAAAGTATCCGAATCCCTGGCAAAATGAGGTTGTTCCTTCGAAAGCCTTGTAAAAGTGACCATGGGCTCACAAAATTGACTCGGCTTTTGCGTCCATAAATCTGTTTAACCACCACTGGCTGTCACAAACTGGAGTAGGTGGCTAAGGGTACCAAGAAATCCGAAAATTCTGAGCTACATACAGTTTGCAAGTCACCTCGCAGCTGCATCGTCGTCTACACGTGCAAAAGCAGAATGGTGATAAACTGAAATGGCCTCCTAACAGTAAGTGAGAAAATACATAATCGAGCAAAACAGTAAAAAACACGCAAAGACCACTCGCCAAGCATTCGATTAAAAAAACTGATCAACTACCTCACCATAAAGCAGTGACCTTGGTGTTAGCTTAAACTACGCTAATCAAAATCCGGTGGCGGAGATTTTGTATACAGAAGAGTTTACCTAATCGGCCACTATGATTATTGCTCGCAACTTTTCTGGCCCTTACTTCACAAAGGATGCTCACGGAGGTTATCATGCCATTGTTGCAAAAAAATAGAGGTTAACTATAGTATTCGGGGTCATTATGCGTCCCAAAATTTCCCATTTTCTGTCATGATGGATTTGATCAAACTGGCTCAGTGAATCAACTTTATCGGATGAAGACTTTTCATCTGTTTTCAACCTTCGTTGTTTTGTGACCGATTTCTATTTAACCAAAATAAATTATTTTCACTGAAAAGCCTTAGGACAGGTTTGGATATTCCGCGATTCCTTTATTCACACACAGATTGCTCCAAGCAATAGAAACGTTCTGCCCGAGTCCTTACTTTTCTGTTTTTTTACTGTCTACATCCTCTCTTCAGGCAACGCTAGGTTCCGCCGTCCAAATCCCGTTCGACTGCCATTAAGACCAAAACTTGACTTGTGGTGTTTTTTTTTCTCGGCTGAGGGTACTGTTCCACATACATAGATGGGATAGTCTCGTCTGAACAGGAGTAACAAACTTATGAGTGGTACATTGCGTAAAATTACATGCATCGCGAGAGCCCGAATATCGTAGCAACTGGAACATGAGGCGGCCTGGTGCAGCACATTCAGTTGCATGGAAACATCACAAACGAAAGATTCAGCTGGGTTCCAGGTGAGTCACTCGCAAAACCAAATTGATTTGCAAATGAGTGTATTTCTTGAAAAACAGTCCAATTTGGGTTCAAGTAGAACATAAGGTTGACGAAAACTCGGGGACTGCGCCTGCCTGATTAGCCCCCAAAAAAGGGCGAAACCGGTCGTAGGCTGTCGAAGGATTTTCAGCAACCTTATGAGTAGTACATTGCGTAAAATCACATGCAACGCGATATCTCGAATATCGTAGCAACTGGAACATGAGGCGGCCTGGTGCAGCACATTCAGTTGCATGGAAACATCACAAACGAGAGATTCAGCTGGGTTCCAGGTGAGTCACTCGCAAAACCAAATTGATTTGCAAATGAGGAGTAACAACTGTTTTAAACAGAATCACATTCCCGAAATTAATTACCTGAGTAGCACACATGCTGTAACTGATGCACCAGACTAGACCAGCTGCTGTATAAGTCAAAAAGTCCCGCCGTGAGACGCAATAACAGTTGTCCTCTGACAGAAAAAGGATTGCTGTGGCTGCAGTCCTAGGCAAGTAAGGCAGATTTGGCATTTTCGTATGTTCATGACACCTGGTGCTTACGTTTTACAACATACGTTACAATACAGGCATGAACATCGACTTTTATATCAACATGCATTGATCTCTGAACCGTACATGGCAAAGCAAGAACTTAACAGAGTAATGGCCGAAGGGACTTATCTATCACGGTCACTTTTAAAGGGCCAATCCTTTGGAGCAGAGGCCAAAAGGCCTTTTCGGCCGCCTGCGGGTTTATATGCCGTTTTGATGCGGGTCCGCGAACTCGATGACAGAACAATTTCAACTTCGCATAATTCCACCTGTGAACCTCTTCAAACTACGGCATTGCAAACAAACACACATAAACTCGATCGCTAATCATTAAAGTAATAGAAACCAAAGAGTACCTTGAAAAAATGATCTGATTTGGGTTTGTGCTGGCAAATTTGAGCCCAAAAATCGTTGCTCAAACAACACTATGCGGAGATCCCAGATGTTTCATTTTGGAAGGGATTTATTCGGAAATCTAGCCAGTCCTAAACACCGCTGTCAAACTACAAGGATTATTTTTACTGCATTATATGGTTGCACAAAAAAGCCTGCAGCTTTTACTTCATACGATTCCATGTTTAATGGAGTGAACAGGTTCTGAGAGCAGCTCAGCTGTAAGTTCTCCGATGTATCACATGTCAGAATTTTAAAGCCATCGATTATGATCCTTTCGATTTTCGCTCCGGAATTCGCCATCCTCACTCGTTTTTTGGAATCAGAAATTTTAATTTTAACAAAAAGAAACCCCTGATTATTAGTTGCGGATTTCTTAAAGAAAAAATCTTTCGTGAACGATAGACCAGTTGATTTTTTCACGAAGCCTCATTTCCAGCTAATCTATGAGGCCCGTCACACTTAAGCAGCCTTCCATTTTAGCAAACCATACAAAACAATGAGTACTGAAGAGATCCGGATTTTTATTCTTCATTTGGAACACTTGCCATCTCACTTTGGATTTCGCAATGCCGGTCAATCGTAAAGATGATATTTTAACCTATCAATCAGCTGAGCAACCGTTCAGACGGCTAGTTTAAAAGCACAAGTCATGCTCTTATTTGCAAAGATGCCCTTTCATGCAGCTGTTTCTCATTCAGAAATCGATAGTCTTATATGTGACAAAGATAGAACAGGTTTCTCGATTTCTAATAGCAGAAATGAGTAACCTTGAGGGAACCACTTGATTTGGATGATTTTCTTGCCTGATGCTTTTTTAAAATTTAAGGATATGGCTTTTTTTTAGGTAGTTTTCATATTTAAGAGAGATGCATTGGAGCCGGTTGTACTGTACTTGGGATCCGCGACAGGATCTCAACAAAACCGACCAAGAAGAATCAACATGAAGACTTGCTTATCGTATAGAATTGTTCTGCGGTTGTTCTACTTTGTAATTTGTAAAAATTCTATCCATTTTGCTAATGAAGGCATTCAGGGGATTTAGAAGGATGACATTCAGAATAACTTAATATCGTAAATATGTCAACTCTCGCCAAATACTGAACTTGGTCCCGTCTTCATCAGGTAGTCTAGGTCGTCTTTTCCGATTGCCCTACATCAAAGTTTAGTGGCCCCAGTTGTCTAAAAATTTTTATATATTTCTTGTGTCTGATTGTCTGAGTATTGCCCCTTTTAAGGACTTAAATGTTTGATGGGGGAGGGCACATTTGGATCGATAACCGACATCACAGTAACAGTAAATCTGCGAGTCGAAATAACTAGACGGTCCTCGAGATGAAATAAATTAATTTTGGCACCAACTTTGCATTGCAAATGGGTGGGTGACGTTGATAAAATTGCTTACCCTGGTTTTGGAAGACTCGCCATGGCTGTGATGTCTAACCGATTGAAGCAAACGAATGTGTGCTGTGAGAGAAGAGTTCAGGCTTTATAATTCATCACACACGACACAAGTGAGGGCGCTACGGTGATGACCTCGTGGTATCATGTGTTGTTCCAATTGACACTTAGAACAAAAGAACCGTCAGTGAAGCAGCCAGCCTGAGTAGCCAGCATTGCTCAGAGTAATTGATTCAAACATACAAACCAATCAGAGTCTGCGGTTAGCCAGCAGCTCCCAAACAGTATCAGAAAACCCGCGTGTGTTCAGTTCAACTAAGCACGTGATGAGAGCAATTGCAATAGCCAATGGACAACCGCATGCTTTTAGAGCTGAACACACTAAAGTGTATTCCACTTATATTTGGTTCGCTGAATACATTCCCTGCGGGGGGGGGGCTGGAATAAGGGGCTAAGTTCTCTTTGTTGATAAAATTTAGGTGCATTCCCTTGTACATGTTAGAGTGAACATCTGAACTGTGCACTAGTCGTTTTAAATGGCCACTCGGTCTCCACTGTCACAACACCATTTTGACCTCAAAGACATACTCTCATTGCGGAAAGATCCTGCGAGAAATCAAAAACCAATATGAGCCACGCCAAAGTTGGCTCACACATTGTTCCAGTGTTATTTGCTGGCAAAATGAAAACAGCTCAGTAGAGAAGTAAACAGGTAGCACAGCTGCCATCCAGCAAGACATGCGACATGGTCGAGTAAATGTGACCAAGCGAACAAATCCGGAAGTAATACACTACTCATATGCTTTCTGAATGCTCTTTGACAACCGACGACCGGTTCCCCCTTCTTGACCCTCCCGACAAATACACTAATTTGCATATCAACCGGGTTTACACGGGAGACTCTGATGAATCGCTCGTTTATGATATTCTTCAACTGAATGTACCGCAAAAAGCCACAAAGACACGATATTCGAGATATCTTAGTATATTTTCATGAAGGAAACTACTCACATAGTTGCTGAAAAATTTTCGACAACCCACGACTGGTTTTGCCCTTCTTGGGGCTCTTGAGGTAGACGCAGTCCGCGAGTTTCCGTCAACCTTATTGTCTACTTGAAACCAAACAGGTATGCAGGTGAGTGTATTAGCCGCAATCTAGGTGTTGTTCATACTAATGCCATAATCAGTTGTTAAGAGAGCGATGTGGAATTATTGGAGCAGGTAGTGCAGCCAGGTGAGATGTCATCGGACCACCCAAATCGGTCTATCCGCTGGATGATGACTGATCAACCGTAGACTGTTCTGTGCTAAGTACACATGGATGGACATCGGACGCATTCATCATGCATGAATTAATGGTTCCGCCGTAAACACTGCCAGTGGTGAAGGCAGCATTAATTCACCAATTCTCCAAGTTTGGCGGAAGATGGTGAAATTGCGGCAAATCTCTTCGATTAAGAGCTGATCTGCAGAGAGCTAGGTGACCTGGGAGCAGGAATTACTCAGACCAACCCGGCTGTTTTCCAGTCACTGTGTAGGTACCGCTCGTTGGATACATTCACCGTAAACCACTATGGGACGACAGATCGATGTGATTTTGTGTGTCAGTTGGTATTGTCGTCAATCAACCATATCAGTCTTAGAATTCAAAGTTTTGTTCTGCTACACGACGTGTGCATGCAGCAAAAATCTCCGTCCAAATCACCTCACAATACAAAAGAAATTGGCAGGCAGCGCATCACGTCAAGGAGACAGGTTGATTGATTTTTCGCGGCTATCCGCCGCATCACACTTGTTTATATAACAAAGTGGCTGAGTTTGACAGGTGATCGGGATTCTGAAGGCTGCGGAGTCTGAAAAAGTGGTTTGTCCATTACCGGAAAGTGATTCGAACGTTAGGGAGGGAAAGATCGAAATTCGAGGAGACCATCCAGACAGAATTGCTGAGAAAGCTTATCACAGACAGTTTTGATACACTCCAAATTCCAGGTGCAAGTCGGTTTACCTCCGTTTGCATTCTTTTTCGAGTGATCAATATATTTAGTATTACTGTTATTGTTGTTGTTACCCATATCACATCGGTTGTCTTAAGTTTTTTTTAATCTCTGTTCGTCTTCCTTCTTCATCATCATCATCATCAGTAGCATTCTGACTTTGCTTCGATCATTTCATGGTAATCAAGCACTTTCAAGTTTCTGGTAACCTTCTTCAGAAGACATGATGGACACCTTCGCTCTAGTTTATCACAGGACAAGTTGACCTCCCACACACGCCTGAAGTACGAACGTTTGCAAATGAGAACTACCACGATTCGGAATTGCATGATTCTTGGCCCAGTAGCTTGCCGGGCATGTCTCATTGCGTGACGCTTGGATACGACCATTTTTATGTATTCACTGCGAGTCTGCATGCTGAAAATTCGTCCTTTATGATGCTTTAGACTGTTTTTGACTTGGCCCGAATTACCTCGCTGTACAAAATACATTACCATCGGTTTGATGAGCACGATAAGACTGAGCTCGCCAAAAAATCGATCACATGATCAATATGTGACCTCAGCAAGGCAAGCTTCCGGCCATGATACGAGATGTTTCCGCCTCCTAGTCTCGTGGTTCCTGACCTGAGGACAGTTTAGTTGATGGTGCACTGTGCAGGGCAGACACCGAGGCATACCCGTGAAGGGTCAAGCTTGACGTGTCCAACACCGTACAGGTAGAGATTCGGAGAGATGACGCATTTGTTACGTTCGGTGGCGAATTCGGCCTTGGGGTTAACTGAGTGGTGCCGACTTTAAACATGCTTGATCGCTCTCTGATAGCGACCACTCGTCTATACATCCATCAGTCGATCAACTATCGAGACGACCGTGACAAATCAGTCGCATCGCTTGTGAGTACCCTTACACTTCACTGTCCTATGGTGCTACAATTCACTTTCAACTGAAAACCCGTTGGAATGCAGTCAAATTCACTCTCGTCGTCACTTGTGCTAAACATGTCTTCACTATTGAGCCTTACTGTTGAGTAATCTGTGTATCAGGATATGTTTTTTAATCGTCACACGTCTTTGTAGTTTATGTGCCAGACGGATCGTGGAATGATTTTTCACAACTCGGCGAAACATAATTTTTGTCATTCAATTTACAAAACCCCTCGGCCCGGAGATAGAATTTTGTCCTGCTGGTTCCTGTGTTCCTTTCATCTTCCGGGTTCACAAAAGAATATAGGATTTATCAGTTTTCTGGCATACACACACTAGCCACAATTTGCACCATACGCGAACAAACGTCAGTATCCTACGGCGACAAAATTTACCGTCCCAACAGAACTGCCTGTCCGGAAAATCAGGTGAGTTCAGATAAATAGACATTTATCCGGTCACAGACAAACATATTCTTTGATTTCCACACACCATCCGGTGGTCTAAATCCTACCGAATCTCGATCGATATGCAGGTCATCACACAGCAGTCACTTATACTGTCTGATTTTTGGGCGGCATAAACGTCTGCTAGCCGTCGAAGTATCAATCATTGAGGTACGAATTAGCATTATGAAGACAAAATTTTTCCCGAGAAAACATTATATATATATATATATATATATATATATGTTTATANTATATATATATATATATATATATATATATATATATATATATATATATATATATATATATAGTCATTCAAACAAATGGATGACGGGGATTATGAATAGTCCAGTTGCAATTAGATGGTTAGTTCGAATGTTTGATCCGTAGAAACAACTTTCTAGTGAATGTACATTCCCCACTTCGTCCATTCTGGTGGAAGACTAACATGAAATGAGTCACTTAGCCGATTCTTATGGAACCCTACTCTCCGCCATCATACTGCTTTCTACGTACAACCGATAACTAGACGGAGTCCTCCAGGATAATCAATCATTTTGCTTTAAAGCATCAAGGTCTAAGCACGGAGGTCTCGCGCCCAGCCGAATGTTGATCGTTCGCTCCCCCATAACCTGCAACTGAAAACTAGGTGAGCTATAACACGGATTCGATACAGAGAAAAAGCATTCCTGCCGACTGCCTAGCGATGTACCAATGGTAAGACAAGCACGAAGTGGAACAGCAAAATAGGGTCGACAAATGACTGCCATCCATAACAATCTGACGAAGGTGAGAAAGCGGACTGATTCATTGTAATCCTGAATCATAAAGTTTCCAGAATTTCAAATGTATATCAAGTACTTTCTTATAATCGAACCACCTGTGTCAGTCACTGTCTCTGTTATCAAAAACAGGCAGTCTCCTTGGCGAATTTCCTAAAGCATCTCTTGAGCACAGTCGAAAACTGACAGCAGCCTTGAAATACAATAAAAAATTGCGCACCGCGTCAGCTAACCTTAACCCAACACTGATCGATTCATCGTTCACCAGGAATCTAATCGATACGAGACCCACAACTGAACTTAACTGATCGTTCCGGGTCTTAGCACAAAACATTCAGCCACTGCCTTTTCCAAACCTTTTTTCGGCAGGAATTGTCTACTGTGTGACACTGTTCTCCAGTTATCCGTAGTTACATCCATGAGGAAGTTGCATATTCTGATCAGGTGAAATCTTTTTATGATGAAAACCCACCACACTGTTTTCCATACAATTCATCTGATGCTATAACTCATCCTATTCCGCTCCACCTTTTGTTTTATGTTGGCGACTCAAAATAATTTTCTCATATGCTGCTATACTACTATATTAGAGTACTGTCTGGTCAGAATGACCGCTTCACACCGAGGACATTAGACAGGGCATTTTACTGATCATTTTACTTGCTATCACGTTAGTATAGTGACGGCAGAGTATAAGATCCCGCTGACAACAGCCAGAATGGTCGTGTCTTGTCGGCGATTTCGTCATCTGCAGGCAATGTACGGTTGGCTCGGTGGTCTCAACTATTCTCATTGTTAGTATTGCTATACACGTGTGGAGTTTGGCCTCCGCTCCGCAACCGATATCACAAACTGGCAAACAGAGTCGTTCATTTACTCCGTTTTGCGAGTAAAAAAGAGACGGTCTACTTCAAGTATATCCCCGCAGCTCATTGAACCATCCGGCAACTAACATCTCTTTGAAAATTTGGAATAAGCATTTTCTTTTCATCACAGTCTAGTAACTTCCTTCCCAATTAGCCATGTGAAGTGCGAGCAAAGTATATTTTCTAATTATTGCGTATAAGTAAAATCATCTGGACCGTTTTAATCTGGCGACCCAGAACTTCTAAAGGCAGTGACATTTCACAATCTTCAAAAAGAAACCTGCTCTGGGAAATTAGTAGAGAAAAACTGGTTTAGATGCTGACTAGCATTCTGATCATAAGCTGTAACTTGGTCAGCTTTCAGCCCTCTGGCTTAGAACATAACCACTCACCCGCAAATTTTTGAATTTCAAGGTTTAATTTGGACTGCACTAACAACTCTGTGGACGTCATGACAGCGTGCAAATCTAAAGACCTGTGTGGTCTCTGATATACTCATTCGTTCTTTGTCTTACTGTTTATAAAACAAGGACATGATGGTATGAATCAAATCTCCACGGTGCAGTCCACTATGAAGATTATACCAAAGCAATGTGTGAAAAATGATAACACAAAAGTGCAGAATCGTCTACATTTGGCGGAAAATTACTTACTTTTTCTGTCTTGAGACAGGCTACCAGTCGAAAACTGTCGTTTTCGAATATTGGGTGGTGCTAACAGTGTTATAGACCTATGCTCATCTGTGAATTTTTTTTAAATTTAGCTCATGAGATTGATATAAATTTGCTCCTACCGTCAATACAATGAAGGTGAAAATTCATTCTCTACTTGTCAACTTGAATCGGATGGGATACACTACACTGATGATCTGTTATACACGTTACGATACAGACGAAGGAGTGGTTTTTGACTAGTTCACTGGGCCAAAAAATTCAGAAACGCCGTAATGAGGAATGAAACAATATAATACTGAGATACAAAAGTGTTTTTGAATTTCAGGTATTTTTAAAGCATGCAGAAAGTGCTTACTTTTCAAAAAAGAGCTATCCAGAAAATAGTGTCATATTTGACCGGAACGTTTCTCTAAATTTACACTTGGAGGAAGTAAACAACTATGCCGCTCAACCTGATTTGACGAAAAAATCGCCTACGAATTCCCACAGAGTTGTAAACACACAAACAGCTAGCCCTAGACGACACTAAGTTGATTACCAAAGATTTAGGCGATTTCCGGGAACTGGTTCTTGATTTCACGTAGAGAAACACTGCAACCTATTGGTTCCGCTCTTTCTGGTGGTCATTGCTTTCATCTCTATGGGGACAACGAAATACTATAACTAACAACAAATTACCAGATATCCTCAACCCCCTTTCAGTCGGTGATTAGCTTAGAGGAGAAATAATTTCACAAGCTGAGTGACATTTCCTTCTGAGAATTCATCACTTGCGGAGCCAGTCAATAAGTGACCACGTGATGCGGTTTCCGTGATTGAAGAATGAGTGGTACTATGTCCTGTCTAAGTGAGAGCTAATCACATTGTTGATCAGCCACGTGATCAAACACTGGCGGGTGGCTTCGAAACTCTCTCATTTTCGTAAAATGCGCACTACGGATGTTTCTTAGTATAGGTGAAAAACTGTCCAGTGCTTCCCGGGTTTTCAGCATAGATTGGATTCACTGACAGGATGAAATCTCCTGTGGAAATAACAAAACGTTTATATTGGCTAGAAATGAGGACTGTTTGGGCAGCTTCCGCTCAAACAAACAACAGTCTTCGGAAAGTCTAACTGGTCAGGGAACTATCCGAGAACATATGGTTATCCGGGTAGAATACATCAATAATCATTTTGACTGCGTAGATTTTTTATCAGCTAGGTTATTAGTTCAAGGACGACCGCTTTTTGACGCCAACTCAACTTCGTTTGTCAGCGAGTTCTACGGTAATGACGATTTGTCACTCCGCTGTTTGATACAGTGTCACCTTTTGTGACATATCTGCAACCAATTGTTTACTCATCTTCTTCGTATGAAGTCGTAATGTCTTCATTCCAAATGTTGGGTGGGAAGGAAATTTTTGGATCGGGAGAGCCGAGAAAGAATTCCCGTTCGACGGTAAACGTCATATCTTAACATAATGAGCTAGTTTCCAAGAAGCTGAGTTTACTATTGAAAAAATAGCACCGTTGACGTTTTCGAGAAAGGAGTCTCTGGTGCTTAGGTAACCTGAAAGTATCTCAGCCCTCATGCTTCCTTTGTGTGGCACGGCGGCATGGCGCTGAAAGTATGGAACAGTTAAACGGTTGTTTGGTAAGTGATACTGATCAGTTACACCACACAGTAACAGTAATTGTCAGTGACAGTTGAGAAAAATCACACCAAACAATCCACAGTGATGTCCCGAGATCAACAATCTGAAACTGCATGCTAGATTTTTTGTGACATTCTTCTACGTGGATCTCAGTGAGAGAAAAAAACGAGTGTGTCCGGGTCTGACCCCAGATTTCTTACTGGGAACTGGTTCGAATTAAGGCCCATCTTGTAGACCGACAACGATGGAGGAAAACCAACCGAAATATTCAGGAGTATTCAAACAACCTTGCTGAGCTGGCAATTATTTAGAAAAAACCAAACCGGCACGTATTGATTCGAATGATTCTTCTAAACAACCGAGGCCGATTGACGGCAGTCAAAATTGATGGTAGTGTGAGGAGATTGGGCAATTGTCAGTTGAGATTCCATCCTTTAATTGAAGACAATCTATGCTGAAGGTTTGAGTAGTGCTGTACAACTCTTTCATCCTTATTGGGATTCATCAGCAGTGCGCAGCTGAAGAACCTCCATTCAGGTGTTTCGAACCGGGCTAATAGTTTGAACACGTAACCGTCCGGCTACGGGCCGCTGATCAGTAGTGCGAACAACTCGCACTTAGACAGGATATGCTGCCACCCATTTTCCGATCGCGGAAACCGCATCACATTTTCACGTATTGAATGAGTCTTCGTGGGACGAAATCTCAGATGGAAATTCCACTCATTTTGTGAAATTATTCTTTGTGACCGTGTTTGACTGGCGGCGGGGAGGCATTCAGTGAAGTCGTGTGATGATAATTGCACATTGTTCGCATGGGTAGTCCTGTTGCTTTTCTGAGCCGCATATGACCTTCAATTGCAAGTACATTTGAACTAACCGAAAGGCCTGCTGCGTGTGAGTGAATTTGTGCGCACAATAACAAATTTTTCTGCCCGTTAACCTAACAAACCATCCATTCGACTTTGGATTCAAGGATAGCCTTGTAACAGACATCAGCTGACTGATATGTGGAAAACTCAATTTGGACATTCGAGGTAAATTGGCGAGAAGGAGTAGCGCATGCTGTCCGTAAATACGTACGCATGGAGGCCTACGAGGGTGGGGAGGTTGGGCGAAATACTGTTTTTTTTACAATGGAGTGAGGTACAGCTATAGACGTACCGCGACCATCTCATTTCAGTTTCCGGTCGAGAAATCGTTTCAGCTTTTTCCTACCCTCGTATCAGACCAAGCAACTACTCAGTTTTCCTATACCAAGCTTTGTGACCAGAGGTGACGTTAAGTTAATTGCTAAATTACTCGTAACCGAAGCAGTCAGTGGTCTATGCTACACGGTCTTGTTCATGCATCCCACCTTTTGTTTCGCTCGTGATGGAGTAGCTCAATGACGCTGAATCCATTTTCTTGGGCTAACTCGCTCGTCTTCAGACGGCCACCAGCGGGCCAGTACAAATCATGTTGGTATAGGAAAATTGGAGAAACACACAGCAAACGAAAAACGTCACTCAGTCTCATTCAAGTTTCTGTGCAGATGAGCGCACACACATCGCTGTCATTGTCCTAATGAGGCGTACTCCGTAGTTCATTAATCCTGTCCTGAAAATATGGCCACTTTAGCGGGAGAGCCTTAACCATCATTGTCTGCTTGCCAAAATTGAATGTCCGCTAACTAATACAAAAACGATTTCCTGGATGCATGAGCGTACGTAGTTGGACAGGTGGTTAGGGACCCTATACATGACTGTAGGGTGTTCGTATACATCCTGTCGCCCGTGTCGATCAGGTGAGCAATACTGCCTCTTCAAGGAGATCCTGTACCTGGCAAATATTTTTGAAATGTTCACGGATTCAAGTGGTAAGCTGGCGGTCGATGAGGCGCCTGTCTTCGCAGCCCCTGTCTTTGTAAACAGGCTAAGCTAGTCCACGTAACCACATGCTCAGAACAGGATTAATGAACTCTCGGATGTGCAGTGTGCCTGTGCCCACTTACACAGCCACTTGAATGATACCGAGTGAAATTCTTCTGCTTAGACGTAATACACTGCTCATAAGGTTGCTGAATACTCTTCGACAGCCCACTACTGGTTTCGCCCTTCTTGGGGCTCATCAGATAGGCGCAATCCCCGAGTTTCTGTCAACCTTATGTTCTACTTGAACCCAAATTGCACGAACTTAGCGAAGTATACTCATTTGCAGACCCATTTGGTTTTGCGAGGGACTCACCTGAAACCCAGCTGAATCTCTTGTTTATGATGTTTTTAAGTAACTGAATGTGCTGCACCAGGCAACCTCATGTTTCAGTTGGTACAATATTCGAGATATCGCGATGCATGTATAGACCTAGTACACAACCCATAAGGTTGCTGAAAACTCCTCGACAGCCCACGACCGGTTTCGCCCTTCTTGCTTAAAAAATATCATAAACGAGAGATTCAGCTGAGTTCCAAGTGAGTCTCCCGCAAAACTAAATTGATTTGCAAATGAGGGTATTTCGCTTGTTCTGCTTACTTTGTACTCTCTCAATTCTTCCCGTATAACATTGATTTGTAATGACCTGGAAACAGTTCCTTGACAGTGAGGTGTTGTTCTCAATACTGACTTGAACCACTTGATATAAGTATCGCCGTATTAGCTACTATCCGGTGGCAGTAGCTTGTAACGCTAAAATCACAATCAGAAATGCATCACACTTCATGTTCACAAAGCTGATACAGGGGACGACGGGTCTAGCATAAGGAGAAATAGACAAGTGTTTGGGTTTAAAATCCTCTCATACGCACTACCAACTACCTGAGAGTTAACTTTGTGTTTGTCAACAACAGACGACTTATGCATGCTTTGAGGATTGGAATAAATTCAAGATGAATAAAACGAACGTACAGATGTACAACCGATGTCACATCCATAAAATCAAAGGTAGCCAAGGTAATGGATTACCGGTTGGGTTTCCTGCTCAGCTCAATCGTTGAGGAACCTCCAGACTTGAGAGCTTCTTGTATTTACCAGCAGACAACACTACATGTGTAACCGTGTAACCGTCTAGATCAAAGCTTGCGTATACTGGGTGAATTCAGTCAGCGTATGCGGACTTCATAGGTCGCAAGAGGCTGCTTGTGGTACAAGCGTTTTGGGGTTCCACCCAGGCACACGAATCGTTGATTTTAAGGTCTTACATACGTACCGGTCTTCATTGAACTGACTGCCCATAAGTCACAAACTTGTGGGGATTACTCAGCGATGGACTAGAAAAAAAATTCCCTCAGAGGTGTTCCGTACCGCTTCAATGCACAACGTTTAGGCAACTCCTTGCATCCAATTTTCATATTATACATAGTGTAAATATACCATATTTCAACAGCTGTGTTCGTCTCAAATTATTTGAACGCGACTGCCTGTCAGTTGACGCCTGGGCTGCATTCTACATTCAATCCCGGTGAAGGGATACGAAACAAAAAAACTTCATCGAGGCATGTACCCATCACTGCTACAAGGCCGTTTGAACGTTGGACCAAATTTTGACAAATGTCAAGGTTGCATGTAACCCTAGTTGATTTATGCTCATTATGAATCTGACATTTAGGGATAATATAAATCCCCATATCCAGGGTCATATATTAAATTCTGGTTAGACAAAAGTCAATGCCAGTCCGCCAGACCCAGACCAATGGTAGGCTATCCCCATGGACTCGATTCAGACATCTAAAGGGATGTTCACAATAAAGCAGGAAGGAGTAGCCCAAATGTGTACGATGACGTCTGAATCAAGGTATCTTTGAGGTGTACGTTCAGCTAGGCTATACAGTGCACCTTCTAGCATACAAGCCGCTACCACAATGGGGTGATTTTTTTCTGTATATAAATTAGGTACCCAGCTAATCAACGTTTGTCATGGATTACCTTAATCAGTGAGACCTGAATATAGTAACTTTCTAAAGTGGTCGCTCTAGAGGGGCCGCTGTTAGTGAAGGATTTAGTGGTAGAAGTCACGGTCACCTCACTCTGGTTTGAACAGTCCGCCTCCTTTCCTTGGACGATTATTCTGGGAAGTCAACAACACAGTGAGGGAACACTGGACTGGATTTTTGCTCTTACTGGAGCTCATCAACAGTGCATATCCTCGACCGTGCCAGGGTTCGAACTCCGAAGAGCTAACATGCGAGGCGAGCTTGTTACCACCACTCCACCAGCGTACGCTGAACACATCTGAATTTTGACGTCTGAACAGGCGAGCGTGTTCACCCTTGAGCCATGTATTTGGTCTGACGGACGCCTCGAACTACGAGCCAGTGACTGTGCCGTTTGTGTTGATCAATTGACCCGCCTGTCAAGACTTCCTAGTCAGGGAGCGCCACGGACGCTTTGAACCTGCTGGACAAATTTTTGGTCACATGTTACTTGCATTTGAAATAAACTATAATGATCGAAACTTCCAGTTTATGTCTGATATCAGAGTAATACAGCGGATGCTATCCAAGGAAGGACATACGCCCTAGCGGTGTTTTGCGAAAGTTAGGATAAGGACGACAGGAAAAAGTTGTCAGAATGAAGGATTGACGGCCTTGTTATTACCAAACTACACAGAGGCTAAAACCGGTGCACAGCTTAACCTCTGAAAGCTGTATTGTCGAACCGACGATTAACTATACTCCTAAATGTTACTTGGTGCAAATGTTTAACTCAATCGAATTCACACACTGGCCTATTAGTCGTTCGTTGTCCGGGGAAATCCCACCGGCTACGTGCCGGGCACAGGCAACCGACCCTGCGTTCTCACTGGAATGAAGTGACCAAAAACTGCCCGCTCACTACTGTGCCCGCACTGGTGAGTGACTTCTTTGTAGTAGGGAAGTTCAAGATCAATACTGACCCCCAACGAAATATTTTTCATTTGAATACTCCTGAATAAGAAGAGAGCATAATGAGAAAAGTTTGCCATCCATATTAGGTACTTCTCTTTTTCGACTAACTGCAGTTGGTTCCACTCACGTAGCTCACATAAACATGGAGAAGCATTTTTAAGTGTACAGGTGAATAGCTGAATGGTAGTTTGGAATAAAAATTATCTACAGGCAGCCAAACAAGAGAGGTTTGTTAACTTCATTATTCACCTAGGAAGTGTTGACTGGTAGGCCATACATCCAAAGTACCTTCCGCTAGCCGGATTTAGAACCCCGACACGGCTTAGGACACGTATCACAGATAGCTGGGGACATGAGTCAATAGTACTACCGTCAAACGAATATGACCATCGCGGTAACATAACAACTCAACAGTTTGAGCAAGATTACTGTAAATTATGTTCACACAAGCGATCCACCTATCACAGCATCGTCTAGGCGAGTCAGTAGCGAGAAGAGAATTACTCCGTATGCTGGCTGAAAGTATTCTAATTCAAGGTGGGCGGTCAGCTAGCGACCCTTGAAGAAATTTTTTTTGATAAAACCAAACGCACCTTGAGGAAACATCTTCGGAGAGCAGCAAACGTTTTATTGATAGTGGTGCTCTTCTTCGTTGAAGTGGAAATATAATTTCATGTCTAAATGTAATACACTACCCGTAATGTTGTTGGAAACTCTTCGGATATCATAAACGAGAAATTTAGCTGGGTTCCAGGTGAGTCTTCCGTCTGAACGAAACTGGTATGCAAATGAGCTATATAGGTCATAATTTCATATCGTTTTTTTGACAGTTTTAGTGACGACTGAACATGATTTTTCAATGTACTCTATGAGCCAGATAAAGTGACCTGTGTTGATCAACGTCAAGTATGCTCATCACATTCAAAAGGACGGATGCACATAAAGATGTAGGGATCAACGGATCATCTAAAAAGTCAGTTGCTGGGCTGTTCAAATTGACCCAGTTTTTGATCATGTTTTGCTAATAACTTTGAACTTTTCATCCACCCGCATTACCGAAAGAAAGTGAGGTTAGTTCACATCGCTCAAATACTGTTCATTTGATCTCCGTAGACCAAACCGTAGACCAGAAAGCAACAGCAGAACCTTTCAGGAAGGTTAGATTCCTGAAAGTAAGCCCAGAACGCCTGGAACCTACGGAGACCCTAAAATTCCACCAAAATCTCACTAGGAAAGCCTGCAAGCATCCAGGACAGTCAATCATTCAGTCAATTCAGCAAAAGCCGATGAGCGTCCAGGCACGTCACAGAAGCACGACCGAATACGATCAGCGTTCAGGCATTTCATAGAAGCACGATCGATGTTGATGAATGTCCACTAAGCACCTATCAGACAGCTTGGATCAATGTCAGCAAGTGCCCTTTAAATGGCGCGGGGCCGTTGTAACTTTTGCACTCGCGCGCTCTCGCTTGTTCGCAATAAAGTTGTTGTGTTCCTTATCGGTGAGTCTTCTTCCAGCACCAGGCACTGGAGTGGGAACAGCAGTCAGATACAACAGAACCCAATCAGGTAGTGTTGTGAGCATGAATCTACGATTCTTTGAGATTCACTTTCCGACTTTATATTATACAGGCTACTCAGAACGAGTAAGTAGTGTTGCGAGCCCTGTTTAAAATTCCAGCGGGAGCTGTACAATTTGTATGACCACGTATATTTGCTCATTCACTCACCGGTACCCACCGGCTACAGTAGTCGACCCCTTCCCCAGAAGGAAGTCCACTCCAAGAGTTCGATTTTATCGCTTCTACGTTGGAATTTTACTGGTGCAAGCACAAACAACCTATAACCGCATGAGTAACTGTAATGTAACTAACCCGAGTGAAAACATTAGGATGCCTTCAAATGGACAATTTATTCTCACTAAGGCTAGATACAGGAATAAATGAATTCCTCACAATATGAATGCATTGTTACTGGTGGCGTTAATAGACTAGGCGTACAAAATGACCGTAACAAGTAGCTACTTTTTATCGTACGACAATCATTTTGCTTCGGTTCTCAGCATCGCAAAGGAATGCCAGTCATGAGTGTAACTGCATGGGCATCGTTTGTTTGTGCAACATAAATCGTCGTTGGTAGTTGATCCGGTGGCAGCTGATCTATTCACCGACCTTGGCCATTAAATTGCAGACGTTTCGTCACCTTTCGAGGAGACATCATAAGTGCGCGGTTGAGTGTGCGGCTGTTTTACAGCCACCTGATCATATAGCAAAGCCATTGCCACAAGGCATAGTATTCGTTGTGGAAACGATTGAGAAGGACACAGGTACCAAAGGCGTAGAACATGCGCATTCATTAATGTTCACCTGGAAATATTTGTAAAAACCATATCTACCTGGATTGTTGTCTTCCTTAATGCCAGTGGTATAGCCGTGTTAATCGTCCATGTTAATCGTCACCGATTGGGAAACTGCAAAAGGGTCGCTGATGTCGGCTGGCCTCGGTCAGCAAATTTCTTTTTTATTCATTGTTTCGAGAAAACAAGCATCATTCGCTTACTATATCTGACCATATGTGATTATGTTATCTTCGCAGGGATCGGTTTTTCTTGATTGCAGTCAACTGATGCACTTTACGTCACGGAATGGATGCACGGCAAACCCTTGGAGAGTAAAACTCACAAGAACATAAGGATTTCACCTTATGAGATTACTCATGCAGGTTCGTTAGTAGGGGGAAAACACAGCAAGACTTGCAGAGGTTTCTATAGCTCAAAATTTCGATCACCGTGGCTGACTTTCATGAGCACTAAGCACTAAGCAGCCGATGAGATCTAGTGAGAAATCCTACGGCAAATACGAAAAGTAACACTGTTGTCTCACCAAAGTACATGGCGGCTCCACCAACTTTAATGGAAAGATTCTTCGTGAACATATATCACATCTATCCACCTGAATGATTCTATCGTCCATGTCTATGCAAAACGAGCTTGCCTGTGAGATTACAACTCGAGTGTTAGAAGCAGCATTTCGGCCACAATGATGTACATCTTTCCGAGTAAGCAGCAAACGTTACTGGACATCACTGATAGAACCTCCAAACTACAGACACTTTCTACGACACGTTACCATCCATCCATCCCGCCCCGACCCGCTCCGCCCCGCCTTGCCTCGCCCCGCACTGTACTTTTTCATTTACGTGCACATTGTTTAAGGATACATTTGTGCGTGGTTTTGACACTGTGACTTATTTCGAAAACCAAGCAATCGATGTTTTTGCCGAGGCCTTGAGAGGAATTACTAGCACTCAAATTGCTCGTTTAACTAAGGGAAACCTTGCATCCATCTATGTAATCGGTAAGAGCGGCTGAACCAAGAAGTCATAGTGATCGATAATCTCCAAGCCTGCACGTGTGGTCCTAGGCGGCGTAGTTTTACGCTAAGCAGTAAAGCGAGGGTTTAATAAATTCACATACAAGAGATCCTTCTGAATCCATCCGATATCTGAACGGGATTGTGACGTCATATTTGGTATGCTGACCAACGGGCGACGGGAAAAGCCCCGGGTGAGAAACTTCCTAGGACAAAGCATATAAATGTCAACAAATTCGCAAGGATCCCGTAAGTCTACGTATGATGAATCGGAAACCCACATACGCTCAGTGACAATCACAGGGCTACCGTCGATCACCATGCTGAATATCCGGTCACATTTGTTGTGATTAAACACTTGTGATCATGTAGCTGCAACGAACAATTGTACCCTCACGAAATATTTGTTGCGTAAATTTTTGTGCACATGTGTTGTTCTAAACGATCTGTGTGAACGGAATTTCTCGTGGGAATTTCTATATGAGCTGTAAACATTTACTAGTTTCGGAGTCACGTGGCCAAGGTAAATATAAACAACGGTAAACAATGAAAGCCCAGCCGATGGGATTGTTGAATACTCTGGTTACTGGTGGTCCGAAAGTTAAAGACTCGATTCTTTGGATCACGACCGACTTAAACCTAAAATTCGTCTGAATGTTTCCGGATCTTCTGAAAAGTTTAACCAAGCTATCTTATTAATGAAGCAGGAATATTGCACGACATTGATTAATTTCCATCTTGGCTCATCAGCGACATAGCAGTACGTTCCGTTGTTGTTCTCAGCGCCACAGTGGACCCTTCCGGAAGAAGTACAACCAATATTCACGGCTGTTGAACTGCGAAAGGGCTCAGGAAATCCGGTTATCAGTTGGAAGTTGTCCTTGCACTGAATATTTAGTGGTTCTATCTTGGAACGACACCGTGCTTTCCGGGTTTTAAGCAAGGACGGAAACGTAACGACTGAATAGCCAAAACTTCGCTGCACTCACTTAATCATACAAAGGTTTCACTTTCTCAGAATTAGTATGAACCTGAAAAAAAAATTACCTGTTGTAAGCCTTATTGTTGGAGTGGCTTTAGCTGCTAACCACACAACCACGTGACCGATCGCTCCATACCCATAAGATGACGTCAGGTGAAACAAAGCGTTATGTGGGGTCAGAATTTTTGGCTACAAATGCTACAATCTAATACTGGATTTCTGTTCTCTTCCCACTTAGCAAAATCTTGTTGAGAAGTACAGTTGCGTGAGATATATCAACCTCTCAGCAGAGAAGCAAAATTCTTATCTGCATAATACTGCTTCAGTTTTTCAAACTTATAAGTTTAACGTAAACTCTAAAGCTATCGGATAGGTAGTGGCAGGCCACATTTTCAAAAAACCATTCACTTTGACTATCCTCAAGTAGCAAGGAGATGCACACCAAGTGAAATGTTGATCACGGATCACAGCTTTATCTTGTGGGTGAAGAGCCGAAAATTTGAACGATACGAAGCCATTTGACCAATACAAAGACAAAAATTTTTAGTTGTCGGTGGTTGCCGGACTTGCACAATTCACGTTCACACTACTCACGTCTGGACAGTCCTCCTGTTGTCCTGGCGAAATTATTCTGGGGAGTTCGCACCACAGTGGGGCGGCACTGGACCCGAGTTTCACTCTTATTAGGCTCATCAGCAGTGCGCATCCCTGATGGCGCCGAAATTTAGACTCCAGACATCTGTCATCTGAGGAGAGCATGTTACCACAACTCATGTACGAACGTTTCAATTTCGCTGTGTTTATTGCATTTGAATTCTTTTGAAGCAGTTCAGATACGGTTCCTTTGGCAAAGCTCTGATCGATCGATATGAACAAGACAGTAATGCAAAAGGAAAGCATCAATTCCTTGTCCTCAGTGCTGATACCGTGCGCTTTTCATTTTAGCATTCTTCATAAAACTTTCGCTGACTTGTGTGCTGGTGTTCGTGGTAGTTCGTGGTGATACTCGCAATTTATGTACTCTAAAAAATTCTTAGCATTTTGCAATGTTTGTGAAGATACTGTGAAGAATTTCTCGCTCTGTATTCCGCTTTCATTATACCCTTATTTGTCACAAGCTGCGTGCAAGTTTTTAAACTCTCTCTCTCTGGACGTTTGCCCGTTAGGTTGATTCATCACATCTATCAAGCACCTTGCAAATGTCATTTCAACGAGCAGTGATCTCAGCTTTTATCTTATGAGGTTTCATCTCATTTCACCGATAAGTGGCTTAGTCCTATTCTTACGTTTTCGGTCAGTCCACTTTACTCCCCCCCCGAAGTATGTGGCACCGCTCTGTCCGACTTCATGTCTACGGAGTACACTTATCCGCTTCAGGAGAACTACCCTGAGACAGTATCAGTCCACAATGCCATTGTACTTACTTTCCGGTTTTGTTATGTTTACTGCGTCCAAATTCTTTTGAAGCGGTTCAGTTACGGCAGTGATGCATCAGTGTTAAAACTGATGCTCCTGTCCTTAATGATGATACACGCAAAGTACATAGTCAAGGTTAAAAATTAGATTGATAATAATGAAACCGGAGGGGTGCATACGAAATCCCCTTTTGAGAAGCTTGTCCTCGTGTCAGTCGACTCCTTTACACACAGGCAAGACTGAATGCAACATACTTTTGGAGAAGCGTTTTCCTCCATAGAATCTGACTCTGTCCAATTTCAAACTGGCCGATTTCCAAATAATTACCAAAGGTTTCTACTCTGCCATGTCTAATTCACGCATCTGTTTAAGTAAAAAAGGTCTGTGGGAGTCACTTCCGAATGGACAATTCAAAAAAGCCTTTTCAAGCTTCTATATATACATGAAACTGCATTGGTGTGGTGCACAGGGTCGTCAAAGGTCCTATCTAGTCACCCGTCCTTCGAGGAAATACGTCAACTGAAATGGCTTCATCTAGGGGTAATAACTGGTGTATTTTTTCCTTATGTGTTTATCTGCCAGCGCTCAACAGAGTTTCGCTATGGTCGCTGAGTATTTGTGAATGGTGATACGTCTATGTGGTACAAAACGGATTGTCAGATTGTCCATGATCCTCTCTAGGATAATCCGAAAATTAGCCGAATACTCAATGAGTTTTTTTCTGTAAAGACAGCATCACACAGGTGAACAGACTTCGGCCGACCTTAGCAGGTGTTATCACATGGTCACAAAAACCTCGCCAGAACCAGAAGCTAAGCCAACTTTAGTAGATGACGTATCAGGACAGTGGTAACGAAACTAAAATTCCTTTCGCCTTCAAATTGACAGTTAAGGCCATGGTCACTGGGAGCCGAACAGTCTGACGCTATTTAATGTCTCAGTTATTCACTGAGTAACAACATGCCTAAAATGCTCATTTCTTAAACAGTATCGGTTATGTAATCTATTCTTGGGCCGGAGATCAATACTGGATTTGTGTATTTAGGTTAGGCCCATGAATAAAATGTCTTACTTAGGTGTATTCTGAGGAAACAGGGGTATGTCGGACATGCGTAGCAGTAGTATGCATGTAAAACTGCGAAGTAGGTTGAATTTATGTATCTTAAGTTATAAAACGAACGCGTTCGTCTAGACATAAAACACGTGGAAACAAGCGCGTGAGTCTACTTGAAATTGATTTGAATTTCGGGGTACGTTTGACAGGATGAATGTGTGCCGACAACGACTGTGAGCAAGCTGATAAATTCCACAAATGTGAGCCTCTGGTCAATAGCTATTCCCGTCCATCATATACTTTAGTTTGAATATCTGAGGCTTCGTTGGTAAACCATAAAAAACAAAGTACTGATTTCTGCAGATCTTGTTGGTCCACCTATGACTGCCAAGGTGAAAATCCCAAAAAACCCAGACAAGTAACACATGGTCCTTGCTGGAACTTACTTTGAAAGAGATTTCACAGTCACCTGTAAAGACTTGCTAACATTGGTGGCACACGAAAACTCCTAGTCTCCTCAAAACACTCTCACTGTCTATCCGAAACAGGGAAAGTCTCATCAGTAAAGTATACATTCCATAGAGTTCACATTTTATAAATGGCGGCAACTTACTTTTTCCGACCTAGTGGATTTCGCTTACTTCGGAGAGAGACTGACTCGCATTGATTATTTCCAAATGAGCTCAAATAGTTTCTCAGACTACACAACATCATGTAAGGTGTGTGTTTCGGGTCATTTGCGACTACCAGGCTTGTGGTGACTGAAAAGAATTTCAGAATATGGAATTTCTCAAAAACGACTTCTCTTATCGTGTCCTGCTGCGCGCCTGGTTGTGCGAGCGCCCTGCATCCAGCTGTGATTTTTGTGACACGTGACTGTGTGTAGTGACCAATCATATTCAGGGAAATAGATGCCGAAAAAATTCCATCCTATTAACCACAGAGAATAAAAACGATCATGATGTAGCCATTTTTAGACATTTCTAATTGCATACAGCCTGAGAAGAGCAGCTGGACCATCGTTCAAAAAACGTAAGACAGTTTGTCCGTTTGTGCACCTGAGTAACGACATTGGATATTAGACCTGCCCTATGTCATAAAATATACGCAAATTTGAGAAAAATCCATCTGTGGAGCCGTTCGCTCCGTAAAATTAGTTTAAAATTAGAAGAAAGGGACACAGCTGATTGAATGTTCGGCGGGGAAACAACGGGATTTCCGCAAAATATAAAATGATAGTTGTTGGACTGATTCAGCCTGTTCGATACAATCGTTCCGCCATGTATTAAGCTCCTTTCAGTCTCCTGTATACAAACTTCGCCAGCAATTCAGGTGGGTACGTCATCGCAGTTTGGTTCGTGCAAGTCACCTGTAGACACTTTGTGATTGGCTATGAGGACGTCAGGCGTAAGGACTTGTATGATCCAGGTTGTAAGCTGGCAGTTGACCAAACTGTGGCTCACCCGTTCATGACGAAGGTTATGGTATATGCAGCGTGACATATAGGTCCACTTCAACTGTCGTTGCTGGTCAGCGTCTACGGATAAGTTAAGTGTTGCCGAACCCCACCTCAATTCAACAGACGCCCGGCTGCATTGATCAATTTAGGGACCAAATTCTACTGCTAACCTCATCAGACCTCGTGGAAAGTAAGCTACCAGATGATCGGGTTTAACGTGGACCTACATATCCGGTAAGGTTTGCATTGTATCGCAGCAGGACTACCTCGACTGAGGCGCTGAATTCTGGGTGGAAATGTTTTTTTTTCTTTAACTGACATACCAGGGGGGCCTAGATACCGTTCATATGACAAGAAAAAGGCTATTGAAAGTGAAGATCTTTATATGGCGAGAACCAACATACCCCTCACAGGTATTCACTCTAATCCATCACCTCAATCTGCGACGAAATTTATCAATGGAGAACTGAATAGAGGGGGTTAAAGGAGCATTTTCAAAACGCTTCCTGAACACGTTCAGTTCACCCAATCTAATCAAATTAGGTAGGAATCCGTTTTGTTTTGTTTTCAACCTCCTTCGGCCACAGATGGACATTTCTTCTGCCTTTAATGCTGTCACAAGAGGTGAAGGACGTTCCTTTGTCAACTCTGCAGACAAACCGATTTACTTCAGACATTCGACATCGAGACTGTCTGAGACAGACGTTGTGTCTAACTTGGAACCCGCGCCTCGAACTTCATACCTGGGTTGAGTTCAAATGCTTAGATTTTAGAATCGTTTGGTACGTCCGTCTATTTATGTTCAACGAGGATTTCGTCCTATAAGTGAAGCCAATCCATGCTGAAAAGCCGAGAAGTACCGTATGGCTGTTTCACCCCTATTTGGAATCATCATCAGTGAGCATCTCACGAAACTTTATTAGAGAGTTTCGAATCCGCAACCCTCCGGCTAGCAGTTGGAACACCTAAGCCTTCAGCCACGAACGGCTGGTCAGCGTTCTCGCACTCATACAAGATAGAGCGCCAGTCAAACTTCAAACACGGCAAACAAGTCAGATGGTCACGTATAGACCGGCCCTCCGAGTGACGAAGGTTGTATAGGCTGTTCGTGGTGACGAATTTCATAAAAGTCGTCTTCTTCGCTCGTTACTTTCCAGAATCATACTTTCACACTGATGGTAGACGTTTTTTATACCTGACAATACGTAACAAATTTAATAATGTTTCTGAACCTCTTCCTCAATGCTTGGGTTATACTGGATCCGGGTCAAAAAATTGAACGGCAAGATTTATGGTGTTGACGTTGGCAATAAGCGTCCGTGGCGCTACCTGACTGACAAGTCCTCACAGGCGGGCAATCGAAGGTATGTTCCTGGATCGTCTTTCGAGCCATCGGTCTTTCAGCTCACATCACTCAAGCTCGAACTTGTTCCGTTGTTCAGACGTGCAAATTCAGATGCAACATGCGTGCGCTGGTGGAGTAGTGGTAACAAGCTAGCCTAGCATATCAGATGTGCAGAGTTCAAACCCCGGCACGACCAAGTGTTAAGAGCGAAACCCGCGTCCAGTGCTTCCCCAGTGTGGACTCACCAGAATGCTCGTACCAGGACTGGAGGACAAGTGTTCAAACGAGAGTCATGTGAGTGTGCATTCTACAGAATCCCGCAAGCACTAACAGCTAGTAAGCCTTTAGGCATACCTTGAAATTTCCATGTGCAAATCCAATCCAATCCCCATTTTGGTTTCTGCTTAACGTTTCGGGCGGTCTTCCCATTAAATGTATAGACATATACCGAAGATATTGTCGCCCTAAATGGTGATACTACCCAGTCAAACGCACACTGACAATATCTCCTCGAACGGTGACGACCCGACAAACATGGTGAACAGATCAACAGCCACCGGATCAACACTTAATGAACATATCCAAGCCACTAAAGTTTTGCACAATACTGCTGGTGAGATTATACTTAACCGTTTGGTTTCCTTCCTGAACCGAAAAGACAGCTCATTAAAACCTTTTGTAGAATCGTTGGGTTGATTGTCCTGATCGTACACATCCTTACTATCGCTAAAATCGCCATATTCTGCGTGTACCTAGCCACTTAGATTTCTGCTTTTCTCGTCAGTAAACTGTAAATGTTTCTTCTGTTTACCTATCAGTTGAAGAGAACAATATTTTTCGTCTTTTATTTCTGGAAGGTCACTTTCTGTCTATCGACCCACAGATACTGAATTGCACATGGTGACATTTTTAAATGGATCGATAGATCCCAAGGGCGCCAGATGGTAAACGTCAGTCATTGTTTATATCGCTCAGTGCACTGTTATTAGTCGTAACGTTTTACGGTCTTACGATGCACATTAGCCTAATCTGGCCATTCAGATATGTCGTACGTGCGTTTTGAATAAGGTCCACAATGCACTGTTCCCACACTAAATGAATGCACCGTTCGCAACCTTCTGCGAACAACTAGATAACCAGAAAAGTCTGATTTTAACAAGAAACTCAAATGAATCCGGGCCGAATTTCTCGTTTGCGAGTTGTATGTTCCGTCGCGAAAGTTAATAATCATAACAACTGGAACCTGAGGCAGCTTTTGTGCAGCACATTCAGTTGAAGAATATCGATCCAACTGGGACTCAGTGGGTGACCCGTCACTACGGAATCAGTTAGCATGCAAATGCATTTCTTGAATTGTATACAATTTCAGTTCAGGTAGAAATTAAGGTTGACGGAAGTTAATGAACTGCGCCCATCTGATTAGCCCCGAGAACCGGTGACGAATCGCCGAATGTTTTTCAGCAGCCATATGCTTCGTCAAGATTGCTTTTTTCCTCGAAAGCATCTCTCGTAGGAGACAGTCTGTCTCTTCCAATACACAGAATTAGCGATGAGAGCATAGGGGGTCGAGCCCAAAGATCACTTGGTCACCGAGCAATCGAGACGCAGGTTAATAGACCAACCTGTAGAAACGCCGGACGAACAATCTATCATAAGAGAAGGTAGCACGCACATCACTACTCAACTCGCAACCACTGACGCATCTCTGTTTTTTACTCCGCTCCATAACGGCGCACAGGGTAAAAGTGGCAAGGAGATAACTGCGGATTTTCAGAAATCTTCCACTTCTACTAATATCGATTCCTTTTGACCTTTAAGCGATACACAACATTAAAGCTCCTGACTAAAAGTATCAACAATTTGGGCCAAAGGTCATCACTCAAACTGTTTTTCATTGGTTTATTCTAACTAGCACAAATTACTTGTGTTCACCACTTCTATCTCGAATATCGTACCAACTAAAGTCTGAGGTGGCCTTCATGCAAAAAGTTCATTTGGAAAATACCATATACGAGATATTCAGCTGGGATCCATTTGAGTCTCTATTGGAGCTTGCAAATGAATGCATTTAATCGACAAACTTGTCTTCTCCCCACTCAAGATGTTTGCTAGTGTGAACGGTAGGAAGGACCTCTCCATGCAGGCAATGCCCTTCGTTCAGTTGTCCTGAGCTGGAAAACCGCTGTCTCATCTTCCGATGTCCTCCCGATTCCTCAGTCCTCTTTCTAAAAGTATGTCCACATTGTAGTACTTTACTGTAAGCCCAAGTTGGTCTAAAATCTTGTTTAACTGAAACTTCATGGCAGCACAAAGCTGAGATTCAATCTATCTTTGAACCACATGCCCCAAATTATGTTTGATCTAACAACATCGGTTGTTGCACATGTTAATTAGGTGGCTGATTTTAATCAACCGCGTATCAACTCGCAACAAAATGCTTCATCTGTGTCCGATGTTAAAGCTCACAATTCCTCCAACATAGCCGTGTTGTGTAATGTTGGAAGTGTGAGGAGATTCTGGGATTTTCAACTGAGAATTCGTCTTGTAAGTGAAGCAGGTCTATGCTGAAAAGTTGAGAAGCTGTTTTGTCCTCATTGAGAATGATCACTCGTGCGCGCGTCACAGAACTCGAACCTGTGACCTCCCAGCTAATAGTTTGAACGCTTGGATGTTTAGCTACGAGCGGCTCGTCAGTAATGTGATTGCCTTGAACTTAGGATGTATCGCCACACATGCCTGAATCACGGAATTCACGTCACACAGTCACGTGAGATACGCACTTCCGATGACTTCCAATCAATATGAGACAGCTGTACAGTGCTTCTGGGTTTTCACTAAAGATTGACCTCACTGACAAGAAGGAATATCCCTTTCAAAAATGTCATTCACTGTACTGGCTCCCAAAAACGTGCGTTAGCGCGCTTGATAAACTGAAGCCCAACAGAGGGGCTCGAATGTAATATCTCGTGTACTACGTCAGTTTTCGTAAGGGATGAGAACCTCTTTACTCTACTGTCGTTAATTGTTCAAAATCAATCTATAGAACATCATCATCATCATCGACAGCATGACATCAGTGTTCAACACCAATACTTCACTGCCGTACAAACTATAGAGCACTTTTCACCAATACGTTTTTCCACATTTATTTTGATTCAGACCACAGGTGACCACGTGATGTGAGTTGCGCAATCGGAGGATGAGTGTTGCTATATCACACTTCTGATCGGCTGCGGTCAAACGGTTTATTCTTCAACTGTTGGTCAGGAGGCCGGTGGCCCGAATATCTCTAAAGCTTCGCGAAATGAACACTTGCAGGATGAAATCTACTTTCATAATGGGGTCCTGTTTAGATGGCACCGATTCGTAGTTGCTTTTCAACTAGGATATACCACATAAGTTGGTGCGTATGTAGTTTCTAAAGTAGGTTAAGTCTTGACCATATCTGAGGTGATCAAGGACCGAATGCTTTGCGAGTCCCATGAAACAACCCTCCGGAAGGGATTATGCTCAAAACGGAGAGATCGAAAAACGTCTCCCATGACTTTTTTCACACTGCACCATCGCCATCATCTTCATTATCGTCACCATCATCTTTGAGAGCATATCATCCGTAGACAGTAATCAAGCTTCGTTGCCATAGACAAATCGCTTGAAATTACTGGCGAGTTCAGGCCAGTCCTGTACCAAGGAAACTTAAAAACTAGACATCCAAAATACGCTTCGACAGTGTCCACCAGATGCCTGTAATTCGAGACAATAGTCACACAGCATGTGATTTTCCGCACGAATTTGTGCCAGCCCACCAGAGTGAGCAGTCATCCCTAGCCAGACAACACCGATGGTTGTGAACGATTGTTTTCTCTCTGCCTCATCAAGCCGGTACGGTTTTACTGTTGAGGTGTAACTGAAAACAAAATCAAGCCTTTTACAGTGACACAAGCTTAAAAAGCAAACCAATCATCTGCTTCGACACCAGCCACAACCAGCGCGATCATGTAGGAAGTTCAGAACCAGACAAAGTATGCATTAAAGGATGAGATCAAACTAATACAACAACGTGAACGGTGGACCTGAATCTATGCTTTAGACGAGCATTCTAAGTTATCCATTATTTCACTTTTCAGTATCTGCTCATTGGTTAAAGCATCTGACTACCTTCCCAAGGAGCTGGTGCAATCAACAAGATATAAATCGGATTTCATAGGTTTCTGACAATACGGTCCACGACTGACAGCTGATCTGCAAATGGTCACGTGATTGATCCGATTACGTTGGTATACGCAAACGATTTTGACTGGCCGATATGCACATGAACGGAGCACTGCTTGGTTGAATCCCAGCTGGATTTCCTGTTTATGATATTCGGCCCCAACTGAATGTGCTCTAGAGAGGACACCTCACGTTTCCGGTCCGCAAGATATTCGAGATTTCATGGCATATTACCTTGAGGGAACATTACACATTAGTAACAGAATACTCTCCGATTGTTGACGAAAACTCGGGGAATGCGCCTATTGGACTCACCCCTGCACGAGGGCTCTCAAAGGAATCTCAAAAACCTCATAAGTAGTGTTCGTTCAAGAACGACGAACACCACTTCCATAATCTCAAAAAGGACTACGTGGATCTTCTCCCTTTCGTTACTCTCATCCGAATGACATGGTGTGTTTCCTCGGGACTGCACTGGACAATAGCAGCAATGCTGATGATAATTCGGTACAACATTTCCTAGGTTGCCAAACTCTAGATATGAAGTAGCCAACAAAATTCTCCTAGCAGATGAAAGCGTAATATTTATACAAGAACCGTTGAACCCATTAATTGTTGAGTTGTCTCGGTAAGGAGTGTTCTTCGCACAATCGAAAAGTAAAGTGCTTTATTAGGACAGGTAGGATCCACCGCGACAGTGATCCTGTGGAAGAAGTTTACACATTCCGTTACTTACAGAATAGCGCTATGAGTGACGGTTTCGGAAAATAGGTCCCAGTACTGCGGAGGCCATGTTTCGGTCTACCAACTTTTCTAAACACCGCTACCATGTATGCCGTTCTACTTTCTGGTTGAGAAACCCAACCAATCCGTTTCAAATATACAATAATAATCGTTCAGCTGCAACATCCTTTCAGTCTATGCTGCCACGCCACCGAAGGAAACAAAAGGGCTGGGATACTGCCAGGTTGCCCAAGCCTAGACAGATGAGGTCGAGATGCAAAGGTCGGGTTCGAACCACGAACCTTCCGGTCAGTAACTTCATCCTCTAACCACTGAGCCATCTCGCCACCTCCGTTTCGAAGATTTTCGATAGTCGTTGCTTACGATCCACTGACTGCTTTGCTGTCGAGTAAACAGTCAATCACTGTACCTAACCGTGTTACGCTCTTATCACAATTTTAGCCGGAATGGGACAGTTCGAACTTCCAAAGAAAACAGAGACAGTCTGTGATTTGAAACCCTAAAATATATGGACCGGTGTTGAGGTCAGCGAGAAACGCCAAGCACTCAGTGCACCTTAAACCCGCCCGCTTCGAGACGTCAAAACGAACAAACATACAAAAAATGTGTATAAGACTGTGGGGAAACTGGTAGTCTATCTCTTCGATCACCCTTGTTTGCTTGCTTTTGTCTATAAACATGCTACTCAGTTTGTACAGATATTTGTAGACAACAATTGCAGAAACAATTGCAGACTGACTAATGGCGTTTTACTAACTACATGAAGGTGTACGGAAGGTAACGCAAATCACCGATGTGATGCACAGCGAGTTTCGAGCAACTATACGTTGCAAATAACTGGCCGATTTACAACGGGATGTTACTTCAGAGGTGGAAATAATACTCTATACACAAACGGAAATGATAGTTAGGTAAAAAGCTATCACAATCATTACAAGTTTTATACCTAACCTGAAATTCAGCCTTTTTTCACAAAGACAATTGACCAAGATATCCGGACAATCCAGTAGCTATAATTCGGTGATCATGCTTTTACAGAATTTAATTCTAGGTAATCTACCTTATCAGTAGTATTGCAAAGTGGCGTTAATTTTAAAAGTTAACTTTCCTCCGGTGTGTCTATCGAGACACATCCTAGTAACCCAAGTGCCCAAATATTATGGATATAATTAGCAACAGATTTATTAAATGGATATAATTTGATATATACCTATACATATGTACATATATGTACATGTATGCGCCGTCCGAAATAATAAGCACCATAAAACCAGATCTATAAGTCCCCATTTGGACATCATTAAAACTTACTAGAAAATTTTCTTGTTCTATCGTTTCTGTGTCCCAGATCGTGAAGACCGGAGGACACACTCGCTGTTTGACTGTGTATTGAATCCGCACAAACGCAGGCCAAATGGCGTTACGAAATATAAGCAGGTATTAAGCACACAAATACAGAGGTCACATTCGTGGCCTTGACCACCAAACGCCACAGTAGTGCGGGCGTACCCTCAGTTTTCATGGCAGGTGGCGAGTGTGGGTGGGAAATTTCCAGTTCGACATTCGTCTGGTTGGTGGTAGACAGGGACGATGCAGCAGCCCATTCGTTCGGCCCAGACTGTCGTTGACCAGGCTGTCCACTAATGTGCAACGATTTGTACTAATTGGTCACCATTCCCCCGCCATTGGTGCCGCATATGTACAGAAGTGTAGCGTGTGCGATTGCGTTCGTGCATGCATCTCGACCCGTTAGGCGGTACGCATTGGCTGGTAGACGTGCAGGTAGTCCACTGCGTGTCCATCCATCATCTGCCAGGCCGACCTTGGCAACAGCAACTCTCAATGTTGCCCGAGCGATAACACTTTCTAGTGCTACACAAGTGAAGCTGATGTAACTGCTTTTCGACTCTCTTCCCAATCACTGTGACACAAATAGTGTGTTAGATTGGTTAATATCACATGATCCATATGTGGCACAATTTCGTAGCTTACTATGGAAAGACTGACTGTTTCCAAACACTGATTAGAAGTACGCTTGAAGTTTCATGTATATACTGTATACCGTCTTCGTGGACCATCAACTGTGGCAAAAGTCCTATCAAAATACAACTTTTCCTCGTTTCTCACTGGTTCCTGCTCGAGAGTTGACATATCTGAGAAGGGTCACCTTCGGTTGGTTGCTTCAGCTGCTCTCTCCACAAACAGACGACTGTATTTATCGCGAAAACATAATTTACCATATCGCCCTCTACATAACTGCCTCGCCTTAAAGCAGAATTCAAGGTGTTTTATCCCGTACCAAAGCCGTGAATAACTATTTGAATTCAATGCGCGTCTCCTCATACGGAGATGAAACACTTTTAAAGTCATCTCCAAGCTTGATGAACGAAGCAACCAGCTCCCCATCAACAGCCAATAAGTGAGGTTCAGATGTATTGCTCATTTGAATTTACGGTGAACGACCGATAGCATGCCAATGATGGTCTCATTGAAAGGGATGTCCGTGTAGGTATCTCCATAAGCTAAAAGATGAGAAAGTTGACGAAATGATTAAAACACTGCAAGCTTTAGATTAACTGATGAAACAAAGTGGGTGAAAAGTTAGGCGGTACCTAGTACTCATTCAATCTTGACAAAAATTTGAACACTACTCACAACTTATTGATGAAATCACCTCGACTGGCGATGAAACGTTTGCATTCACATTGCCTAGTTTAGCGAACAAAACAATGACCAACAAATTGAACGTCAAGCTTGAGCAAATCACACCACACACTCTGTCGTTGCAACAAGGAAGCACTCTGTTTTCTCTCCATTAATTCATCTACTCAAAAATCCCCGAACTTATGTCCTAAAGTCGCCATGTAAGGACCTCCCGATACCCAGCAACCACAATAGCTGCAAATATGAGGGCGAATTTACGCTGAACGTTTCAATTCAATTTCATTTTCCCTGCCTTAAGGCTTAAATGGCCTTCAGGTCTATTCTACTGCCATTTACTCCTCTATAAGCCGCGCCAATTCGGTAGTAATCTCCTCGGCCTTTCTGCTTATCAGTAAACGATCTCCCTAAAGGGCCCGCTTGTTACTGCATTCCTGCAGTTTCCGCGGGCGTTTTGCCGGTGTTACTGAAAAACCAGTCAAGAACAGTTTCACTCCAATCTACATGTACCATGTTCACTTCATTATCCGCAAGGTCGTTGATATTCGGCAAAGAGTGACTTTCAACATTGCCTTAAGTTGGATAAATCTAGACCTCGGTATCGTTGCTCTCAAAGAAGGTCATCTTTAAGTCCATATTGTGAGATTTCTTCGATCGAATCTCCTGCAGTTTTTCATAAATTATGCAGTATTTTAGCTCCTCGGGATTCCATAGTGTTGGTGCTCCATGCTGTCTTCTACTTCGTGGTTGCTATGAGCTATTCTGTTCTCTGAGCTTGGCAGCTGGATTGCAAACGTTTCATCACCAACTGAGATGCATTCGTCAATGCGGAGCTGATATGTTTGCCTCCGAATTATACTGCACCCAAAGTACAGCTGACCAGAGAAACAAAAGAGGCGCGGCATCTGAGACCGTACCACTCAACCGAGAACCCAGTGCAACTATACAACATACTGATCAACGGTGGAAAAATAGCCAACCGATTGCAACGCAGGTGTACAACCGACTGCCTTGGTTAAAATGAATAGAAAACGTTTACTATGGGTTTCGTCCTGTAAGTGAAGTTAATCTAAGCTGAACGGCCGAGAAGCATTGTACAGCTGCTCAATCCTTATTGGGAATCACCAGCAGTGCGCTTCTCACAACGCTGCAGTCAGAAGTTTCGAACCCGCAACCTCCAGTTTACTAGTTTGGGCACTCAACCACTCGGCCACGAGCTGCTGATCAGCAGTGTGATTAGCTATCACCTATACAGGACCTAGCGCAATCGTCCTTTAATCACGGAATTCTCATCACATGATCACGTAGTGACTGGCTCCTCCAGTAGTGACTTCTCAGATGGAAGATTCACTCACTGGGTGAATTTTATTCTTCCTCTGATCTACTCACACAGTGTCAGTAGTCTTGGGTTAGCGGTTTCTGATGGAGATTTTGTCCTGTAATTAAAGCTAACCATAGCTTGGCTTCACTTACACTTGCTACTGGAAGCCGGGAAAAGCGTATTGATAACTTTTAGCCCGACCGTCGGTGATTCTAAGTGTCGGCGCTCAACTACTTCAGCACCTTCTCGGAAACCTATCTCTTTTGTTCGAAGGAGGCAAAGGCAGGAGAGGAACGCATTCAAATAAATTAACTACGGACCACCTAGGGTTAGAAATTAGTTTGATTTGTCACTATAAGTATAAGGCCACGTTATTTCAGAGGTCATCCAATGTGTTTTTACTAATAAATCTCGGATAGCTTGGATGACTAGCTGCAAAGTCACGACAATCAGATGACGTCCAGATGAAGAAACGTCGACCTAATTCTCGATGTTTGGGTTGCTCATCATATGCGTTTTATTCACAGACGTACAATCCATTGTGAGTGCCAGGAAGGTCAGATTCCTGAGGATTATCCCAGAATATTCGAAGCCTACCGAGACCCTCAAACGCCACTAAACGCCGATCAGACAGTCTTGGATCAAGGTTAGACAGTGAGGCAGTTGTGCTTACACACTCTTGCTTGTTGCAATAAAGCTGTTGTGTTCCTTGTCAGCGAGTCTTTTTCCCGCACTAAGCGCTGGAGCGGAGACAGCAGTCATAGATAATAATGTGCCGTAATAATTCATTATATTGTTGTTCGGTATCGGGAAGTCCAGGCGATTAACAACACCGCAGATCACCGTTCTGATCTCGTTCTGTTGAGTGTCTCTGCCTCCTCCATTATATATATATATATATATATATATGGTAGGTACGCATACATGATGAGAGTCTCAATTGACCCGTCAAACAGGGAAATACACCAGCCTTTCAATTGTCTGCGCATGTCTCACAAAATATGGAATCCCTGCTACACAGTCCCGCTGCGTGGATGATGAATTTCGAATGCATCCGCATAGTGTTACCAAGAAAATCTCGGTTATTCATGAGAGGAACTCTGAGCTAACGTGCGCTCTTGACGAGGGTTTTCTACCAGGAAAGGGTGACGCTGGAAACCACTGAAAGGCGGTGATCCGGAAGAAGTCAAGACTGACGAGAAGACAGGATAAATCAATAAGTTATCTATGCTGCAATCACTCAATTTAGGTAGAGAACTTTGGCGTATCGTTCCAACGTAGTATCTGGTTTTACTGCTCGCCAAAACTAGTTCAGGAGGCGCAGTGAATTGTAGAATGCCACTTAAATGGTTAGAAGTAGTTAGGAAGTTGGCGGAAAAAACCTCCGATTCTACTAAATTTGTGGTAATCTAAGTTTTTTTCCTCATGAGAATGAACTGCTAACTTATAAAGTGAAATTTTCTCTACACATCTATTCTGGGAAGTTATCGCGAATAATCAGCTGATTGTATGATTAAGTCGAATCGTTCAACACCTTGAACCAGAGGATGAACTACTTACGAGTAAGTCAATTTAAATTAAAGAATTGATGAGGAATGGTTCTAGACCGAGAGAAATGACCACCTAGCACTACAGAAAAAGTTACGTTTCCCGACTATCACCCGGTTTCAGCAAACTTTCGATCGCTGAAAAGTAGTCATACTTCTGAAAGGTATTATGCACGTGAACAAAGTTCGGTTAACTTCACATGGGTGGGCGTGCAAACTACATCAAACCAAATGGAATTCAAGTGGTTCCGGACGTTGCCCAACACCACTTGTGGGTGTTTATATCTATCCTGCGAGGGGGAACGTCCGACTTGGATAGGATTGGGAACGGATGCTAAGGCAACGCATCTGTTTGTGAGCGGTACGCGTGTGTGGATGCGACTTTTGCTTACACTACACGCATTTTCGCAGTTTGATGCGCGAAACTTAATTATGGCCTGGCGATTTTTTCCAGTCTCCCTTCTCAGGATTGTCATGAATCCAAAAAAATCGTTCGAATATCGTACCAACTGAAAAATGAGGCGGCCTGATGTAGCACATTCAGTTGCCTGGAAGCATCACAAACGAGAGATTCAGCTGGGTTCCAGGTGAGTCTCTCGCAAAACCAAATTTGTTTGCAAATGAGTGTATTTCGCTAACTGCGAAACTCTACTAAAAGGATGTCTAACAGTGTTTAGTTATCCCCCCGGGTGGCCTTCTCTCTGAAAGGTCAATTACACTTGACGAACGGTTGCCCTCGGTATATATTTCCAAATGTACCTTAGATCGCTGTAGCGCTAATTTGCGTAAAACGAATCACCGTTTATTAAATGAGAAGTAAACGCAAAACGACCCGCTGAGCTTGTCAATTCTTAGGACTGTGAATGTACAGCACGTTCTTTTCTCTTTTCTGGTTATTTGACGAAAAGGCACAACTGTTCTGGACTGCTTTAGGGCGACCGATTCAAATTTTTCAGCAAGCAAGCCATCACGTGACCGAAAGGAACGACACAACTGACACTAAATTATATATGATAACGAAGGTCGGGTTACCGTGTAGTCACGTGAACGCTACGGAAATGAGAAGTAATCTTAAATTCTCTGAACCAATCTCCTTTCTTAATTAGCATCGTATCAACCATTCCGTAACAGTTACTAAACAGCGGAACTTCGTTGCAACATCAGGTATTGTGAAGAGACCGGATAACTCAAGCAGACGACATAATCAACCGAAGTAGCCGATAAACCTTTGTTGCCACTTAGATGTGGAAATGGAGTAGAGCCTTGGACAACCTGATACCGTGATATTGGAACTCTGGCCTTCAAGGAATTTTAACTTGAATTTGAGTTAGGTACTGGAATCACTCAGTGTTGGACAGTCCTCGTGATTATCTGTCCCATTAATCAGCTCTCCAACCTGTATATCCCAACTTGTACGAATCGTTACCACAATGGTAAAAAAACTCCTTGCAAGTCATAAGGTTGGAACCGCCACTCTCTAAACACCGTACAAAGCAGTAAGAGAGCTCAATGTTGAAAGAACTTCAGTATACTTCAAACACGCTTATCTTGGTCACGTCAAACATGCGTATAAAATACGACAAATTCTCAGGCGCGCAGTTCTGCAGGCTGGACCAAATAAGACAAGCCAAGTGAGGTTATCAGGGACTGTCTTCGTAGTTTAATTAGCTGAAGAATGGTGACCACGTTCGGTTAAAAAAATATTCGGTTATGTTGCTACATAGCTGTGACGTCTTTTTTCCTCTCGTCACATTGCAAGCCCGAGTCCGGTAAGAATAAATTTCGGTTGGGCAGTTTCCGTCCATTACTGGAAGACATGACAAACTGTGTGGCAGCAGTGCCTCTTTGATGAAAAAAGGAACGCTGAAGCCAAACCTAGTGACAATGATTTGCATAACAAATCAAAGACGGTAAAAGGAAGGCGGTCCGACACAATTCGCAAATAAAGCGCTTTCTGCAGAGGACGGAATGCGAGGCCGTCACTAGAGCAAACGTCGGCGTGGAGGAAGTAAGAATAAACATCTGTTTTCAATGACAGAGTTGCCGCCGGTGACTGTTTGCCCCATAGGATGGGCAAAGCCATTGCTGATTTAATATGACTTGACTGATGATTTCAAATAAACCACCGGCTAAGTTTTCAAAGGCTTTCTCTCAATTCTATTGCTGTGACCTAAGTACGCTCACAGTGGACAAGACTAAAGATCAAGTTTGATTTAAACACAACTGAACAGAAGCCTAGGTGAACGGACAGCTATCATCGATGCTACTGTGGTTCACCAGATTTTCAGTGTTCTGGATCCTGCCTTGGGCACCAGCGAAATCAGCATCTGTACGCTTATGATTGGCTTACTAAACATTCTGGATATTCCGATTGCACCCAGATCGGCTTTACTAGATTCACTAGTTTCACTTAATTGAAACAGCAAGCAGACTTTCCAGATAGATTTCGATTCCAAAACACCAGGATATGGATGCCAGATCCATTTTCCGCAAGTCTACAACAGTTACTGCCACGGGACCCCACCTGTTCGGATGGGAAATCTAGGGACCGAAAATGAATCAAGGAAGACCGCGACAAAGCCCGTTTTGTGGACATGGTACTCTATCCTGTGAAATAAAATGTCCCGGATTCAATGAAAAATGTTCTATTAATCAGTACCAGTAGTGGCAAAATAAGTTCATCAAAAACAGCTCAATAGCCACATACTTTAGTAAAAAAAAAGTATCACAAACAAAAAGGAGAAACTCATGACAACCATTATGAAGAGTTTGAAAACTGAGACTAGAAGTAGGCGAAGTACTCAAAAAATTATAAAAATGGACGATCAAAGGTTACTACAAACACTTTCCAAGTAAAAGCTCAGAAAATCTGGTGCGTTGATAGTCCCCGCGATAGAACAAGCGACCGTACGTGGGATTGAGCAAAAATTCCATTTCGTGCTCGCGGTCCGTTGAACAGGCGAAGTCATCTCCACCACATCCACAACCAGCCTCCCCAGCAAGCGATTTCTCTAATGCATAGCCCGGGTGAGTCATGAATTCTATACTCTTCCCGTAGTCAATCCGATCAAGACACTGCCTTACCGCGTTCAGTGTCTGGTGTCGACCCATCAGCGTCATTCCAATGAACGCGTCCGTTGACCTGGTCCGAACGAAAATGTTTTTTGTAAACTACTTGGTAATGATTAGTAGTATGTTTAAAACGCAAAATTCGTCCACAAGCACACGGAGAATCCTGAAGCAAGCGTTCGACGCATTTGGAAGAATACCGACGGAATTGACATCTCAAACAGAGTACACAGAATATGGATTGTATAGAAAAATAGATTGTGAGCGCTTTCATCGCTTGCAGCCCTATCTTGAATGGTTTTTAAAGACGCTATGCTAAGGTGTACATGAGAAATCCCGCTATTTTGTGTTTCGAAAGTTGCTTACTATCTTCGTCGACATCCAGGAGCGCACGTGAGTATGAAATCTGAACTAGTCAACAAAAAACTATTTCTTCGAACAAGGTGTTCATCCATAAAAAAACATATCACTATGAAGGAGCTTGTTGACAAGATAAAGAACACGTCACTTCCAAAACCGTCTGAAACTCGCTGATTCAGATTCTCCCTAAGCTGACACCCGAAACAAGTTCAGGATTCATGCCAATCTCGTCAACTCTACCAAATGTGCAAGGTAAAGCAGCAACAACAGAAGCGAACACAGCCAAACCTGTCTTTTCAAGCATACATATGTCCGTAACGGTACAAGACCAAGGATGAGTAACCGAATGGAAAACATAACGCTAGACGCACGCAACTGTAGTCCCACATTTCGACCACGGTGGCTCGAATTCGCCAGGAGATGAATCATAGAAATCAGTGGACTATAGGGCAAAAGTCAACTGGATAGCGTAAGCATATCACTGGTGTTCGCAAACAGTATCTGATTACATGAACTGGAGATACAAATGACCCATATCGTTTCGTTCAGTAAATTTCGATTAGTCAACACCTGATGAAGAGCACCCATTGTGGTCGAAATATACAACAACAAAGAGCTCATCACAACGGTGTTGCTCGTTGACATACGATCCAGTACAACTTAAGGCGCTCATTTTATGGAAGAAGCCTCTGTGCTTGGAATTCGTCCAGGGTAAGATCCGAATGACCTAGGGTGCTACCTGAATCAGAGTCAGTGAATGTGAAAAAAAATATGATAAAAGGCTCAAAGCTCGTTGGCATGTGTTTTATAATTGGTATTGGTATTGATTATTTCCAGTACGCGCAAAACCCTAAAGGTCGAATCGTTCAAACAGAGAGAGGTTTTTCAACAAGTGCGGTACTATGAATATAATGACAAGATAATAAGATTGTACAAACCGCAAATCTTGGGGTTATACCGGCTTCTATACACGGGGTTGGGTATTGCTAATTGCAAATAGGATCCTGTGCAAACAGGTACATAGGAAACATACCCAAAGTTCACACCGACTCAAGACAAGGTGGCCACAAGATGGCGAAACTCACATGGTTGTATTAAACTAGGCACGCGATGACAAGGTCAAAGAGCGGTTTACATTCAGGTCAAAACCAGAAATGGGGTATACGCAAAAAAAACGGAAACAACAAAACGAGGCATCCAGTTGCACACAACAACACTGAAAGAAAAAAACCAACAATTGGTACATTCCAAGTGTAAAAAAGTACTTCTCCAAGATGGCGTCGATCAAGCACCACTGTGATGGCATTTGAGGGGCTAGAAATGGTTGACAAGTCCATTTATCAAAGTGTCCGTATTGCTAACAGAGTGGGTTTTCCATCGTGTTTTTATTTATCTTAGTAAAAAAAAGCATGAGATTAGTTTGTTGGGACAGAGCAGAGCTGCAGTGTGACTTGCAATACTCCATGGATGTGATCGTGACCAATCTTGACAAGAAGCCACTGTTTGTTTCTAATCATCAGTGTCTACCCAGCATTACAAGCAGGGTGAGGAATGGTGAAATTCAACGCGTGACCACCGGGAACAAATCAAGTGCTGATGTACCCGATCAGTGGTGAATCAGGTGCTGATGTACCCGATCAGTGGTGAATCAGGCGCTGATGTACTCGATCAGTGGTGAACCTGAACTAGCTGGACCAGTTTTGTCAGGTTCTTGGAAAGCCGGCTGGTCGGATGACTCGTTTTGCTTCGATTGCGTACGCCGGATCTGAATGGAAAGAGACGCAGTATGAAAAACTTAGCACTATAGACGGGTCAATAACCTGGCATTTTTTCGACGTCCCCATTGGCTTGGCTCTACAAACGCACAATTTGTATGTTCAGCAGACTACAATATGAAAAGAGGAAGATGGGACGCCTCCACAAAGGATGTACTCACCGGCAGTCTCAAGCAGGTCACACGGACCCAGTGTCGTACTTTGAAGGCGCGAGCGCATTCTATAAGGACCTAGTCTACCACGTAGATGGCATAGCTGTCAGGTTTGGGGTCTCGTGTAACAACCAGTTCGTATGCAGACCGCACTGAGGCTGAAATTTCTTTCCAATGTTTGTTCACATCTGGCTGTCGTTCTGGTGATAAGAGACTGAAATGAGTTGTTCCGGTCAGATTTTGATCATCAGCCTGTTGATCGGAAGTAGCACTATCGTGAAGAAATTGTGGATGGCTGACAGCTGAACAAAAGCTGACTGGAAGCAAACACGAGTAACAGTCACGTGAACCCAAATGGTTGCCCTACAATGAATGAGACACCCTTTCACGCCGTACGCAGTTCTTTGTGACGTGATCCGTTCATCATGTTCATCGTTGACCCGGACGCAATGGGGCTTGAACGCCAAACAAACCGTGAGAAGCGTAGTGATGAAGCGGTCTATCGCCATTCTGCTATCATCACCAAGCTGACCAGAAGAACGTGGAAAGCCTGCCACATTCACGTTAGAAATTAGTGTTTGGTAAAGAAGATCCGACAAGGCATCATTGAAGAAATTTTGTCAAATTCCGACTTCATTCGTGAGACCGCAAGCTGGTAAGATGGGCTGGGTGTGAGTTTATGAGGTTGTTGTTGGAATAGCTTATTCTTCGTGAACAATTTGACGGCGCATTGCGACTGTTCAGTCTGAGACTGACTACGACGCCGACTCCAGCTTGTCCTCGTTTTTCGGGAAGAATTATCATCACAGTTTCAACATGATAATGCTGGTCTATAGAGTGCAATTGTTACGATGACAGTACCGGAATCATACGCTCAAATTTTGAGTAGGCAACACACGTCAGGTTCAAAACTTCACGTGTTTGCTAACTGATCTGTTTACGGGCGCCGACAAATCTAAAGCCTCTGACTTAAACGTCTGAACACGAAGCAATGGAAGTAGGGATTTCTTGAGCAGACACTGACCTAAGCCCGAGAAACATACTAAAAAACAACAGTTCGACCTCGAATGCAGCTGCGCACACCAAGTGCTTTAGAAGTACAACGGGATGATTATTTTTCAAACTTATCTCGGCCGTATTGAATGAGGTACCGTTAGTTGCGATCGGACCTTGGGCAACCAGAATGTGGAATTTCTGCAGCCGACTTTTGTAACTTGTCGTTCCCTAGAGCAAGGCAAAAATGCTGCGTTCATAACATGGGTTTCTGGTGGCCCGGGAAAAATCCTATCGCAGAGAGCAGTACGAGTCTAGATCCAGAGTACCTCTCCTCAAGGAATTACTTTGACAAACAAAACAAGAGATTTTACATACTATGTAAGATAGGATTTACTCGTAGGCAAAGACAAGTTGATCAGAAAGAAACATTTCTAATTGTCCACTGTAGAAGAAACATACTAGCTGAATGGAGTAAGAGAACACCGAACACGGCAAGCTGCAACCACCTTTCCACAGACACAGTAAACAGAATGTCAGGGAAACAGTAACACCTTTAATGGACGAGCTTGCCATGTTCTTGGGGAAATAGCACAGCTGCATTCGGTCTTCATTGGCCACTTAAATTTCACCTGTGGCTCCAGAGGTCTTCTCGCATGCGACGGCAGCCATAACTCTCCACGGAACTTCGACAGAAGTGATTTACGATCGTGCTCAACAGCAAGATGGGCCCAGAGGATTGTGTGGATGAGATTCGGACCCGAAAGTCATTACACCGGCTCTCCCTGCTGTTTTGCAGACTGCATGAGGGTGGACAGTGGGTACACGAGCTACACACTGCGACAAAGCCCAACGGATAGTACCGAATTCCTCACACGGAACTTCCATAACTGTGAGAGCTATATCAGAAGTATCGAAATGCTGAAAATGTTTTTATCAGTTTGCCTGTGTCGTGTGAATTCTATGTCCTTAGACTAATCCTTTCTCATACTACTTAATACAATCTCCATCACAAGCGATGAAGAGTTTCAGGTGTGCATCATTATACGCGTTTCTTCACATGTCCCTTCACCCTCACTGACTCTTGAAGTTCTTCGACCTTGGCAGTGTTATTTCATTCCATGGATTGTTTCAGCTCACCTACGTTCCATGCCCTGTGACCAAACCAGAAACAGCGTGCCCTCGTTGGCTCCAAGCGCTCCCAGCAGAACAGACCACAATTCCACTCGTCTGTTCGTCAAATTAGATGTTAACTGCCGAATTACCCAATTTGTATGCACTTTTCGATATCTTAAATCAACTTCTGGACGACATTGTGACCACAGTCCAGTTGTGCAACACCGGCAGTCATCGCGACGCCTGTGTCCGTACAAATCAGTTCAACCACTCGCTGATAATTCGTTCCGGTGGTCGTAGTGGATGGTAGCTCATTGCCATCCATCTGCTCTTGTCAGTGATATCATCTCCGCAAACATTCAGTAGCCTCGATCGGAAGCACAATAACGGTCTGTTGCTTAGGGTGTACTATGGGAGAAGAACTACTCTACAGACGTGTAGAACTTACTGGTAGTTGATCACGTGGCTGGTAATCTATTCGTCAGTGCGCGCCGAGAGCGTCGTCTCCACTAGTGACGAAACGTTTACAGACTAAATTTCAAGCTCGGCAAACAGATCAACTACCGGGAAATAGACCCGAGTTACCAATATTCCGATATATTTCTACGTGTACAGCTTGAAAGATGTATGACAGTTAGGAAATAATATACCAACTTTCCCACAAATTTCTGTAAAACCCTCGTACTAACCAATCTATCAAAGAAGCCACTTACGCCTACAACACGGAGGGAGAAGTAAAAAGGGTGGACCTACCGAAGACCGCAGGCCATAAACTGCGTACGAACTAGAGCAGCTTCGGCGGATACGGTTTGAAAGAAATCAATCTGATCTGAGGTGGGTGGGGAAGGACAGAAGAGAGAAAAAATCGAAAACACTTCCAGGAGTACTTTGATAAGGTCTTCGTTCAAGCTGGAAAAAATATGAGGTTACTCAGACAGAAATGGCTCATAGTTTTCAAAAAAATCGCACACCTACGTACAATACTGCCCCAAGAGCAAGCCTCGGCTAAACTGAACAAGGCCGCCAACCTAACTGAAGAATTTTATCTTCATGGGCAGCATTGCCAGAAATCAGCGAACTGTGGCTTCATTCGTGGTTTGGCTCGCTGAGGTCTTAGGGCCCGGTGCACGTACGAGTCAAGACATTTTCCGCACACTTATGGAACATGCTTCCCCCTCTGTTACACAAGCCTTCTTATACCCAGGCCTCTGGATCACTTGACGCTTGGTATTCAGTCTGAATACGCGCTACATTACTCAAGTAGGTGCTTTTCTATATCCGATGCCCCAGTGGTGCTGAGCCACAATCATGTTGCGGCGCATGACCACATTCCACATGACTGGTCCAGAAGGAATGACAGCTGACAATGATTTGGTCGTTTTCTGTTTAAGGTTATCACAAATGCAAAGGACCATGTGGCCAGGTAGTTCCAATTCTTTCGAGGCTAGCGTTGCACGTAAACAGACTGTAATCAGCACCAGACGTTCCCGTGAGTGTCGATTCTTTCCTACGATGACTAGCCAAACAGGCCTCAACAGCACCAAGTAATGTGTTCAAATCTCCGGTAAATAGTTGTAGCCCGTTGTAGCATTTTCAAAAGTATCGGGGCGAGAATCTGCTAAGATGTAAGTAAACATAATCAACCGTTAATTCATTTTCAGAAAGCTTTCACAGACGACCCCGGGCGAACCGCATACAGTATCAACAAGTACATAGTCGAGCGAGACTCCTTCCTTCATCACTATCAGTGTAACGATGGATACTACTGATGAGGCGTGCGAGTAGTGTGTGTTTTCTCGTAACTCCGCCTTGATCTAATGGAAGGTGGGATTTATTACGGAATGCGTGGAACTGCTTTGCAGTTTTTGTTTACAATTGCGTAATTATCAATGAATATCCAGGAGAATTCAAGAAGAAGACGGATATTCAGTTTTTAAAAACAACGTGCAAATGCGAGTTTGACTTTCCTGTCCAATAGTCTGTTTAGTTGGCGTTTTCTAATAAACTACTCCGCGGCGGGCTTTCCTCCTTACATTTGGTGCCGTCGCCAGGATACGGATAAAAATCCCGTGGCCACAACCTTTTTGAGGATGGGGATGTGTGGACCTTCCTGGAGGATTTCGAGAAGGTTGAGGAGGCGGCTGGACTGGAGACCGACCGGGGTAAGTCGACGGCGCCAAATGTAAGGAGAAAAGCCCGCCGCGGAGTTCTTTATTAGAAAACGGCATTAAAATGGCTCGGTCATGCTCGAAACAAGCCGAGTTGTCGTCCGCTGAGAAGAGCGTTGTTTTCTGTGCCCAATTCGGAGTGGTGAAACAAAGGGATGGACAGAATATGAATTAGAAGGGAATGAAAGATGTTACAAAAAGTCTGGGTGCTGTTGCTGCTCTTCGTCTAATGGGGCCTACGTAACCGTCCCTGTCGTTAGCTTGATAAACTGACAAATACGGCGACTAACTGATGCCAGTTGCGTTTATGCTGTCAGTTTCCAACCAGATCGTTGGAAGCGTGGTCATCTTCCTCTCCCGGTGCCATTTCATCCTTCCATTATGGGGCTGTATTCAAGCAAATCGACATGGTTATACGTCAGTGAAGCATCTGTGCTCCTCTTCAGTGCTGCTGTCGATGATGGCGATGTGATGACAACGGCGAGGAAAGACCAGAGGGACTGTCTTTTTTCTTGAAGATGGGAGGCCCAGGATGAATTTGGCATGCGAAAAATATGCGAAAGAGAAGAATGCCTGAGAGAGAAGACTACATTCGCGCACATCTACTCCACCGTATAATGCAGGTAATGCGATACCACAACGCAACGGCCGAGGTGGCATAATGTTCAAAGACGTACAGTTCGAGGTTGTAGAGGAGCTAAGGTATTGTAAGCACGCCTAGACCAAGAAATGTCCATTGAGAGCCTCAACTCGCCCTTCGATTCACAATCCCAGCAGCTAAGGATCAGCAAACCAATGTAGTTCGACCTCTAAGAACTAAGTCGCCGTACTTTCTAGTTCAAAACTCCGAGGATCTAAGGCAATTCCAGTCAGATATCATTCCACCATTCGGATGCCTTCTAGATGTGGTACTGGTAACCGCCCTTCGGCGGATACTGGATCATGATTGGCTGTTTGGTCCACTTCCGGACAATCGGAGCTCAGCTTGATGCTGAACCGGCAAGAAAGCAGATTGGTGGCTAGGCTTCTTGGCTGTAGCAGCGCCCAACTGGGAGCGGTAAAGCGGTTTCGGTGTGGGATAGCGCCTAACAAGTGCAACGTGGATGTCCTTGTTGGGGGTGTAAACTTTAAGCATGAGGTTAGCGACACCAGTTAGAGGTGACCTCTCCAAAAAATGACAAGGCTCTACTGAAGTTGTCTTGGTTTGGAAGTCATTCACCTTGGAGGATAATCCCAATTCGGTCAGTCCGTTTATCAAGGGTACATTTGTTCCAGATGCTACAGTTCCGACTACCGGAAATGGGAACAGCGAGAGAGACATAGCCAAGCACTGGAAGCGAAGACACAGTCAGTTAGTAGCTGTCAAGTCAGTCCAGCCAGATGATGTTAATGTGGTTTAAGCCCAATCTTTCATGCTCAGTAGGTTTGAAAAACTTCTAGAATCACGCGAAGAGAATACCTTCGGGGGACTAAGCCCCTTGGAAATTTCTATTTCCCGATCCTATTTGCTCTACTGTGGCACAGTCGGTCACAAAAACTAGCGATAAAACAAAGTAAACCCACCTTCACTCAAGTCACCGGGTGCGTGGATAAAATTATCCTCCAACTCCTCCGGTATACGAATCCATTGGACTCCGTGACGTGGAAGCAGACGACACAAGATAGGAACAATAGCTGGAAAACGGAGGACAGAAACAGAGACATTCAGCACCATCAATGGAGACAACCAGAAAACGGAGTGTGAAAACGCAAAGCATCGGACGCGTATGTTGGAATAAGCCTACAAACGTGAAAAGGGGGTGGCGCACAATGCATAACATAAAGGAACCCCGAGGGGGGACTCATTTTAGGAAACCAAGGGACCTCTCACAACACAATAAAAACACTTTTACGAATAGCGATTGTTCTCCCTCCTCACAGTATGGAATACCTTTTTATTATTACTCAAGAAACGTCTTCTGACGGCAGTTAGCTAGGAGTTTGCCACACAGCATCCATAAGTGTCCAAGCAAAACTGGATTAAACCAGTATAGCGCAGTAAAAACTGTGAACTGGTTAGCTTATTCCTGACCTAAAAAACTGAAGCGATTTAGCAAGCAAAACCGCTAGTGACTCAACCAGTACTCCATAGACAACGAAGGTTGGGCAGAGCAATCAGAACCTCATCCTGTCAAAAAAGGCAATCACCGCTCAGCAAGCAACGAAAACATCGTCCTTCAGCGCTGACCACTGAGATAACTACTGTATCCCGTCTTTCCCGGGGAAACGGTTTTTCCAAGTACCGTACCACTGATCGTGGAGGACGGGGAACATCAGTTGTAGTGGGACCTCAAGGGGAGGAGCCCAATTTTGGAAAGACCACTGTGAATGAACTGTAGCCTAAAAACACCTGTAAATAACACCAGAAAGCGCATAACATTGAGCGGAGGGGGCACGAGACAAATGATAGCTCTGACTAGACAAGTGAATGAAGGCTTCCGTTTGATTACGCTTGATAGGAGAGGCATCATCGAATGAGTTCAGATTAGGCCTGCCAGTCGTGAACGACTAGAAGTAGACCAGGTATTCAACTCCAAGCCGGAAAATGTGGCCGACAAAGACTGAAGACATTCGTATACCAAAATGACCTAGAGCTGCCCACATGGTAGATAAGCCTCCAGAGGGGCAGGCTGACCCATCGTTTTTTGTTGTATTTCTTGGTGCACAGCTCTCTCGTGCAAACACCAGACAGAAATCTGATTTTTGGATTCAAAACGCATGTTGAATACTGTTTACACAGTGATCTATTCGTCCAAGGAGCTTGTGACTAAAGGATGCCTCCCGACTGAGAAAGTTGACTGCAGTTCCACTGAAACCCCTACCTCCGAAAAGAATACCTTCCAATGCGACTAAAGCAAAACAGGTAATATAAATTCACCCCCCTAACGAAGACTTAAACATAGCTTGACCGTCGAACCACTATGAGGGCCCGCGGTTCACTACAGAGTGCTGGTTGTCCAAGTCACATTAAGAATGGGTTTACATGACAATGGGATGAATTCCCCCTGGTACAAGAAACCACAAATGTCGCAAAAGACGACATACAAAAGAAATCATAAGACAGGTTCTGCGAGAGAGATAATCTTCGACAGTAATGATCGTAGACCCTAGGTGAATTGAAATCCCAGCGATGAACGGAATTGTACTGTTAGTGAACATCAAATCACGTGCAGGTACAAAGTAACGTGCGATACGAGAGACAGAGGGGGGAAATGTTGCGTGAATCAGCTGGGTGAATTCGGCTAGAACCCTCGTGGTATACTCCTTGTACGTATTGAGAACATAATAATGTTCTTCGATGTCAGGCGAGAGCAAACACGAGTTCTCACAAAAACAAACTAACGAACACAGTAACTTCATCATCAGGGGAACCACGAGTGGCACGATATTACTTCAATCGCGCACAGTAATATGTCAAAATTAACGCTTTACACGATTCACCAGTGTGACCCAACAAACAAACAAACAAACAAACTAGTTTCGATAGAGACAAACTTGTTTAAAACGTCAGTCAAACTGTTGGCGGACAGATTTACTAACAAGGGACCGGATGTGGTAGCATGCGTGAAGTGTGTGACAGTAGGATAGTAGCATCGTATTTTAAGGGTGAGTCCATCACAATGATGGTCAGCCGATAGTTTCAAATGCCAAACACAAGTTCGCAGGCAGCGTCCAACCCCATAGACTCGTGCGATACGCATTTCACAACAACGGTGAAACTGGTGTACAGTAGGTCTCGCCTGTTGACTGACTGACTGTCGCCTGCCAACGAGCATTTGAAACCGGGTTGGACAGTTTGAAATTCCAGCTGGTGAAATGGAACTGCACAGAGGAGCAGTAGCTTCGTGAAAAGATGGACTGATGAACGCACCCCTAAACTGCTACGGAAGTGATGCGTCGTGCAATGATGCATCAAAATTGGCTTTGCTGTGCCTACTTATCAAATATCTCAGAATGTCGTAGCCGTCAGACTCCTAAGGTAGGACAATATCCGACTGATGATGATGATGCTGGTCGTTCAGCTGTAACACCCTTTTGGTGCCTAGCTGCCATGTCACCCGAAGGAAGCACGAGGGCTGGGATACTGCCAGGTTGCCCAAACCTAGACAGGAGCAGTCGAAATGCAGAGGTTGGGTTCGATCCACGGACCTTAGTAGTAAGTTAGTAAGTTCGCGCTTTAACCACTGAGCGATCTGACGCAAACAAGCAATGCTGACGGAATTATCATTGTTGATATATAATGCGAACAGAAACTCGAGGGCACACATACCTGGCAGAACGTGTACATGTTGATGTCCATCCACATGGATCGGTGGCGTATCAAACAACTGTCGGAAACCCATCAACTGTGCCTCAATTTCACGCTCCAGCTGAAATGTAAGGAAACCACATCGATAAGCTGTCACAAAAACAGACTGAAAGCGATACAAAATGTAGAGTTAGTAGACAAGGGAAATCCCACGTCCAAAAAGGAACTTCGTTCTATAAGCCATCAAGCATAAGAAAGACAGCTGATCAATGTCGGGATGTGCGAAACGTTATTGAGCGAATGTAAAATACTCAATGAACTTTCGTACACACGGGTGGGACGTTGTGATGAACTTGTTTTTCGGGTGCGAAGTCTCATTGAATTGCGATGAGCTGAATGACCCATGATTAAAAAGTAAACTCACAGCTGGGCTAACACTCAGCCCGAGTGATGCATTCCCAATCAGACAAATGACAAACGATTAATGTTTGTCAGATGAGAAAACCCCGAAACAGTCAGGCGAAAGACCCGCTCCGACGGTATGTACGAGTTTGACCGAAGACAAATATGCACCAAGATGTAGGTGGAATTGACTGATTGATCAAAACATTGCAGCGGTCAAGGATGTATTACTGGTGTATTGCTGTCAACGACGATGATGATTATGATGAAATCCACCGAAGAAGGTCGTTTTTCTTCCAAGTTTTTGGTAAAAATCCACAGTTTGGTTGGAGAGTCCAAAGGAGACGTTTTGGAAAAGTAATCCACCATGCGTTCCGTTCTAAAAAGGACTCGTGAAGTGGGCGTAGCAGCGTCGGACTGCTTGACGTTCGGTTTTAAAGTTCACATTCACACCTTTGACACACAGTGTTCGCCGACCTTGCTTGTACGTACGCCTGTGTGTAGCTGGTTTGCTTGCATTGCAATCTGTTAAAAACCTGACTACAAGTGAATAGTTAGGAGTAAAAGTGCGGGTTAATCACACTGCTGATTAGCCGCTCATGGCCCGACGGTAATGCACAAGTCGGGAAGCCGAGGGTTCGAGACACCTTGGAGATTCGTGAGATGCTCACTGCTGGTGATTCCCAAAAAGGATCAAACAGCTACACAGTGCTTCTCGGCTTTTCATAATAGAATGACTTCACTTAGGATGAAATCTCCATCGAAGAGGCGAAGTGAACTTGATTGTGGGGTGGAAGATGGCCGCTGAAGGCGGAAAGGGAGTGCCAATGGAGAGCCATTTTGGGAATCCGCAGAATTTCAGTGAAGTGCATGCTACCAGAAACAACCGTGCCCTATACCAATTAATACGTCCGACTGGCCAAAAAGTCAGTGAAACGATAAGCGAAAAAGGCGACTCCTTAAATCACTCGCAAAAACACCGACTGGAAAAATGGGCCAAACACTTCGAAGAACAGCTTAGCTGGCCTACTGCAACACAGTCCCTGGAGATAGGGCTGCGAGTTGGTCTGAGGCGACAATGTTTACTTGACTCTAGTACGCATCTTTCTGTTCATGGTCCATATGCATGACCTCCCTCAATATGCTCACTTTCACCTAAAACGACTCTAAACCATAGCATAAATTACTTGGCCTTTCCGGATATATATATATATATATATATATATAAACGCATACATTGACCACATTCAATAGGTTGCATTGGCTTGGTCACGTGCTCCGTATACAAGTCGATCGACTTTCTGGAATAGCCCTATTTGCACAACCACGCGGGTGTAAATGAGCAGCGAAGTATGAAAGTAAACTCAGCTGTGCTAGTCATTGCCATCTCCGTGGATGGGGACCCCGAGACGGGACACATCAATGGTTAGAGACATTGCCAGACCTGGCCTAGTCACGTGCTCAACGGCGCGCATGCGCCCAAGCTGTTTCCTGCATTGCATGGCTTCCCTTCTCGACCTTCCCAATGAAATGTCCACTGACACCCCTGTATTCACGCATCAATTATTTGAGCTAGAACCTCCAATGCGTAACCATCCACCCTATCTGCCAAGAACATCGGCGAACGCAACTGTGGCGGCTATAAACACTTTATAACAAATACACTGTTTTGTTTCCATTTTATGATGATGACGTGCAGTACACGCTTGTTCTTACTGCCGAGAGGGCGGACAATAATCCGCTCCACTGACTAAGCAATTTGTTCGCGTTTCTAGGTATTTTCCAAGGGAAGCTTTCCAGCGAGAGTCGAGTGCATTATGACCCTGAAGCGTTCGTTTGCTGGAGAAGTACTGCAATGGTGGTGGGGATCCCCTAAAACTCATAAACGTTTATCTTTGTTACTGAGACGCATAACATTAGGGGGATTTGGGGGAAATTTGGGTAGATGGTATCTGGGGTGCACTTCACATGAGCGCCGCCGGACGAACGTGAAGCAGAAGTTTGCTGAGGTCAGAGAAATAAACTAGTTCCCAGTATGCACCAGTGATGAAACAGAAGAACAAAACGATCGGTTGATAAAACGAAAACGCACGTGTTCCAAATCAACACCGCGACCAGAAGTCAAGCAGGCACGCAAACCATGTTTGCCCAGAAGAAGTCCATCTGCGTTGACCAAACTATGTACCTCGTGAACAGGACTAAGTGGGATACCTTCGGTTAGATTGATGTGAAGACCTTGTAAAAAGTGAAACAAAATATGAATCGTTTAGAGCTTAAATTTTCAAAGCAGCGGCATCGAGAAACTGCATTTAACATAAACAGACAAACGCTTGACGCGAGGAAGATGTGACAGCCAATACAGTAAGGCCCAAATCAGACCATCATTAAGCTGGAGACTGAGGCCACCATGGTGACTGTTTTGCTTCGCGGGAAGGAAGGAATAATGGGGATTGTTGTTGCGTACCCTCCAGGCGCTTGAACTCCCTACAGGGGTCCCGGTTGAGATGTGTTGTATACTGTGGATCGGTCGGTCGCAATCTTCGTCCACTCAGTCTACAACTGCCGTACAACACGAAAGAAGCAGAAGGAGTCAGATAATTAGGCTCCAGAGATTTTGCTGCTCAGAAGTAGCACGAATTCGCGAACTTTGGGAAGGAGGCCTTGTTGCCCTGTCGAGGTGCTCCTCGTCAACAGTGATAGAGTGTGCGATTCACCCGAAGGGGAATCTCGAAGTGACCAAATACCGATTCGCTCGTTGCTGTTTTGTGCGCTGAATGTTTCGACTGTTACACAACACAGACACGATGTATTTCAAGAATTAATTTGTTGCTTATCCACCACCAATTTTCTGTATAGCGCATGTGTGTGTTTGAAATTCTAACGAAGTCGCCCAGTAGGAACTGAGAGCTTTTCCAAAAGATACATTGAACTTTCTTTTTGACCTAACATTACAAATATTTATCCTTTTTTAACTAAAATTCAACTGCGTAGTATATTTTTGACCACCTTATAAATGAAAGGACCTTCTAGGTTCCCAGATGCTCGCAGTGTGCTAACAAGGACACATCGAACCATGACGATGCAGACATTTTCCAAGCACTTACCAGCCGGTCAATTTGATGCTCTGATGTTTCTGGGAGATAAGTCATGTTTCGATGCCGGCTTATACAGAACAACCGTGTGGTGGGGGGGGTGGTGGTCACAGTGGCACCAGTATTCGTTCTCTGTTTAATATGGTAGACTGAGTCCATACTTCACGAAGAGGTATTTTAACAGTGCCGTAGCCACATTTGGAACAGGTTATATTTGCCAGTCCATTTAGCTACACCAACAAGTGCACATGAACTGACCATCCTAATCAGTGTGAGTCAATCACCTTGTTAATCATTGACTGTGACCGAACGGTTAAATATTCAAACTACTATCCGGGAGGTTGTGAGTTTGAAACTCCCTGGAGTTTCGTGAGATGCAGACCGCTGGTGATTCCCAATAAGGATGAAACAGCTGTGTAGTGCTTCCGGGCTTTTCGGCATAGACTGGCTTCACTTACGGAAAGTTTCTAAATCTCTTCACATTACCAACGTTCCAATCAGAACCTACCGTGTACATTTGAAGTGGACGGCAGGGGGATCGCCCGAACTTTCAGACGCGAACATGCACAGGGCACCCTGGCAACTGAGTTCCACTAGAACGATGGAAGCACCAAAAGTGCATTTTGTTGATTATATCGTTGTTCAATCACTCAGTACCGGTTGCTGTAGCTGTCACTCCGGCCAGCATAATTCAAGTGCGCCAGTGGTTGGGCTCCATAACAATGTGACTGAGTCAGCCCAAGTTACCGTCCCGTATTGTAACGTGTATTACGCCAATGCAAAGTACTGGCCACAAGGCAGTCGGCAGCGCAGCAGAAAATGAAGTGAAAGCCTTGATACAATAGAAAGGATCCTACGGACGGAAAAGAAGCAAGAATATTGTAAAAAATCGTTCAGCTGTAACACCCTTTCGGTGCCTAGCTGCCATGCCACCCCAAGGAAGCACGAGGGCTGAGATACTGCCAGGTTGCCCAAGCCTAGACAGGGGAAGTCGAGAGGCAGAGGTCGGGTTCGAACCACGGACGTTCCGGTCAGTAAATTCGCGCTCTAACCACTGAGCCATTTCGCCCCATTAAGTGAAGATTTGTTCGATGAGGAGCTGACCTTCTGGGTGACTGATGATGACACTAAATACCGAGCAGAGATTCCAGATGAGGTTTAACCGGACTACAAGTCTTAGTCAGTCGAAAAACCTTTCGCGGGACACCGAATTAAGTGAACCTGGAGAATCGGGTGGCTCGAGATAGCTCAGTGGTTAAGGCGCCTGCTTACGGAACGGAAGGTCCGAGGTTCGAACTCAACCTCGGCATCTCGACTGCTCCTGTCTAGGCTTGGGCAACCTGACAGTATCCCAGCCCTTGTGCCACTTTCTGTTGGCATGGCAGCTAAGCATCGAAAGGGTGCTACAGCTGAACGATTTCATTTCGGAAAATGAGGTGACCTGACAACAGGGTGGAGATAAGTTTGGCTGTGATGAAGAAGACCCACAGAGGAGCTCTGTCGGCAAACCAAAAGAAAACTCAGATGTAAGATTCACCCTAAATTGATGTCTTCATTGACCTGCCGGTGCTTATAAAGCCGGGCAACAGTTTCGGCTGCGCGATACAAAAGCAAAATTTTATCAACGGTCCTGTTCTTTCGGAGAAAGATCTAGTGGAAAATTTCAAGCAATGGGTAGGATTAAATGATACTAAGGGCGTTCCTTCTCGACGTGCGAAGCGGATTCCATATCTCAGAGGTCACGACAGGTCCACCAAGAAGCATTAGGGGGGTCGACCGAACCCAACTTGCTCAATTTAGTCGAATCAAAATGGAACAGACATGTGGGCGAAGAACTCTGTTCGATACCTCTTCAACTAACGCTTTCAAATATACAGCGATCAAGACAAATCGGTCAATGTGGTCAAATGAAAACCAAAGGACGTGTTAGGCTTTAAAGTGCAGAGCAGCCTGACAGCTGAGCGTGTGATTCACTGCGGAAAAATGACAGATGAAACTCCAGTCACGAGTGGTGGTCCTATGTGAAGTATGTACACCGAGGACAAAACGTCTGTCATCAGTGAGCGACAGTTATTGATCTGAAATCGAGCACTCATACGGATGGATACTCAGGAACACTACATACCGGTTCACCTCCTGTATGCGTGTCAGGCTTATCTCGTCCTAGTCACAAACTGGAACATTGTACTCTCTTCATCCATCTCATCAGAAGTCATAGAAGAAATATGTTACAATGTTAACAATCCTCATCCTCACTTCGGTCTCTGACGTAAAACGTGATGACTATCTAAACTAAAGGATAAAAACAATATTGAAAAGACGCTGATTGATTTGTGCACGTCACCTGATCAATGGCGGGGTAACCAAATAGTTTGCTTCAACTGCTTTTGTGCACATCGTCTGAGTTGGTTTGACCTGGCGAGCAGCGCTTAACTTGTCGCCAAAAATCTTTTGGTTCTGCTGCGCATTGAGAGTAATAATAAGTTCACCGGGTGAATATGATGGCCTGGGTTTACAGATATCTGGCCAGGATTACGATCTGATCGCTGGCCTAATCAAATCCGGATTGCGTAATTCGGAATACACTCCGACAGGTACCGACATGTATTTCAATTCAAAACAAGGCGCCACCTTGGAGAGGGCCGTGTAAACGGTGACACCTTTGGTAGTTCATCGTTAACACATGCGACTGCTGATGTAATTCAGAATGACCGAAAATGTTCGAGTAACTTGGTTGGACATCGTCATTTGGTGCTCGATCGGTCAATCCGGTATCTAATATACGCCGAAAATACCAATAATCAAACACCTCGAGACAGCGGAGATCAACAACTCCAACGGACAAGGTTTCATGTAGCTCGAGAAAGCTCAGTAGTTGGGACGCTGAACTGCTAATCGCAAGGTCCTCAGCATCTAGGCTGTTCCGGTCGATGATTGGGTAACTTGACAGTATCTCGGCCCTCATGTTTCCTTTGGGTGGTACGGTAGCTAAGTACCAAAATGCTACCGCTGAAAGATTACATAATATATTTATATACACGTTGGTGCCGGTCGAATGTTCGCCTGGAGTACACTTCGTAATGAGCTAAGGTTTTCAGCGTATCCGGAAGACACTGCACACCTACATAATCGTTCTTCTAGCGTCATCAGTTTGGCAGCTAGTTAGTTGTCCGCATGCAAAGTTAGCATACCCACTTATCTTGGACATTTGAAAGAGATAACCTGAGGGAATTTGCTGATGAAGATGAGTGTGGCCTGCACAACTAGGCTTGTACCAAAAAACTTTATATTTCTTGCATTGATTTCCGGTTAAATATTGATTGAGTATCGGTTTAAAAAATATCGATGTGTACTAACTGATATGGCTGAGTACCAAGTGCAGCCCCACCAAACCAGTACTCAGAATGACGACCTCATCAGCGTAGTCCATTTCCGTGAGCCATATCGTTTGGCTGCTTTGAATAATTGGATAACCTAGCACCGCATGCACAACCGTACACAACGTTAAACAGTACTCGCACAAGTAAACAGCCTCGCCGAACGCCAATTTCCAACTCCAAAACAGCTGTCTCCTCACTATGCACGCGGAAGGCTCTTGCTGCCTAATGATGGAGCTTGGTGAAAGTCAGCGGCTTCCCACGCACGCCATCAGACTCCTGAATCAACCAAAGTAGGTCCTAGGTTCAAAAAATTGCTTGGGAGTCACTAAAACAACCCGTCACCGGCTGCTGCAATTTAAACAAGTGTTCCAAAATGCGAAATAGCGTATCTGGCCAAGTCAACCAGTCCTAGCGGGAAGCACTTTGGTTTGGTATGGTTTTGCACAATCTCAGTCCATTCATTTGACGCAGACTGAAGCAGCGAATAGTTTGGCTGTAGTATCCATCAGCCTGATTCCCCAATCGTTCCAAACCCATCCACTTAGATCGCATAAACTACTCGACTATCCCGGAAAAACCTCGAATGGGTAGTAGAAACCACCACCAGTAAGCGAAAGGCAAACACCACAAGTCATAAGTGAACTAGACCTTCTAGTTGTGTAATTCCGCTCAGGTGGAAGGGCAAACGTGACGTATGAAAGACATCGCCCCCCTCAGTGCTACTGATCAATGATGATGATATGGACAGAGATAGTACAAGTGTATCAGTGCCACGCAACCTTGAACAAGGGTAAATACACACAACGGCAAAGTTGGGGAATCTTCTTACCAAAATGTGCTCTATACATGGTGCCTGGAATAGCTTAGCAGCACCAACCCCCTGCCATCGAGAGGCGTCTTAAGGAAAAAACGAACCTAGCCAGCAAGGACAGTGCTAACGGCTCAGTAAGAGAACTTATCATACCATAACGTTGCGGTGACTGATGCCTACCCTTGTGGTTGGAATTACGGCGTGCACGTACAAGCTAACAGTGGGATAAGCCCTGCAGGTGTGAACACTTGTCAGATAAAGTAGGCTAAGCAGAGACTACCGATACTACTACTAGAGAGAGAGTAGTAGTAGCAGTCTCTTGCAATCCGGTGACCTACTAAGGATTATTATCCACCGTGACGGAACTGCAATTGCGCAGCCTGTACTGAGTCACCTCAATCACAACTGGTTACTCTCACTGGTTCGACAAGCCTACTGCGCACAATAAAACATCTTGTTCGTCCCTCAGACAACTGCCAAGATACGAAAATTATGGACTTCTAAGCTGAGACGATGGAACGCGTGTTCATTCCCAAAGTCAGGTGTCATTTATTATCAAGCGCTTGAGGAGCATATTGAGAAATGCATACATCAACGCCGTTCGGTAGAGATCATGATCCAATTGTGTTGACTGGCTTCTCCAGCAACGACTTCTCAGATGGTCCGAACAAGAGTACACATCAAAAGACGGAAAGGGTTCGCAGATCGGCTTGCTAAGAGCAGCTCCCGAAGTCGATATTGATAAATCTCCGCAGCAGCGAAGTTAGTATGTAGTTTTTGATGGGGGCGATTCCCGTAAAATTAAGCTGAGATGGTCCATCCGCATTTCGGATGAACAAGAAACATCTATGTTGGGTTCTTTCGAAATGCCAACAAGCGCGGCTTGCCGCCCAGTTTTTCTGTGTTCGAACGCTACTTTGGAATTCTCCCTTCGTTGATAGTTGGCTGACCGTAGAGATAGGGAATCACTCTCAGCAAAATAAAAATCATCATTCAGCTGTAGCACCCTTTCGGTGCTTAGCTGCCATGCCACCCCAAGGAAGCACGAGGGCTGGGATACTGTCAGGTTCCCAAAGCCTAAACAGGAATAGTCGAGGTGCTGAGGTTGGGTTCGAGCCACGGACCTTCCGGTCAGCAAACTGGCGCCTTAATCACTGAGCTATCTCGAGCAACGTATTAGTTCTGTGAGATCAAGGTGCGATCAGAATTATTTGAGCTAATGCAGACAATGGAGTTCATGCGTTTCCCTGTAGACCGTACTGCAATATTTGGTGAGTGAATACAATACTATCCGGTTGCCCAGACCGAAATGGGGGGTTTTCTCAAGGGGCTCCACTGGGGGTGATTAGCTTAAGAACCTAACCCGCAAGACAGCATAGCTCTTCATTTTAGAAGCGCGTTCAGCATTTTCGGTCCGCAAGATAGAAGGGGATTGCACGGAATGACTGACCAGCAACGCCATCACGGCCGTTGGCCTCGATTGCTCAACACGTCGAAGTTAATTTGTTTCCCCATCGTTGTTTGTTTGGAATCAGGGTTTGGCCTGCTCCTCCAGACAGACAACCAACGGATATGTCCTCAAGAGATTACTTCTCGCAAACGAGCCACAGTACTCCTCCTTGACGCTACAACACCACGAGGGAGGGTTCTGGAGAGTGACCTCGCATCGCAAGTGACGGATCTCTCCCTAACGCACGATAGACTGGAATCTTCAGAATGGCCTCGTCTGGTGGGATGGAGTAGGCAGGAGGAAATATATCCAAAGCACGGCCGTTAGTATGGCAACGATTCACTTACTCACCGCTTCACACGAATTTCAATTCATACAAATTGGAACCTGACGACCAGCATGCCCGTACTGCCATAAAAGCTGTGCCTGAGTTTGCGGAGTCTATGTGCGCACCAGTAAGCGAAAACCAGTGAGAACACCTCCGTGTTTGATATCTCTAGAAGCCACGGTAATATTATGGTCACAATCTTCTGTCAATCGAGCATTGTAAAGGCGCAACCCAGTGAACTTCACATCAGACTCTAGTCCTACAAACAATATAGCAAGAGTGGGATATACCTGAGCAGAACAACAGCATTTTTTGTGCCAGAAAACGGGTGGAGTTCTGTGCCACCGAAACGACCAACCAACATCCCATTATAACCCGTGAATCCAGAGACAAGCTGAAGGCTGGAAAATGAAGCTGAAGCAAATGGTAGCGAAATAAACTACGTAGCTGACACACACTCTGGTTCACCTGCTGAGCAGAAATGTTTTCCTTGCAGCCCCGTACTTTCACGAACTAAAATATTACCCAAAGCCAGTCTGCTCATGACATGGTATCAGAGCCTGAGTCCTGTTAACCACTCACAAGCTCCCTGAGAAGGACAAATTGGTGACGCTTCCAAATCAGAGCCCCATCTTTATCACCCAAAGCAATCCGCGGGTCGCCCTAAGTAAACGACCGCGCCTTCGAGCAAAAACCGTATTCATTTAGACAACGAGCTGCGTGGTTATGCCCCATGCGTCGATGGGATAACATAACTACGGGAGACAATCTATCCCGGGGTAAACAAATGGCATTTGAGAGCCCTATGTCTTAACTAACTCGACCTCGGTTTACTGATAAAGTTGGGGATCGTTTCACCACATATATACAAACCACAAAACGCTTGCAGATTTACACAACCGGTAAGAGCATTGCGGATGAAACAGCATCTGCGTAGCAGTGTATTTTAGTATCATGTCGGTTGATGGAATCACATGCTTATGACGGCAGTCGGTGGCCACTTCCTAGACGCACATTCAACCCTGGTTGTTCAGAAGCATGCCCAAAATGCTGCTCGCTTGACCATTCGTCTGAATGCATAACATGATTGGTCATCGGAATTTGAGCCTCAGTTAAAACTTCGATTGCTTAACAGACAAGACTCCCATACACACAATCACAAAACACCTGACGCTATGAACCACCATTGGAGCCAGGAAACAAAAATGAACACAGAAATTTGTATACCTGGAATTAACCTGGACTGTTGCAGTTGGTTGAATAGTACTGACGATCCAGGACGAGCGACTGGGGGCAACTGACTAAGTAGCCGCGCGACACATCCATTCATGAGCACTGACACATCAGTGACACCAAAGCCTGAGTCAGTCTGAAGGCAGCGCACAATACCAGCATCTCGGATTTCCGCATAAAATCCGTCGTCAGCCGTGATAATTACATACTTCATCGGTGCTGGAAAGGATAGTCAGAACAGTGGAAATATAGAATAGCATTTTTATTGTTTTCCAGTTCAGCAGAGATGACGAGATGGCGAGATGGCTCAGTGGTTAGAGCGCGAATTTACTGACCGGAAGGTCTGTGGTTCAAACCCGACCTCTGCCTCTCGACTTCCCCTGTCTAGGCTTGGGCAACCTGGCAGTATCCCAGCCCTTCCTTCGGGTGGCATGACAGCTAGGCACCGAAAGAGTGTTACAGCTGGACGATTATTATTATTATTATTATTACGTTCGAAATCGCCGAACCGTTACACTTCGCGGCACGGGTGTATGTGCGGTGTAGGGGAATTTGAATGCTGTCAGACGGTTTGTGCAACTGCTTTATAGTATCCAGCACCTTTGCAGAAAACACGTGGTCTGTGCTTGTCCATGTCTTGATGGTACCGAGTGAAACCATCCCCCGACATTCCAGACCGGACGATAGGTGTGTTTCAGGACTCTCCGGATTATCCCGGAGGTGAAGTCGCCTGTATGTATGGGACATCTTGACTTGATGTGGAAGATACGGGGACATGTATACCCCTTGTCAAAGGACGCTTGTCCTTCCACTCGCATCATGTGTAGTCAGGTTGCTACTCAAGACTGTGCAAGTCGCCGCCACTCTACTATCAATTTCGACAAGTATTCCGCCTGGCCCACCGCAAAAGCCACATGAAAGGCTCAATAATGAACCCCAGACACCAAATGTAAAATCCTTTAGGCATATGTGTGATGAATCAATGTAGAGCACAAGTGCATATGTTCCACGTGGGGCAAGATGGCTTAGTGGTTAGAGCGCGAATCTACTGACCGGAAGGTCTGGGGTTCGAACCCGACTTAGGCCTCTCGACTCCCCCAGTCTAGGCTTGGGCAACCTGGCGGTATCCAAACCCTCGTGCTTCCTTTTGGTGGCACGGCAGTTAGGCACCGAAAGGGTGCTACAGCTGAACAGCTGAACGGAACGCCAACACCAGTCCACCACCAGAAACGAACGACCGGCGTACAGCTTCAATGGTTCAATGCAACAAACCACCCGGTCCAAACGGTTTGCATCTTGCACTCTTCAAAGAAAGTGGTAAGTCCCTCCCGACTAACCTGAAGATTTTGCTCCAAAATATAGGACAAAGTTACAGTGCCGACAGAATGGAGCGCATGGGTGGCGATTGCTATTGCTAAAAAGTGCGCAAAAATGTCGTGTGGAATAAAACTAATCGTTCAGCTATAACAGCCTCTTAGTGCCTGGCTGTCATGCCAACCGAAGAAACACTTAGGCTGAGATACTGTCAGGTTGCCCAACCCAAGACAGGAGCGGTCGAGATGCAGAGATCGGATGTGAACCCAAGGACCTTTCAGTCAGTGAGTGACGGCCTTAACCACTGAGCTACCTCGCGCACACATCGTATGAAAACCACCGAGGCATCACTCTAGTGACCATAGCTTCCGAAGTGTCTCTGGTGCTGGCCTACGAAGGTTGGTCCTGCATATGGAAAGCCGGTCTCACGAGAACCAAGATTGGTTTCGTCCTCTCCGGGGTTGCATCGACTCTACCTTTACTTTAAGACAAGATCCGGAACTGCGCCACTCCTTCCAATGACAAACAATGGACATTTTCCTCGAAGCGAAAGATGATTTTAGCTCCATTAATCGTCAGAAACTGGGGCAGATTGGCAATGAAGAGTATCGGTCCTGAATTCCCGCTACCTATTAAGGCTCAACTGTGAATGCGTGTCTACCACAAATCCTCTCCTCAGTTTACCACATCAAGTGGTGTCAGATGGGGGTCTTCTACTACCCTTCCTCTCCAGCATCGTAACTTATGCGCTGCCTGAGTCTTCTTTACCTGCCGATAATACCTCGGAGATAAAACACTACCTGGACGTTCACTGACGGATAAAAACCTTTGGAAACCTAAACTATTCTTAAAAAACCTAAATAACTCTGTCTCACGGTTCCTTCACGCCGGGAAAATGTCACTGCGAAATTGGATGGGATCGGACCCAAACCTCATGCTACCAGGTGCTCATGCCTACATCGTGCTCTTAAAAGCACGCTGATGCAACCAGCCGCGACCCCAGATTGCAGTTTCTACTCAGCCGTCGCAGACCCCTTGACTACCAACGACAGTGATGCTCGGGGCAGGGCAGGCCTCGCGAGGACAGCGTCCAACGTATGTGGAATTGTCGTCACTTATTTCCTTGGAGGACGATATAGTCGCAGTGGTGAACTCTACACCCAATTCACAAGTTCTAAGCTGCAGAAACAAGTGGCGAAGTCCACTGACAGATCAACTACAAACGTTCATGTTGACATAGGAGACTGCTGCGAGAGCTCCAAACCGCTGAAAATGTGAAGCTGCCAGCCTCCAGCCCCGCTCCGTCAAAAAGTGACCTGTCTGATTGTGGACTCAGTCGCCACTCACGACCTCGATAGCCAAAGCCACAAACCCGACGACAGTGTACCGGAAAATTCTACGTACACCAAGTTCGCCACGCTAATCGCGGACGACCTGGAAGTCAACACAAACACAAAAGGACAGCCTTATCATCCAGCTGTAACACCCTTTCGGTGCCTAGCTGCCATGCCACCCAAAGGAAGCAGGAGGGCTTGGATACTGCCAGGTTGCCCAAGCCTAGACAGGGGAAGTCGAGAAGCAAAGGTCGGGTTCGGACCACGGACCTTCCGGTCAGTAAATTCGCGCTCTAACCACTGAGCCATCTCGCCCAAAAGGAAAGCGACTGCGGCCAATTAAGCCATATAAACCTCGCCCAATGGAAAAGCCGCTTGCTGGATTCAAGGAGCGGTCCTCTGCGAAAACGAGTGCCTTGGGAGTGCCGCCAAAAGAAATACTCCTTGGTAGTGCCACCCCACAGGAACGACCCGGCAGAGCCTCAGAGAGACAACTTGAAGGTCAAACCGCGCGAGAAAGCTCACGAAACCAAACGGACGTATGTCCATTCCAAACCCTTGAACAACAACGAATCCAGGCACACAAAAGATGGTATTGCACGCACTACAAGCAGCAGCAATCGCAATTTTCGACCATGAGGATAAAAACCAACTCCTCCAAAGGCAAACGGCCCGCGCAAACCGGTCTTCCAAGGGCGATCTCCTTGCAAAAGAACAACAGTTCAAGGTGGGAAGCAGACAAGTACGTTGCAGAGGCCTCTTCGACGCCTCGGACTCATAACCGGCGTACAGCTATTAAATGTGCTATCCTCTCTGGTAGCACATTTATCGGCTCTTCGCCTTCAGGCACAGCGGAGATGGTGTTGAAGTACTTGTGCACAAACTGTCTCAGTCTCTTCAACAAACTTCATGATATTCAACAGTCGACTTGCCTTGAACAGCCGTCCGTAATCGCAATTACAGAAACATGGCTCACATCAGATGTCTCTGAAGCAGAGATATCCATAAACGGCTACTCCATTTTCCGAGCTGACTCGAAACGCGGGATGGCAGGTGGGGTAACTTTATATTTACATGCGGCCCTGTCCCATCTCGATTGTCCTCTCAGACACCACTCCTACACCTTTTTGTGATGCACTGTGGATTTAAATCCCGCGGCATGTGACCGATTCTCTTCTTCTCGGCGTAGTTGCCCCTTGAGTCCACCGCAAGATGACCAATCCCTCACACAAACCCTTGAGCAACTCTCCTCCAGCTACCACTTCACACATCTCTTGCTGGTAGGTGATTTTAACGCTCCCAAGGACTCCTGGATGGAGCTCCAGAGCATCGGGTTTGGTGGCCATTTTGCACCGGCTCTGAACAAAGTCGTTAAACAGAACACTTGGACTCAACAAGTCGTCACACCCACCAGATACCGCGAAGGCCTACTAACATCCCTGCTGGATTTGGTTATCACCAACGAAAGACACTTCGTTGATCAAGTGTAAATTAAACAATTAAAACTCCATTGGGACATACTGACCACTGTGTGCTGATCCTTGGTTCTACCTGCTACTGGGTCAGAAATCCGGAACCCCAAACATGGAGTCGAAACTTATGTGGGGCAGACTTCCCAGAAATGCGTAGCTTCCTTGATCAATCTAGACTGGGACCAGCTCCAGTGGAAGAGTTATACAGGAACACTGTCCGGAAAATTCACGGGGCTGGTGCAATGTTCGTCCCAAAAAAACTAGCGCGCAGTCTGATGGACCAAAAGCTACCTCAAAGGATTAGGCGTCTTCTGGAAAAGAGGTCGCAAATATTTCCCAGAAACATAATTATATGGCACGGAAGATGAGCTAGTATTTCGTAAAATGCGGAAGCGCTGTGAATCAGAAATCCACCAATGGAACATACGAAAACCTGTCACGATAATGGACCTCGCCCGGAAAAACAAAAATGCACTAGTTAAGTACATGAGACTGCTTAAGAAATAGGCCAACCACCTCCTCCTTGAGAGACGGAAACGGGGAACCCACGAACGACCCAATAGTGGTATCTGAAGCCTACAGAGGACAAGATGCACTCCTGTATTCTGCCTCAGCTTGTCACGACGTGACTGCGAACGGCCGCTAACCGACTTGGTCTTCACGCAGGGGGACGTTCGTCCACTATTGCACAAGACAAACCCGTTCTGCGCGGTGGGGCCAGAGGAGGTCCATCCAAAGATCCTGAAGGAAACGTTGCCCACGTTGGCAAAGCATTTCTATCTAGTGTTTCGTCAGTCGCTTGGCGAAGGCAACCTTTCCTCTGCTCGGAAGGAGGCGATTGACATGCCAATCAGAAAACCTGGTGACCGACTATCGCCCGGAAGTTACAGGCCTATTAGCCTCACTAGCGTACCGTTCAAGGTGATGGAACGCATTCTGAAACGGGCCATCTTAAATCACCTCAGTACCAACAACGATCTTCCAGATGTTCTTTCAAATCCATGTCTATTTTTTGCGGACGACTTGAAACCTGGAGTTCCAACGCCAACGCCCTCCAAATGAATGTCGATACCGCAAAGCAGTGGTTGCTGGACTGGCACCTACTGTTATATACTAATGTTGAGTTAAACTGTTTACTTGCTATTCAGTAAACTAACTGTGTTTCCTAATGTTTTAGCTGATGTGCTGAAATTGTTAGAAGATTAAAGCCAATCATTCAGCAATCCTGGTTCTCTATTTCTGGCTCAATCATTCGAGTGCACAACAATTTAATCTTCTAACAAAATACAATGGAACGATTGTTTCGCCCAGATCGGTTTGATGCCGATTCCCAATCCTCTTCTGCTTCAGAATAATGGATCCATTGGCACGAAACGTTTACGAATTTTCCCTCATGCACCAAACTCCCAAACGTTGGCAAAAGAAAACTTTGGTAAATTTTCTTTCTCCGTCCGTCTATCAACATGTTCGTGAATGTACTACCTACGAAGACGCCATCCAGACGCTCGGAACGATGTACATTAAACCCAAAAATGAAGTGTTTGCTCGCCACGTTCCAGGCTACTACCATTCAAAAACCGGGTCGATTGGTCGACGCATTCCTGCAAAAATTACGTTACCTTGCCAAGGACTGCAATTTTCGTGCGGTTTCTGCCGATGAGCATCGGGATGAGGCTATTCGAGACGCTTTTATCACAGGTTTACAGTCTAATTCCATTCGCCAACGATTACTAGAAAAACACACTCTTAAGCTTCAACAAGCGTTTGACGAGGCATGTCTGCTTGAACAGGCTCAACGACAGTCACTCTCATACGACTCGTCTTCTCATGTTCCCTGTGGTGCCGCATCTATCAAAACGGATAAACCCTTAACTCCTGTTCGTGATGCACTCATCTCTCAGACTGACTCTAATGACGCGATCGCAAGCACATCCTTATCTTACTTCTTCTGTGGCAACGGCAAGCACATTCGTTCAAAACGCCCGGCTCGTGAATCTTTCTGTCATGCATGTGGCAAGAAAGGTCATTTCCAAAAAGTTTGTCGATCCAAGCCGAGTTCAAGTCGTATCACATCGTCGGTGAACCATCCATTGGACTTTCTAAATCAATCGTTGATGTCATGGTGAATAATATCCCACTTCATGCTCTTATCGATACTGGTAGCTGCGGAAGTTACATTTCTTCTGACATCGCACTGAAGCATGGTTGGACAATAACATCCTCTAAGAGCGCTATCTCGATGGCTTCAACGAATTTATCTTGTGTTACTAGCGGTCATCTTTATGCTACCGTGCTGTACAAAACCACGCGATACGAAGGTGTCAAACTCACGCTCTTGTCCAACTTGTGTTCAGACGTCACTCTTGACCTGGATTTTCTCAGCCAACACCAAAGTGTGGTCATACCATTCACGAGTAAACGGCCCCCATTCGCTGCATGCACACTGAAAGCAGCGGAAGTTAACGCTCCCTCTTTGTTTGACAATCTCGCCCCTGGATGTACTCCGATTGCTACAAAATCTCGTCGCTTCTCTCGCGCGGATACGGTATTCATCGAGACGGAGATTTGGAAGCTATTAGCAGACAAAATTATTGAACCGTCTAACTCCCCTTAGCGGGCCCAGGTTCTCATTACTACGAATGAAAGGCATAAGAAGTGCATGGTCATCGATTACAATCAAACCATAAATCGCTTCACGTACCTTGATGCGTATCCTCTGCCGAAGGTGGACGAACTTGTAGAGAAGGTTTCCCATTACACGGTGTTTAGCGCACTAGACCTTTAAAGTGCGTACCACCAGATCCCCATTGTAGACAAAGACAAGCCATATACTGCATTCGAGGCATGTGGTAAACTGTTTCAATTTCGCCGCATTCCGTTCGGAGTTACTAATGGTGTGGCCTGCTTTCAACGCACCATAGACAACATCATACGCGAGGAAGGTCTGCTCGATACATTCGCATATGTTGACAATGTTACCGTGTGTGGTCGCTATGCCCAGGAACATGATCAAAATTTGAAGAAATTCCTAGAGGCCTCAAAACGCCACGGTATTACATTTAGCCACGAAAAGAGCATCATAGCTACTGCGAAAGTACTATTACTAAGATACGAAATATCTCACGGTATGATAAAACCAGACCCTGAACGTTTTCGAGCCCTAAGGGAGTTGCCTCATCCATGTGACATCCGTTCACAACGAAGATTGGTCGGAATGCTGACATACTACGCACACTGGATCCCACGTTTTTCGGATAAAATTCATCAAATCGTCCACAATCAGACCTTTCCCATTCCAGATAGCATTGAATAATCTAAAGCACGATTTGGAAAAGGCCGCCGTGTTCACCATAGACTACACTCGTCCACTCGTTGTGAAAACTGATGCTTCCGACGTAGCCATTGCGGCCACTCTCAATCAAGACGGGCGCCCGGTAGCTTTCTTTTCACGCACTCTGTCACACAGTGAGCGTCATC
>SJOL01002591.1:272567-285245 GCA_004794785.1 Opisthorchis felineus
TAGCCATTGCGGCCACTCTCAATCAAGACGGGCGCCCGGTAGCTTTCTTTTCACGCACTCTGTCACACAGTGAGCGTCATCATTCAGCAATCGAGAAGGACGCGCACGCGATTGTTGAGGCCCTGAGAAAATGGAGACACTACCTGATTGGCAATCACTTCACACTTGTCACGAATCAAAGATCGGTCGCCTTTATGTACGACAAACAGCACAAAGGCAAAGTGAAAAACAATAAAATCCAGAGATGGGGAATTGAACTATCCTGTTTTCATTACGATGTCCAGTACGGTCCAGGTAATCAAAATAAAGCCGCTGACGCACTCTCGCGGAGTGATCACATATCTGCAATGTCACACGTGGATTTCAAACACCTTCATAACACGTTATGTCACCCTGGCATCACGCGGATGCTTCATTTCGTTCGCTCGAAAAATTTGCCGTTTTCAATCGAGGACGTTAAGGCGATTACAAATCAATGTAGTATTTGCTCAGAATTGAAGCCCCGTTTCCTCAGTCACCCTTTTGGCAATCTTAGTAAAGCTACAAAGCCGTTTGAACGCCTCAGCATCGATTTTAAAGGCCCACTTCCATCGACTTCCAACAACAAATACCTTTTAACAATGATCGACGAGTACTCCCGTTTCCCATTCGCCTTCGCATGTACGGATGTGTCCTCATCCACCGTGATCAAGTGTTTTAATCAGTTGTTCTCTTTGCTCGGAATGTCCTCATACGTCCATTCTGATCGTGGTGGAGCTTTCATGTCAGGTGAAGTACAAACGTGTCTCCACGACAGGGGTGTGGTAACCAGTCGAACTACCCCATACAATCCACGCGGTAACGGACAAGTCGAACGGCTTAACGGTGCTCTTTGGAAGTTTATCCCTCTGGCGTTGAAGACCCAACAACGGGACGTTACTGAGTGGGAATGCGTGCTTCTAGATGCTCTGCACTCTGTTCGCTCCTTATTGTGCACCGCTACTAACACAACACCACATGAAAGATTTCTTAACTTCCACCGGAGGTCAACATACGGCACCTCTCTTCCGACTTGGTTATCGACTCCCGTTCTGTTAAAAAGGATGACACTTTCTTCCAAATACGATACGTTAGTGGAAGAGGTGGAACTTGTTAACTGCAACCCGCAGTATGCCTGCGAACGGAAAGGAAGAAACTGTTTCTCCTAGACATCTGGCACCCAAAGCACAAAATATTTCCGATGTCTGTTTAACCGAATCAATCGAACGTGTAGCGGCTCCTCAAGACGAGACTCAATCACACTCGATTGATCCTCCTGGAGGCGAAACGGCACCACCAGGACAACCCAGTGAAATTCCAGAGAATGTCCTACAGTACAGCACAGACCAACAACGTATTCGACCATATGATCTTCGAAACCGCGAAGCTTAATCTATATTCTCCTGACAATAACCCCTCCGGCGGGGAAGAATGTTATATACTAATGTTGTGTTAAACTGTTTACTTGCTATTCATTAAACTAACTGTGTTTCCTAATGTTTCAGCTGATGTGCTGAAATTGTTAGAAGATTAAAGCCAATCATTCGGCAATCCTGGTTCTCTATTTCTGGCTCAACCATTCGAGTCCACAACACCTACCTCTGAATGACGAAAAGTGCGTCCATGTCATTCGGCCTAAAAATGCGTTCGTCGTTCTACGGATGATTCCGCGCACCTTCCCCTGTATTACTCACATGGGCTTCCAGATATTCTATGGGGCCTACGTCAGACCGCTTCTTGAATATTGCAACCAAGTTGTCTATTCAGGACGCAAGAAGAACGTAAGCCTCATTGAGCGCCTCCAGCGAGCTGCTATGAAAATGGTTGCCGGTTATAAATCCGTTGATTTTGAAACTTGTCTCGTGGTGCTTGGCCTCTTCCCATGGAGCACCGTCACCCCCGAGGAGATCTAATACTTACTTACACCCTGTTTGAACGTTTGGCCAACAGTTTTTTCACCGCTGACCCAACTAACACGGCGGTGACATGGTAAGAAGATTTTCAAGCTCAGAGCGCACACTCATATTAGGCAACAATTCTTCGCATTCCGGGTGGTCGGTGCATGGAATAACTTTCCTCCGACGGTTGTTCACGCTGCATCTAATCCCCAGTGAGTCCTCGCGTTGGCAAGTTTACTGCCCCGCGCCGAGAACTTAAAGAGCAGTGGCACACCCTTTAATCGCCTGTGTCCTTCAGGTGAACGAAGGCCGCTGAATGACAAATCAATTCAACTCAATTTATCAGCTTTAAACCGTGTAACATAGGCACATTGGTTCCAGCTGCTACAGTTTCGATCACCGGGAAGTAAGAGAGTGCGGGAGATACGGCCAAGCCTTGGAGGCGATTATATGTTCGGTTTGTTCTGGAATTGGGTAGCTACGCATTGAAGGCGATAGCTTTAATGCACGAGCGTCACTGACTGCGCGATTCGGCCAGTTCTACAAGTGTCAGCAAACTTTGGTAAGTTGAGTCCCGGGGTCCCCATCCAAGGAGGTGGCAGGTCATACACCATCAACCTCTCGGTCGCTTCCATTCAGCACAGGGCCGGGCAAAAAGAGCTCTGTGAAGCAGACGGTCTTCTGACATGCGGAGCGTAACCCGTGAATCGTGAGTAATTCATCTATCGCATGAGAGTTCCTTCTTCCTAAGGCCATCTGGCGTACGTAAGCATTGTTTCCACCAGACCTGACCAATGCTTCGGAGACACCGATGGTCAAACACTGACATCGTTCGTATATCCTCTGCGTGCAGAGGCCACGTCTCTGACCCATAAAGCAGTATGGATCGCACCACCGCGGTGTAAACTCTTTCCTTGACAGACAAACTCACGTCACGTCAGCGCCAAAGGTGTCGGAGGTTGGCAAAAGCTGCCCTGGCCTTTCCGATTCGAGAAATAATCTCATTTCCAGCCAGTCCACCGAAACTTATACAGCTGCCCAGGTAAACAAATTTATCTACCACGTCGATTGGCTCGGCTGCAAGCACGAGGTGTGGGTTTGATCCCACCCAGTCTTGTAGCAGCACTTTACACTTTGCAGGTGTGAAGCGCATGCCAAACTGTGCGGCGAAGTTATTTAGGTCATTTAAAATTGTTTGAATTTTTGAAGGATCTGAACCAACGAGAGCAATATCGTCCGCATAATCAATGTCTGTGGGGGGGAACGTCCCGGGAGCATTTCAACTCCCGAGGTTTCAGATGCATGCGGAAATTTCAATCAGCACATCAATAACAAAGTTGAAGAGGAAATGTGAGAGAGGGAAGTCTTGTCTTACACCACTGGACGTGGTGAACTCAGGCGAAAGCTTGCCGTATACTCGTACACATCCACAGAAGTTCGCATACAGGATACTCATAAGGGATATGAATTTGGAAGGGACACCTTTGATCGCCAGACACTACCAAAGTTACTGACGATCGACAGAATCAAAAGCAGCTTTCAGATCAAGAGAAACGACCAACCAATGGAACGTCTGAAGGAGTGGCGTTGTTCAAGAATTTGTCTCAAGATAAAGATATGGTCGATGCATGCTCGACCAGGGCGAAACCCAGCTTGGTTCTCACGAATCTGTCTCTCACGATAATCGATCAACCTGCACAGAGAGCACCTTAGATGCGACGGATACCAGGATGACACCATGATGGTTTTCACACGACGTTCTTGCGCATTTCTTGAAAACTGGGATAACGGCGGAGTAGATCCATTCGACTAGTATTCTGTTTTCGTTCCAAATCTTCTGCAGTATGCTTGTCAGACTGTTCACCAGGACCTCGCCACCTTCTTTGAAGAGTATGGGGTGTAGACCATCGGCACCAGGTACCTTGTCGCGCTTCAGGATTGAAATCTCACGCTGGATTTCGGATGCCGATGGCGGGTTGGTGTCGATGTTCCATTCAAGCCCACTGAGTTTCTTCAGCAGTTGTGTTGAAGGAGACCAGCTGAACTGTTCTTTGAAGTGCTCAGCTACCGCTCAAGACGACGACTGGAGGAGTGAACTGCCGTTCCGTCGTTTTGGCACACTGTTTCACTGACAACGGCTTTCTTTTGACCGGTTGATCGAGTCAGTTGAAACAGGGCGCGGCTATTGCATGCAGCAAAAACCTTCTCCATCTCCCGGGCCTTCGAAATCCAGCAGCGTTCTCTGTCATTCTTGAACCTCCTGATTATCCGGTGTTTGAGGTATCTGCGTGCGTCATCACAGTCGCTAGTTGCTGGTATGGCCTTTCTGGCAGCAATAAGATCTGCTGATCTCGACGATATCCAGTGTTCATTGGTGGACTCAGGTGGGCTGGACAAACAGTTCTGAAAGCTGAGAGCATTGATCCTTTAACTCGCCTCCATTCATCCTCCAAGCAATCTTCTTCGTCCACGTGACTGTTCGTTTCCAGTAGCTTTCTAGCCAGATCAGCTCAATACCCTTCAGCTACTGAAACTTGTCGAAGTTGATGAACGGAGCTGCTCTCTTTAGGCACGCGTAATCCTGGCGGAAAGCGAAGTGCTAAGCCGGCCCGCACGATGGCGTGTTTAGAGTCCAGTTGCGTACCCCAGAAGGAACGACAATCCTTAACTGAGGCTCTCTATCAGTAGCTGATAGCCATATGGTCCAATTGGGCCCAAGGCTGTCTTGTGGTAGGTGGCCTCCAAGTAACTCGATGTGAGCGTTTGTGTTGGAAGTTCGTACTGGCTAGCAGCATACGATGATCTGCACCTAGCTGAAGAAGTCGCTCCTCATTATCCGTACGCTCAGCATTGACTCCAAACTCCACCTAACTTCTTCCGGACTTAGTCGTCCAACTTGGGCATCCATTTCACCCACCAGGATTACTATATCCGTCCTTCTTGCGACCGAAGCAGTCGTGGCTGATCTTGATAAAACTCGTCCTTCTCAGTCTCAGAACTGCAGTTTGTTGGAGCGTATGCTGATACGACAAATAAACACCGTTTACCGCATCGACCTGCATTGATCTTAATCAAGCCAGACAACCGCAAATCATCATCATCATCATCATCGACAGCATGACATCAGTGTTCAACACCGATGCTTCGCTGCCGTACAACCATGATTTATTTGAAAGCCTTATTGTGAAGGAAGGAAGAAAGTTGGACGGGGAAGGGACTTAGTGCTAGCTGACTAAAATCATTCCGAGGGGCCTAGCCTCCAGACACTCATTCAGGCAATCTGCATAGAAACTGACAACAAGATCGCCACTGACATCGGTTGGCAGCCATATCTTGCAGCGTCTCCAACCAGGCACAGTGAGGATCACGCGGTCCCCAACCTGGAAGGCGAGTAGCACCGACAGCACCCAAGCGTTTCGTAATTTCCTTCATACCCCTCTGCCAGGTTAAGGGTTGGCCACCTCTCTGCTTCCGCCACTCTGAATTGGGCATGGAAAACAGCACTCTCTTCGGCAAACGATGATTAGACATACGCAACACGTGTCCCAACCAACGCAGCTTCTGGTGCTGGACACATTATTCAATGGAAGTACCTGTTGCACAACCGAAAACTCGCTTTCTAATTGCCTCGTTACGGATTCGCCGACACCAACCCACACGAGCTATGGTTCTGAGACAACGATTGTCGAACACCTGAAGAGTCTCAGTTCCGCTGCTCGAACAGGCCAAGTCTCACAGCCATACAACAAAACAGCCCGCACTGTAGCTTGATACACACGTCCCTTCAGGTTCAGGGATACACCACTTTGACGCCATAGGTGCCTCAAATTATGGCGTCAAAGTGGTGTATCCCTGAAACTCAAGGGACGTGTGTAAGGCGCTTTTAGCCTTGGGGCTGACTGCAACTCCCACACCGTAGATAACACCAGCCATTGTGTCAGAATCACCGGATACCCGAAGAGTGAAAAGTGAAACTTCTGAACTCGTCCTAAGCGGCTTGAGGTGCACGACCGAAGTGGGGTCTTGTATGCGTGTTTTGGAGACGTCAACAGCAACATACGTCAACAGAAAGGGAAAGCAAGGGATGCCTGTTTCCCAAATTGACATAGAGTACGGATATTAAAGGCTGAAACGCGGATCAGATCTTTTGAGGTTAGTAAGTGATTATTTTGGTTCATTTTTCTGGGCGAAGGTTTAAACACGAAATAGTGGCTAGGGGATTGGCAGATGGGTTTATTGCACTGCATTGTACGATGGGTTGGGAGGGAGTGTGGGAGAAAATCGGTGAGCGAAGAGCTGCAAGGGCAAATGATACTTCTCGGTTGCCCAGGCCGAAGAAGGGGTTTGGTTGGGGTGCCCAACTCGAAAGTCCGACCCACAAGGCAGTGGGAGGATGTAGGGTTTTGTTCGGGGACCCTGTCCCTAGCCTCTGACTCAAAAATCTGATTCGCGAGCCATCGGCTCCTGAGGGGGCTCTTGGGGGAGACCCTTCCAGGGTCGACGACTCAGTCTGACCCACTTCGCTGCAGGGGGCAGGCCTGGCTCGAGGACGCAGGGAGTAAGGCATTACTGTTTCACTTGTGATGCAGCTACGCACAGCAGGTGCCTTTTGAGTAGCGCCGGGCTCTTTGGTTTTAAAAGTATTTCGACCATATTGAATAATACGCCGGCGGTCACGGTCAAGCGTTGGGCGATCGGAGTGTGCGGTTCCTAAGACCAACCTTTTCTAAACTGTCCTTCCTCGGGGGAAGGTAGCATCGCTGCTTCCATAAATATTGACATGATGGTCGCCTGGGGCAAACACCTTACTGCCTCCACACTCCTATCGCAGAGGACAGTACAACTTTACCTCCAGAGCGCCTCGTAATATGATTACTCGCAGTACGGGAACTCAGTGTTCTTCGTCGGGCTGCTCCCCGCTGGCCTTCCTGATATGGTTGAACCTTTAGGGACTGAGTTCCAGCCAGTATAGCCCCCAGAACCATTGCAGCACAGAAGCCCGACCACCACACCGTGGTGACGGCTTTAGGTCAAGTGCTGAACGACAAGAACAAATCCGACCCGAGAAGCTTGGGCGAAAGCCTAGATCCTGTGTATCAATCTGTGAATCCGTGAGGTGAACCGATCGACGCTGTAGATAAGTTACTCTAGCTGAGCAACCAAATAAGCCCGGCGGATAGTCAAATTGGAAGTTATGAAGGCCAGGGCAGTATAGTCAACCTCCAATACTTGTGGTGCTGACCTGACATCAGCTTAACTGTCAAAGGTAGTGTACGATGTCGCTGTCCGATCTGCTTTCATTCATCATTCATCGTAGCGCTTACGTACAGAAAATCTAAGATTCTGTGTTTGACCAGCGGAACCTCCAAAGCTTCGCGTGGATCTGTTGGGAACATCAGATCAATAATCCTGATCAGGATTGTTGTTTTCGGGACGGATCAGCTGGTCACACCTTCCAAGTTAACCTGGTCAGACTATGTAATTCTTATGCCACAGGGCAGTTTGCCCTGTAGAACTTTGTTCGCCCACTCACGTTTCGAACGGAGCCACCCAGGATGGTTGGTCCATGACATGCCATAACGCCCTTACTAGTCAACACAGTCGCGTTGGTAAGTGTCTTCTAACTGGATGGATACCTCGGGATGCCAAAGTTTTCCCCGAACAGGGTGGCCACGTTCACTGCGTACCCATCAGCATAGACAGGGGAAAATGCAACGACCGTGAAATAACGAGTGTGCCTCAAAGGCGTGCGCGGAATCTTATATAGGTCAGGTCAACCAATGGAAATGGGGAATCAGCCCATTTCTTTGATGAAAGAATACTACTGAAAACGTGTTCAGTAGTGTAAATTGAACGAGAAAAAACGCATTCGGAAATTTGGACAGAAATGGGAAATCAAAAGGTTGTGGTAATAGTGATATTCACCAAATAGTTGATGTCATATGGCTACTAAGCAACCAGTGGCGATCCTGAAACAAAGATGCTGCCTTCACTGTGCCGAACATTGGATGTAAATGGGTTGATCGAGCTCGAGATGGTTCAATTGTTAAGTTGCGAATTTACAAACCGGAAGGTCTGCGGTTTGAGCCTGACCTCTTCCTCTCTACTGCTTCTGTCTGGGCTTGAGCAACCTGGCAACATCCCAGACCTCGTGCTTCCTTCAAATATGGTATGGCAGCTATGCACCAACAGTTTGTTGCGGCTCAACGATATTTGCTAATGAACTGATAGCACCATCGCCTGCAACGGGTGGTTCCGATTCCCCTATTCTCCTCCTCAGTGGACAAAACTGCAGTAGCTCGAGCCATTGTGGTTTCATTTTCATTGATGAAAATCACGAAGACGAGCTCTCAGTATGGGTCCCCCTGGAATTCCAGCTGACAATGTGGGCCGCTCAGAAGGCACCTCGCTCAAACACAGATAGCGGACGGTGCCGTTTGTATTGACGGTAATGCTTCAGCTCATTTCTCGGACTGATCCTCCCAAGCTAGCGCTTTCGGAAATACAACCCTCAATGGTGAACAAAGGACGACTTGCAAATCCATTACGGTGGCACTGGTACATGAAGAAAGTTTTCTCATCGGAGGAATCGGCTTTCGAGGTCCGTACGCTGTAGTACGATCCTGAGATTCGCTCGAACCGCTTGACGCAGTTTATGAGTTCGTAAATGCTGTAGTACAGCCGGAGGCTTAGGTTTCCTACAGGCTATGCGACAAAATTAATTGCTTAGCCTTCGGCCGAGACAGGGGCGGCTGCAACGACTGCCCGTGTGGTTTGGGAAGCAATCATGAGTGTGCCTCACCTGGGTGCGCGCACTCTCATGTAGATCAGGTGAACCAATAGGAATGGGACATCAGCAGTACCTTTGCTGGAAAGTTGCTACTGATGGCGTGCATAGTAGTGTGAATTAGGCGAGGAAAACCAGAAGCGAAATTCTGCACAAAAATGATGTCTTAAGGTCGTTGTAATAGTGATATTCTCTGCAGTGTATTAAATGCCCAAAACTACGGAAGAAATGCATGTGCAGTGCATCGCATTTAGAGTGCGAGAGGCGACAACGTTCTGAGAATCCCGACACCTCGTGGATGTGACACTGACAACCAACATTCGGCCATCCGTCCACGTTTACGGCCAATCGGAGCTTGTCTTGATGCCAAACAGGCAAGCGGCGCCACACGTTCGGACGTCGGTTTCCATATAAGGATCTCGTGGAGAGCCATATCGAACGCCTTAGGGGGAAATCCAGGTAAATAACACCCATACCAGATACCCGACCTCCATCCACCGGAACTTCCAATACGGAACCCGTTGTCTGCATGATATAGCAGACTTTGCTGCCCAACATGCGCAGTCATGTGGCGGTTATTTGCTCCAGACGGAACACGAAGGAAAATTACGGGCAGTAGTTTAAATGATCATGGACTCACAGGCTGATAAACAGGACCGGGGCATTCTATCAAACCCCCGGGCATTTTGCCGGTCAGTGGCTTCTGTGCATAAGAGATAAAGGAGTTTAGCACCACTCTTTACATTCTCAGTGCTGGACGGTAATCTCGCCAGGGAGATGACACAGATTAAAATAATCTAACAGCGCTTTTAACTGGGTTCTAGATGCAGCATGAACAACCATCGCAGAAAGGTTATCGCACACAAAAATCTCGAATCCTACTTTTCCCGAAGTGCGAGACCTAGTTCATAGGCATTCCTGTGTGGTTAGTTTTTCCCAACATGCATGGTACACAGTGGCTAAAGCCCGCAAGCTGTGCACCTTCATTCGCCGATCCTTCAACAATAAATCGTCTGATTGCCATCTTTAAGCAGTTTGTAAGACCCATTCCTGAATCTAGCCCTGAATTCGCCTCACAGTATTCGCAGGCAAGCCGGACTACTGTGAAGACTGTGCAGCGCTCCCTTACTAAGTCATTGTTTCCGGCGTCATCCACACTGCCGTATCGTCTTCGCTGTTTTTCACTTGGGCTGGATCCTTTATGGCTGAGGCACATTAGGTTGAACCTAGGCCTCCTACGTCACCTAATCTACCGACGAGTTTACATAGCTGACTGCCGTCCTAAATTTTCTTCCTGCCCTCCCTACAATATCCGCAATGCTGGATTTTCGCTCGCATTGTTGACCTATCGAACCGTCTTTAGACATAACTTTTCCTTTTGCCTGTATTCCAAACTATGGAACAAGCTCCCCTCCCATATCCGTACTATATCATCTCATGTAGGCTTTTGAAAGACCCTCGATTCTTACCCTTCTATTGAGGGAGCCGAACGTTTTTTCGCCGCAGCTTACACTAGACACTTCCTTTGAAATAAGCCCTATGCCCTTCTAATTTGCGCTCTCACCCCGACTGTCCTAGTACTTAGTCCTAGCATGTACCTTTACCAGATTTAAACCCCCTAGAGTAAACCCACAGGTGAGACAACTACCGTCCCGAGTGTTCTTGTCAATAGATTGCCATCTTATCTGTCTTTTATGCAGACGTTCGCTTCCTATGACTTCATCTGCACCTGCTCTCTGAAGCGTCGTTGTGCTGCAGAGAGTATCTAGCACCTGCCATCGTAACTGTTTTCATTCCCGTCTGCACTGACCTCGTTGTATTTCCTTACCTCCGGCCTTAAGCGTCTGTGTCCAGCTAACTTCCTCCTAGTTCTTTCAAATCTGGTCTCATCCCTGAATAACGCTGTCAGCTCTATTTAACGTCTGGTGCTTTGCTTTGACTAGATTTAACTGACTTTGGCCAAACCGAAGACTTATTGCCCCACTGTTCAAAACCATTCCAAATCCTCTGATCACGCGTGGTGCACGCACATCAAATAGTGTGTCTAAAGATGTGCAATGAATGAAATACTTGTTTGGTTCTACAGCACACTCATTCACACACACATAACACTGTGGCGCGCCTCTACTTGACATGGCGGTTCACACCAATGCTTCGTTGTCCTATAGCCATAGTACACAGGCTCTGAACACCTCCATTCTATTCCCATGGCCCAAAAGGCACCTGCCGTTTCATTTGCCTCCACGACTTGCCTCTTCCGGTGGCTGCTTGCTGTTTGCTTGTCCGAACTGACTGATCTGTTTTACTAGCCTGGCTTTTCCCCCGACCAGATAAAATATCTGGCAGCTGGAGTTATTAACTAATGCACAACCCGCAATCATGACTGCTTGGCTTGTCACTCTGCGGATCTGGTGGCATGCACGATGGATATGCAGAAGACAGCTTTCCAAGAATGTGCCCCAGTTCCCCACCATATGTGACAGCTAATTCCCATAGTTATTCCCTCTGATCCGAGGAAATGAAAACCCTCTAGTTTTAATGAATTATTTTTATAACTTTTACGGATTTTGGTTGGACATTGTGTTTGGTGGTTACTCGCCGTTGGTATCTCTTTCCTTGTGCCGATATCGCTTTCGTGGAGAAGTGAACTGCGATTTTATCCTCAGGCTGATAGTTGTACAGTTTTGTTTTGTAGCTCCTATGCTGTCTGCAAAGGAGAATCTGTTGGGGTTTGTTGAACATGTGCATTGTTATCTTTTTGCAATAGTACCGTGATACCAGAAATCGGACTTCTTGTTCCTTTTTCGTGAAGTGGCACACGTCACTCAAGCTCAAAAGGCAGATAGCCCTAACAGGATGAAAACCTCGTGTGGTGAACGGGTACAACCTGCAGGTAGGGTCGCCCTATAACTTTGCACCATGTTACGTTCGTATGCTCGCCACCCCTCCAGTGGCACGGGTGCATCGCCCATCGCCGGTGGTTCTGTGCCTGGCCTTTAAATCAGGAAAACCATAAAAGAGCAGCGTTGTTGTTTGTCTGTAGCTGGATTGGACTTGTCCCGGTTGTCACTTGTATGGCAACACCAAGAAATTCAAGCGAATGAGAGCTGATCGTTTGTTTGAGATAAAAAATATACATGGGATAGCCTGAATGTACTGTGCGAGGCTCCCGGTTAACACCGACGTGCAAGGAGTTGCCACCTTCGTCTTAGTTGGGTTGCACCACCCAAAGTTCACTGGATCATCCAGAATAACATACACGCTCTTCACTCCTGTTCCCTGAAATGATCATATACATATAAATGTAAAGTCCTTATTACTTCCTGAATACCAGTTTAGTTCACGTCAGCCGGATTCGTCACTGAACAAGTCGTATCTCATGTCGATTGTCCCAGTTTTTTTCGGTTCCCACAACTACGGTGACCTCACGTAATAAGCACGTCTCGTTATGTGTGCCTTCCTCTCCGTTGTGTAGTCGACTACCGTGTTCAGGTTGTAACGAACCGATCATGCCTCAATCGACATGTTCCCTACAATCTGGGAAACAAAACCATTATATATAATAATATACAAAATATAATATGTATATATATTATTATACATATTTGCCAGATTCCAAACCCTCCAATACAAGCGTACAAGACTAGTGCAAAAAAGCTCGCTTCGCCATGCACCACATGTTCGTTGAAGTTGATAGCAATGCTTCGGGGACTGGTGACCAACTCCCTTACATTCACTTTATCTCCTAGGTTATGGTACTGTCCAACTCACACAATAAATTACACAAAAACTAGTCCATCATCTCGGAAGCCCACTCCCATCAGTCCTTATACGTTGGATTTCCCTGACCACGCCACCGCTCTGCGTGCTTACACCGGTTTGCTCTATACGTCTTGTACTTTAATAGTTTGTTTGAATGTGTTTGTGAATGGTTGTTGAATATGTGCATTGTTATCTTTTTGCAATAGTACCGTG
>SJOL01002592.1:8571-127111 GCA_004794785.1 Opisthorchis felineus
ATATATATATATATACTTTACCCACATTGAGTTGCCCGAGAATTCACCTACCCTGCTGCTTAAATTGCTCTTAAGCTGACTTTGTTGGTTCTTAAACGGAATCGTGCGCAAATCGAAGGCACAAATCTGGTATCATGCCGATAGTTGTAGACTGATACAATCCACTTTGTGGACTACACCTTTCTGTCTCTGGTTGTAGTTTAGGTCAAGCTAACATGCTGCTTTGACATGTGTACCTCATCTTAAACAGAGGCGAGTGGAAACGGCCTTGTTGCTGTGTCGTTATCTTATTGTTTAGATAACTGCTCCTCGATCTTCACGCAGGGCCTGCTAGTTACCAAACTATGGGCTTGAGAGTTGACCGGATGTTTGGTGTTAGCACCAGAGCACGCCTTTCCACTCAGATCATCGACCACCCAAGAATGCTTGGTGGCGCTTGTTTGTTAGGTCAACAGCCTATGACTTCCGGGCAAAACATCACATGGTAATTCTAGTTTAGCTCAGCTGATGAGTACTAAAAGGGCCAAAGACCTCGTATGACTGAGATTGGCAGCCGACCACAGTGATACTAATGATGCGCTGTTTCTTCTGCAAACGAACGAAAATCGCATACGAATAGCTTTGTTTACGCTGTTTGTTAAATCACTCGCGTACCAATCTAAAATGTAGCTGCAGTTTACATGTTTACACTGAGCTTCATGGGGTTCGAGGTCCTGTGTCACACTGGAGAAAAAGGCCACAACGGCTTATCGGGAATTATCTCCTGCTCTGTACATTTACCATGAGTGTGGGACTGTCGGACCATCAAGTATTACGGGAAGTAGTTTGTGACAGCTCAATGCCTGGGCCCCAGTGGATTACCATTGTATTACATTGGACTGCTACTTGCGTATTTCAAGTTTTCCCGAATCTGCCATTATTTTGGTAGCGAGGGCAATTGGTTCACCGGCTAGGCATAAGATGGGTGCTACCAGACTGCCTCGTAGTCATAACCTACCAGTAGAACCTCATAGCGGCTTGGGTACCAACGAGTACTCTCCTTGTGGCACAATAACAGTAGTGTATGCTGGACCGCGCGCTCTTTGAGGAGATATCAATTCTTGACTGACCCAGAATGCAGGAAGGGAAACGCAGGTCACTCTGTTGTACACTAATTTGAAGTGAGAGATGCATTCACCAGCTCACTTAGAATTTGCCTTTTGCTCGTTCGGTACATACCCACAGCACGTAATTGACGACCTATGTTCTCCCCAGTAAGCAGCCTCTTAGGCGCAACAGCCCCAAAAACCTCTAACATGATATATCTCCACAGAAGCCAAACACTCTAGACTCTAACAAGGAAAGCTTAATAAAAAAGTATTTTCATCCGAAGATGAAATCTATTTTTAATGTTTTTCGAAAACAGCTGTTTTCAGTAGAACAGTAATTGCATGACCACTCCACAACGGTTCAATCAAAGTAGTGGGGAACCAAAAGAACAAAGCAAGAATATGGGACTAATGTGAAGTAGTTAGTCAGTTGATGCATTTGCTTCAGGAGTGGAATCAACTGGGCAAGCCCGCCACAGTCTTTTTACCACCGGGTATAAATTCAGCCAGAAGAGCACGGACAAAATGTACCTGCTCAACTGGCCGAATGGAAGCCACAGGTTCATATATGGTGGCTGATATTTTCATTTTCGGTATCACAAAAAGGATTGAAAAATAAACCAACGTGTCAACAGAAACGTAGTCTTCCACCTGCAGGCCAACTAGTCTCGAAATCGGAAACAAGAAAGCAAATGGGTGGTTTTGTTGACAGCGTGGAGAAAGGTGGAGATTCTAATCGAGATTTCTCCCTGTAATTGAGACTGGTCTATGCCGAAAGCCGTTACATTTGGAACAGTTAATTTCAGTGGGAACCGGGCTGAAAGTAGCGTATCATTGATAAAGCTTCCCGAGTTTCTGGTACATTTTACCTTACGTGTAGTGATTCTTATTTAAACATGAATGTATTTAACTAGATTTCCAAAATAATGAGGATTAATGTGAAAGAAGGCCGACGAGATGCTTTTACTTCTTAATCTGGAAGACAGACTGAAATATTTCTCCGCCTAATGTGGGCTATGTTTTCAATGAAGCAGTGTTTAACCTCACAGCAACTACATGCAATGCTAGCAGAGACGACTGAATCATATGAAACTCTGAAGGACGTCCAAAGGTATTCAATCGTGGGATGTCTTTTCCACACTGGAGTTCCTCAGTGTACTAATGATGTTCAGAAGCGTAATCTACAACTGTTTAGTCATTCTGAATCGCTAACCTAGATTAACTGCTATAATAATGTAGGTATCAGTAGTCCATCTCCCTTAAAAGCATGCTGAATTAGACAGCATTTGGTTTCATAACCTTCTCAACATAGATGGCGCAGTTGCTCAGGGCTTAAATCACTTCCTATTTGGTAAAGTCTGGTAGACATTTTCTATTTCTATTGAACCGGAAGGAGGATGCGCGCTGGTACTCAAACCACCACGAGGTCCTATTGGGGGTGGTGGCCAACAGCACTCATCTTATGTCTGGTTCGTGGACCCGTCGCTTTCTCTGTTGTAATGAGGATAAATTCAGGCGAACCTAGTGTATACAAATAACATCAACATACAAAAAAGTCGAAATCCGTTTGGGCTAAGTGTTTGTAGGGAAATCTTGGAAGCATTATCAGGTTAACAAATCTTAGACCTATATTTACTAGCTAAAAAGCGAAGTCATGAACAGCTGAAGCAGCAGAGCCATGAAAAAGCGGATGAAATTACAAGAACCCAAACAGAGACCCACGTGCAAGAAACACTTCCATCTCAAGCACACGTCTGCAGTGGATGGTGGTTGATTTAGTAAGCTCAAAGTAGTATATGGTTTACGCAGCTAGTAACGGAAGGCAGGTAAGTTTCATACATTACTTTAACATCTGTGATCGAGTGTTGTGTGAAGTAAAAGGGAGCTTTTGGAATAACCAACAACAACTACGATACTAGGATGTCTAAACTCATGCTGTGTACAACATGGAAAGAACGAGGCTTTTTCCAAGATAAAGTTCTTGTTCTGAGAGGGGAATTTTGCACTTATGAGATACCTTCAAAAGGTATCCCATTTTGTTGCTCGGTTATAGTGCCATTGGAAGCAAACTGCCTACCGGGCATCGGGAGAATCCAAATTATTTCAAGTGTATTCAGCGGCTCAAATTAGGCACCATTTATACTCCCGAGAAAAAAACTTAGGTGATAACGGCGCTATTTGGTAGTTGACTGTGAAAACCAAACAAAAAATGTAACTTGCATAATCTTTCTCCCAAAAGAATATCTCTCAAATTCTGCCCACCTTAAAACCGCCCCAGGGGCAGCCGTTCCCTGCTCCTATAGTCCTGGAAGGGAAAAACATGGAAAACTATCCTGGTCCCTCCCTAGACCGCGCTAGATGCTTGCTTGCATTAAAAACCCACTGCAAAAGGACTACCGGTGTTCTTGTAATCGATTACGAAGTCAACATCATATAGAATCTACGACAGTGGTCCTCAAGCTGTGTGCCGTGATGCCTTCTTTTGACTAGGAGTGAAAAGTTTCCCGGGGTTCTGATAAAAAAATTCATTTTTATACAATTCATCCAACCATTTACAACCATTTATGCAAAAAGAACTATTGACACGTTTAGGCTTTGAGAATTAACTAAAATTACTTGTCTCCTGAAACTGAATGCTCCTGTATGCTCCTCTATGTCAACTCACCTGCATGGTGAGCTTCAGTCGACTGTCAAAATGGTGAGCTAAATATAACTTAAGCGTGTCACTACTTGCTCATTTTGAAAACAGTATATAAATGAATATGCCAATCATGTGTTTCTGTCAGGTGTATGACAAATATTGTTGTGAGAACGATGTGAGGGAAAATGTGAGTCACGAAATGACGCCACTCTCTACCTCCCGGTGCGACAGAAACAGAGCTAACAAGGTGCTTGGCTCCATGTTTAAAGGGTGAAACCAAAATGGCATGCGCAGATTCTTTGTTGATGGAAACAATATATCTGTTATATAATTCTAGGCCAATTTTCTGGTGTTTTTATTGAAAGAGTGAAACTAGTGAATAAATTTTTGAAACCCTCCCAGGTGTGAACACAGTTCAGATGGACCAGACGAATGGACGATGCATACAGTCAGGAAACTTCGAACCGATTCATTGGATACCTCCAAAAATGCGTTGCCAACCGGAGCAAAGTGCGAAGTGTGTCACTGCACTATTCTGGTCCTCATCCTAATTGCGGAGTGGATCCCATAAACAGTATTCACCTAGAAGGAAGCCAATCAGAAGAGAGTGGTAGAACTAATGAAGAAGTAATAGAAATGTCAGTAGTATTGTCCAGTTGCTCACTGCGTATCAGGTAAACAAAGCGTCAACGCTGACGTTATCACATGTTGACAGGCTGAATGAAGTTACTTTTATCGGCGTAAACCACTTGTGTGTTATTTCTGATACTGCCGGGGCGCTAACGCCTGGATCAAAAGACTGTTAGGTTACTCACCTAAAGGCTTCTGCTCGAATGTCCAAACAAGGAGCGGTTTTGGTGGCCGTGAGATTGACAAACCTATGTAGCATCTATTCAGCTCATTACCTTATGTATTCAGCTCCCACCCCAAAGTATCACAGATTGTCTTTCCAGCACATGGGTTCCAAAACCTAGCGTCGCAATCTTTCAATGGATTTACTCTGTTAGCTGTATTGAATTCACGTTCTGAAGCACGTGAGCAATGAACTCATCCGTTGAAACGTGATTCGTTTATTCAAATTTGTTACCGGATTCCTGAAGTCCAGCTCAACCTGATCTCACTAAATTTCAAGATTTTGCGCCAGTTGCATCTACATAACTTTGGAGTGAATTTCCATCGCCAGTGACTACAAAAAATCATACAATAGATTTACTGCAAGTGCGTGACGTTTGTGTCAATGAAGATTCAATCACAAATATCAAAGCTGACGTCACAGGTACAAGCACAATGATAGAGTTTAAAATTCAACTCCTTTGTTTTGACAGTACAGTGAAGCCTCATACTAACGCCATTCATAATGACAATGAAAATCTTGATCATACTTATTTGGCGGGAAAATGTTCTCCATTTTGCATGTCTGACTGAGTGTGAACTACAGTAGTAGTGTTGACTCAGCTGCAATTCTTTAGAATATTGCCTGTCGGATGGAATACGCTGCACCTAAAAGGTTTCCATGTGTACTGTCGCGTGCTGTCGCCCAAAGAAAAATGTCAGGACTGCTCTCCTGCGAAAGGCCTCAGGACGATCCGGGATCTCTCATGAAATATTCCAACCTAAACAACGTTCTGCATAAATCGTTCGCTGATTCGCTGAGACGGCACGTTTTGTGCCCTGTTTATAGTATATTGCCCTCCGTCGAGTAGCTCGTTAGGTTTGATAGCTGATCAAGTATTCGGTGTACAAATTCGGGCGACCAATTTATAGGAGATTGATTCAGACCACCGAACATCACATCTTTCGCTGTCACTCATATTTGTGGTGAATTGGTGGTCATTTTGAACGGGACTGCTTCTGGCTTCTCTATTGAACCTCGCGACAAATTAGGTTAAGGTTTACCCTAAGGGTTCATCAGCCAAACTTGAGCTAGAATCCTGGCTAATATTCAAGCATCTAATCATCCATTAAGGCATCTCGGAGGAATTCTTGTCGTATAATTCTGGACCGGAAAGCGGGCAAACAGCTGGCTAATTCGAACTCATTCTAGCTATTTGAATGAACAGACAATCTGGAACGGCGCCTCTTCTTAGTGATTTCGGTGTACGTCTCGCAACGAAAGTTTTCCAGAAAAACGAAATAGTTTATCAATAACTTCCTCTACCTTTAGATGGTTCATTTTATTTACTACCATATCCAGTTGTGCACAACGAGAAGGTTCGTCTCCCTCAAAATATCTGATCTCTATTCGTCTTAAGCCAGGTATTGAATTTTTGGCAAAGTTCAGGCACTGCTTGACCATGGACGCTGGTCATTCCTTTTAATAGGTTCCGCTGTTGGGTCATCGTCTAGCCTTCAAACTAAGCTATATTTTGCTCATATCGACACTCAATCATAGCGAGGTAATTTTGACAAATACACTCATTTGCATGTCGATTTGGTTTTGAAGGGAGACTCACCTGGAACCCAGCTGCAGCTCTCGTTTATGATTTTCTTAAGCAACTGAATGAGCTGCACCAGGCCACCTCATGTTTCAGTTGGCACGGTATTCGAGATATTGCAGTACAGTGCATAGACGTAACACATTACTCATAAGCTTGCTAAAAACTCTTCGACAGCCCACGACCGGTTTCGCCCTTCTTGAGGCTCATCAGGTAGGCGCAGTCCCCGAGTTTCCGTCAACGTTATGTTCTACTTGAACCCAAACTGGACAGATTTCGGCAAATACACTCATTCGCATCTCAATCTGCTTTTGACGGGAAACTCAGCTGGAACCCAGCTGAATCTCTCGTTTATGATTATGATTTTCTAAAGCAGCACTTTCAGATGAGGATTATCATAAACGAGAGACTCAGTTGAGTCTCCCATGAAAACCCAGTTGATATGCAAACGAGTGCATTTGTCGAGATCTGTTGAAGTTGGGTTGGTGTTGAACGTAAGGTTGACGGAAACTCGGAAACGGTGCCTACCTAATGAGCCTCAAGAAGGGTGAAACCGGTCGTGGGCTGTCAAAAAGTTTTCAGCAACCTTATGAACAAGTGGTTACGTTATTATTGCACACCAGTTGATCGTTGATTGATTGCTTTCGAGAAGAATTTGCTTTTACTGAATTTGACACAACTTATCGTTTGTTGTCGCTATTGATGATCATGCAAAAAACAATCGGCCGGTCTGTAGACTGAAATTAGATAATCCAGTACCTTCATAATCGTTAGACTGAGCGCGAATATTCCTCCCGCAATTTTGGAATAAGACAAGCCAAACAAGGTGATGAACACAGAAGTCTCATTTTCACCTGGCCCATTGTTCTACTAGTTGTGCCACCTGATGGTTCGGCAGGCATATTTCTGTCAGTGGGGTTAAAATTTTATCATAAAGGTTTTTTGCCATGTGAATTTGCACTGGAATCCCGATTATTGGTCAAACGACCAAGTTAACTGAAGCATCTCCGATGGATTCTTCTTGCGTAGTTCTGGATCGAGAAGAAAGTAAAAAGTTATTTCACAGTGAGAGTGAAAATTTGACGGATTCAACAGAGTGCATGGAGGTTGTTCTCAGAGTTCAACTGGCAAAAAAGGACCGAATTGCAGTTGGACACATATTTCCGTCACGAAATGACCGACCCTCGCCGCTGTGTGACGGTTTGTAAACCTCCATAACCCACTCAGCTATACTGGGGATTGCACAATGACACCCACAGCTTCTCATACAAGGTTGGTCAAGGGATAGAGGTCCGAATAACAGTTCTCTGGTGCTCCAATTTAGGGGTTGGGGTTTGTGTAGCAACCCACTCCCCAAAAATGTAGCCTTCTCTGGTGATCTTACGCAAACCACCACTGTCTTGTGATTAGGATTTGAGACACAGGTATTAGTTGACAACCAACCAATATCCTGTTGAGGCTTGAGTACCCTGACAGTATCCCAGTCCATGCACAGCTGTGAACTGCACATCTACAAATAACCTCAAGCCGCATCGGTCACGTGGCGCCATCAGCCGGGTTGCCCAAGTTGCCGCATACGGCAGAAAATGTAATCTAAAACAGGCCACTTTTGAAGCTTCCTCTCTTTCTCTTTCACATACTCGTTCTTTTTTCCCTCCTTATCTCGTTTCCAGCGACATCTCCGTAGGTCCATCCTTAATGACTGACAGATTCGAAAGACGGGACAGATTCCTTTGCTGCCCATTGCCGCTAGCCGGTTATCTAGGTCGGCATGACCGTAAACAATTCGAAATCACACTTCAAACCTAGGTACTTAGATCATTTGGGAGCTCTTTGACGTTTGCATTCTAAAGCGATCCAGACAACAGACTGCATGTACTCTGGGCTGGCTTTCTGTTGATGTGTGCTGTCTCTCTGAAGTGAAGACTGAAGGCTCATGTACGGCTGCTGAAATGACCTTGCCAACTTTTTCCTCTTGCTTCCGGTTGCGTGTCACCAAAGATCCAGGGCCCACTGCGGCTGGTTGTGTGGTTGAAGGTATTAGTTTAATCCTTAGAACTGAAGGGTGCTTGAATGAATGGTTGCCCATTGACAGTCACCTCTGTGTGGTCCGTTTGGCAGCGTCTGTGAGAGTACATCGTAAACCCGCGAAGAACTTTGGTCTGTCGACTATGTCTGCTGCCCCCCAACAGAATAGCTCCGACTATCTCAAACACGCTTTTTACGGCACTTTGAACTCCTTGTTGAAGCAGGCTGAATGGTCAGATATCAATGTGATAACCGAGGATATAAATGCCCACGTGGGTAGACTAAGCGCTGCTGAGGCTCAGTTGGGTGGTTGTCTTGGGCTGGAATCTAGACGCCCTTACAAGGGCGAGCGCCTACTGCATATAGCTATGTGTTGGTCACAGACTGTCTCTGTACAGTACTAACTTCCGAAAAACCGAAGCCGCTTGGCCACATAGTGTCCACCGCATGCAACACAACATCCAGCACAGAAAGATCACATCGCAAAAAATCTGTAAGTTGTATGGGCCAGTTGCTGATTGTTGCTCATTCTGGAACACCTTTGTGGATTCGGATCACTCACTTGTTCGTTACTTCATCTTTTTGCGCTTTTCAGGGGAGCGCAAGATGCGCACACCTCGCCTGGCCACCGGGAACCTCTAGGACTCTGATATAAAGCAAGCCCACCAAAACCACATACCGAAGTCTTTTTTGGATAACAGATCCTCCGATATCAACGGTTACTGCAAGGTACTGTTAGCAACCCTTAAAGATATGGAGGCCCCACTTGTGGAGCGGCGCAGCCAACTAGATCTGAGCACTGGATCTCGGAGAGCACTCTTAATTTGTTCGAAGTTCGGACACGTATTCCTTATGTCCGACAGTACAGTGCTATTCGACAAAATGTCAGGTGAAGAAGAGCATCTGCGCAGATCGATAAGATTGATGGATCCAGAAAGCTTAACAGATGGAGCAGGCGACGAACTACGTGAACGTGCGTTATCTATCGCAGCTGGTACATACAGCGGACTAAAACAGACCGCTGGTGAGCGAAACCATCACTGATAAAAAAGGTTAGCTTATTTCTAAAAAAGGACTTGTATATTGTTGGGTCGACTATTTTCAAGCCCAATTCAACTGGCCACCTGCAGTTGCTTAGTCGGACTTCCAACCAGCAACGCAGCCCTGGACAGTGAACTTGGAAACCCTGAAGGCTTCTATTGTCCCCAGTCGGCACCTGTCCAAATTGTTTTCCTCTATCTAGGCGAAGCAGATCGTTCCAGTCGACTATAGTGACTAGAGTAACGTGCCCATTTGAAAAAAAGTGCTCGGAACAAGTGCGGCAATTGCGGAGGAATTAGCTTGTCCCTCATTGTAACTAGACTCGTTGGGTCGCTCATTTTGCGTCACCTTAAGAAGGTGCACCAACACGGAACCGGAGATCAGAAAGCAGAATTCCACCCGGGAAAGGTACGTTTGAACCACATCGCCAAATTCCGTCAAGTGTCAGAACAACGACACGCGTATGCGGCCCTACAATCTTGATGTTTCTTGACTTTAAGAGTGCGCTCAATTCTGTCGACCGGTTCGCTCTTTTCAACACGTTTGTTTTCACATAGTTGTGGATGCGTGAGTTATTAGGGAGTTCTCCGAAAGCTTTCCCACAGTTAACGATGTCTTATAAGGATTTCCACTTTCTCCGTTTTTGTTTAATTTTGTTATAAATGAGATAATGAGGCGAACACAGGTAGGTTTCCAGAACCTCCATGTTCAGATTTATCCAAGCAGGAACCTCATCGATCTGGAATATGCACAGCGGGAAGAGCAATCAGTACTAGAAAAGTTAACCGAGGTCATCCAGCCTTCGGCATTTGCTTCACAAAGTGCAGTCATGCTGCAGGACGTACAGTCTTTAAACATGCCTTTAAGAATTCAAGGAGTAACACTAGAAATTTTGGAATGCTATACGTATCTTTGAAGTTGCTTTGGCTCTGATGGTGGTGTAACAGATAAATTGGACTCACGAACCTCAAAGGACGGAATTCCGTATCCCAATTTGCACCACTTATGGCTTCCAAAATTTTTATCACTACTTCTCAGGGAACGCGTATATCAGATTACAGTGTGGGCTGTATTGTTGTATGTCCGCCAGACTTGACCACTTCGGGTCTGCTTCCGATTTCTCGGAAGCAACTCTGCAACCAGCTGAAACTAACGAATTCGGAATGAGGTGATCAGGAAACTGGGTTTTGGTGAAGCAGTCGGTAATTCCCGGCACTACAAGCTTAGTTGACCTGGCCATGCGTTATGCATACCGATTTATCGCCTGCCGAGAAGATAGGTCATTACGTGCCTAATTCGGAATAACTGGGTCCTTGGGGTGGACAAAATATGGCAAGGCAGATGGGAATAATGGGCTTTACGGAAAGTTTGGGCGCTGTTCCTGCTGTTCGCCTCTCAGGATGGGGCCACTTGGCCCTCCCTGTGCTTGGCTGGAGACGTTGAAATGTATGGCAGCTAACGGATACCAAATCGTCTAACTGAGTGTTGGAAGTGCAGGCACGTCTGATTTTTTCGATAAGCTAACCCTAGGCTCCCCTCCATGCACCTTTATTCTTCATCCCATTATATGGTTTTATTCAAGTAAACTGATATGGTTGTACGGCAGTGAAGCATCACTGTGCCCCTCTGGTTTTGCTTTCAATAATGCTGATGACGAGGATTTCGTATATCAGTATTTTTGGAATTATGTCTTGCCTAATACAGCCGTTCATGCAACCCATCTATAAAAGAATGCTGCTGTCCTCACTCTGCTTCCGGTGCAAACAGTGCATAACACAACCTGGAAAGTGCTACGAATGTTTACTACCCAACCACTCAAAATGTCAGAAAACACCAAACTCCTGACATACATGACCCGTCTGACCACCACGTTGAGTTTGTTTAGCACTGGTAGTTTTAACTGAACGTGAAATGTGGTGGAAGATGTAGTCTCTTATAATTAACATGTAAGAACTGAAAATGTTCCAGTAGCCAACAATCGGTTAACGTTTTCTTGAGTCTCCGATCCCCACGGTTTCAAACTAAGATAAGTTCAGCACCATTCCGGACATTATGGCCAATACCGGCGATTAGGTTCAATGGTACTCAACTAACAACTTACTCATTTTAATGTGGCCTTTCGAACGCTCTCAACAGCTGGCTGCGGTACATTAGTTCTGCAATTATTCAGACCTTCATGCAAGCTAAAAGTACAGGAGAGCAACATAAGTGTTTGTCGTGTCGCGCTCTAACGCTCTAACTGTACAAGATCGATTTCCCTATGCGAGCTAACTCCGGTGGCCCTGAGTAATTGATTCTCCATTACTGAAGATTATCCGCAACGCATCTCAAGAATCTTCGAGCATTCACAGATGAGTCTAAGCCCTATTATTCTGCTACTTTGACGTGTGTTTGACAGGGACCTTTTTCTCCGCGCACCACATGACGTCACGGATACAGACATACGCGGAGAATGAGCCTTTGCTAATATACCATGGATTTTCGAAGTTTTGCAAGAAAATTGCGGTAAATGCATGTTTGCATGGGCCTTCCAGTTAGTCTGAAGCTGACTACCAGTTCATCAACGAGCTAAGAAAGGTGAGTTTGATTTGTCATTTGCCTGAGTCACGCTAAGGCAAATATCATCTACCACAAGTGATGAATCGCACGGCATCTAAAGTGTGCTAATAATGCTCATGGTATATCAGCTACTGAAAACAGATATTACATGAACACAAAAGCGGTCTGCTATTTCCACGATGCGTGATATTCTTGCCTAGGGTATTTCATGGGATACCATGAAAATCTCTACGTATTTGATGTGTGCAATCGAAATTGTTTCAGCTATTGAACTGAATGAATAAAAATCGGAGTGGCCTGTTGAAATTAGCATTCAACAAACATAAAGGTCACATAAAGGACACATAAAGGTACTTTATCAGTTACTGTGTTAAACCGGATTCCTTTGAATTTTGAAACTCGGTCTTGAAACTCGTGGTCACGGCAGACCGAAAAAAACGGTCCTTCGTGATCACTTTGCACTTAAAGAGTAATGCATTGTGCAATAAGCTATGCCCTGCTAGTTCCTCAAAACAGACTTGCGTATAATCTGGCGTGCTGTTTACTTGCTGTTCGCCTACCGAATCCATTGGGTGAAGCAACCATGTGAGTTGACCATAATAACAAGCGAATCGCTTAATACCGCAACGAACTGAACAGCGAGAAAAGTGTGGGACTGTAGTTTGAGGTTTACCATGTATTCCAAATCAGCTCCTCTACATGGGTTTACTTCGGGGACATCAGACTTGTGAGAATTGCCAGGGGTGTGGCTGCAATTATCACTTCACCTGGGAACGATGGAGAAGCTGGGATAAACTTCCTTAAACTGAGTCGTTTAACAAGTATGTGTCCACGTATCTTCTCTTTATGTCCGGAACACAGTGTCCATCGAAGAGGCCATATAACGGCCCTAATTTTTCACACTGTCGTATCCATCTTAGGTTGCACACAAAAAACCATTCGGCGGAAAACTATCGCAACTCAAATAGGAACTGAAAATGATGGAGCTGCAGCTAAGGGTGACAAGCATTTCAAGAAATTAAGGTCTTAGGAGCTCTAAATACCTCCCACTTGTTTTGTTGACGGTGGAACACACTTTAATGAAATCCTATCTCGCATCGTATTTTTCTACTTGTACTTATCTGGATTTGTCACGACATGAAACTGGCGAGCCCTCATTGTGTTCACCACGCTGCACGGTTATTCAGAGCATTAATCACCTGGCGCAATTTCTTCTGAAGAGTCGAGCTAATCAATCATGCTTACAAGATCACTTCAAGCTTCAGTATTTATGTGAGACTTCACAGCCCGGATGCACGAATGTCCTATGGGGTAAAGCCACCTTCGAGACACTATGTTGCCAGATGACCATGTTTCAAACGGGAGTCTGATTTTTGCGAATGTTTCATGGCTTTTCCCATGGTCTGAATCTAAATATATCAGTGAGATTTCAGTGGCGTAGTCTAAATGGAGTGACGAACAGAAAAGATTGCAACCAATGGACTGATCGAAGTTTCCCTGTAAGTTGAAAGTAGCACTATGTGAATGACCTCCACTTAACAACTGTATAAGCAATCTCTTTCTTGGACGCTCCCAAAATTTGAGCAGAGGAAAGTACAGGTATACTTTGGTAACCAATTAGAAAGTGCTCGTTTGTAGCAGAAACGTTTAACTTTTGCAAAAGTAATGGATATCTACATATTGCCGATTCCTAGGAATAAGGGAAATTCCGGCACCCATTGTCTTACAATCAAGAAAGATACATTCACGTCCAACAACCAAACTTGAACGGTCTGCGGTGAAAACAATGAAAAAAAAACAAGAAACAATAAATTTCCCGGTTTGGTTCTGACATTTTATCACCGTAAGCGTTATTCGTCGTGTGAATCTCCATTAGCGAAATTAGTTCGCTTTCGACGACAGACTCTCGCAAATGGACCAATGTCCGGCCGCATCACAAAATCGTAGAGCACCTTGACCCAAGAAGTGTGATGCGGTAAGTTTTCATAGTACTCTGGTGCAATCTTCCTCAGCTGTGTGGCACAAAGGAGCAAAGATATTATCATACAACTGGTAAATCGGAGAAAAGAGCCTACAGCTAAAGTTGTGACAATAAGCCTAGGCAAACAACCGCACGCGAAGTGTGTGCCAGTAACATCCATGTAACATTTCATGTAACAACCCTACCAAATCCATCAGTGTGGCTCAAAATATTCTCCCAAGTGCACTTTAGGCGTGACAGTGCATCACACCTACATGAGCCCAACCTCAAACGTGAAGGTATGTCTTTAAGTGGCTCAAGCGATGTATCCACTCGTGAATGATCAGAGTGTATTCTCGTTGGTAGGGGATCAATGCAACTTTATTTCCTGAAGACCGATATTAGGTTCGATTTTATACTTCCAGTGAACCGACTCCGATAAGAGTTAAAAAACTAAGTGATTGGGTGAGCTTTTCGAGAACTCTTTGAATCTTGATTCGAAAAGTTTGTGTGGCAGTGGCTGTATACTTTGTCCCTCTTGATTGCGTTCAAGTAAATTCTGACAAACTGGTCTGAAAAGGAAATAAAAATGGGGCTATGATGTGATGTTCACACGATTCATTGGAGCTGGGAAGCCTGCCGATGTCGTCTTGCAGGATTCGCAGCCTCGCGTAAATGACTGTTTTTGTTGGCATAGGAGTATCCATAGTAAATGTGTCCTTCAAAATATCCAACTTATCACATCAATCAACGGAAACTTCTCTCCAAGCGTAAACGATTGAAACTCATCCAGAGAGTAGGTGAAAATCCAGGCCTCGGTCAGTCCATCAGAGCTTCTCAGGATGAATCTCACTACGTCTGTTCAGTGCAGTGCCATTATAAATATATATATATATATATATATAGCAAATTCCTGATTGTATGTGAGATTTTATTGGGAACGAGAACCCTACTTATGGTCTCCAGCTTTGAATTTTGATGCATCAGACGAGGAGTACACAGTTATTTTGCAAAATGCCTATCGTACGGGCTCATGCACCCATGAGCAAAACGACCAATCTCTGTAGCTTTGTAGGCCGTAGATCCTACCAATGTGCGAAACTCTAGTGGTCGGAGTATTATTGGGATCACAGCGTGATTCACTTCTGATCACTACAAGGACATCGTGCGGTTGATATTCCTACCAGAGTATTGAGACAAATTAGCGGGCCGCCTTAAATATATGTGCCGTTGTATGCTCGAGGAAGGTGAAAGTGATGTCGACACCCCAGTACCTTCATGTGATTTACCAATTAGCAGTTGGAGAGGAGGCGTCTGCATAATCCGCAGTCTGCTCCAAGACAGGGAATTTGCACCAGCATGCCCAAAACTTCATTCTTCAAGGATGTCTCTCATGTGCGGATTACTATTTACTGGATGCAAAGATAAAATGTAACTGGAACTCCATGAGTCAGTGGCATCTACACCACATCTTGAATGATTTCGAAGCTGTTTATTGCGTGCATTACTTTGGGGTCCCGATTCACTAAGAATCTTGTTGAACGAAAATAATATGATCCAGGTTGACAATTATTTGGTGCATAACATCGTACCTAACTAGAAGCTAGATTGTGATGCTCAGTACCAGGTTTTTAACTCGGCCATCTCTAATCCCAATCTTCTTGTTATAGAAAACCTTGGAGCCCAGCTGGTAAATCAATTGTCCAAGGACGAACAATCGGACCATTGGCGATGGAGAACTGTAATTTCTTATCTAATGCAGTCATGCAGGCAGATGAAAATTGCGTAGTTTTAGATCGTCTCCGGTTCGCAATGACTTAGGTGAAGTTCTAATTGCGTTGGTTTTTCTGGAAGCAATTGTTGTCCGTATTTTGTTACAATGTAACTATTTTAATGCAGAAATGATTGAGTTGACGCAGGAAGCGTTGTTACATGCACAGACGGGTCGCAAAGGTCATCATCGGTCACCACACTATCGGGATAGCAGGTGCTTGAGCGGAGCTTACCAAACACGGCATAGCAACAGGCGACCAGCGGAGCAGGCGTGAAACTGGTCAAGGCAGGCGCATCGCTGTTGACTGGACAAGTGACGATATTTGGTCAGTCAGCAACCCTGCATATTTACGCACTAGCTCTGTGTGTCTGACCGACAGCACATCCGTTTTTTGGTCTTCTGTCTTCTCATCGCTTATCCGGAATAACCCAATTCAGGCGTAACAGGTAGGCGTTCTGACATTACAACAAGCCTTTCACCAGAGATTCTTTCGGATATCATGTCGAGTTGTCCGGCGTTGTTTTTGCTTCCAGAACAATATATAAACTCAAACTGTTTTGTCCCATTTCCAGAACTCACTCTACTTCTCTTTTCCTCTATGTTGTTTGATAATGCCTCGTTAATAAAACACCTTGGTTTAGTCTCACATGATTAAAACATTTTGGCTACTCCCTCCTCAGAATTACAAGTTCCACATCTGTTATTTCTCAGGACTGTGTGTGATTGCTTGACATCGGTCCCAAAACTCAGTCTTTCCTGAACTATCATTGACTCCAATGACAACCGCCTTATCCATATATATAAACAGCGTTCGAATCGGATTTATTTAATAGGCTAATAGGCTAATAGTGGCCAAAATACTGGACACTGGTGTACGATAGGAAGCCGCAGACGGTTTGAGCGGGCCCGAATGTAGTGCTGCGCGCAGGCTCTTGACGTTGAAGTAAACTTGATGGAATAAGATCGGCGGACGAAGGTGTAACTGGAGTATACCCAAAGTCGATATCATTTTATGAGGGGCAGACAGGATCGTATTAATCGTCCCCAAAAGTCCTACTTCAACGTATTCTAAAAGCACACGCGTAGGTCAGGACGGGTGTCCCCACGAGTCCCCTGATTGTTTGCTTATTCCTCATCTTCAATAATTCTCCCGGTTACATTGCACACAAATGACAGGAATTAGTGGAATACGTTATGGCTCTCAACAGTAAATTGACACTACTCAGTTTTATAGCTAGAAGTAAAGCTGACGAAGCTCTTCTACACTTCTCTGAAAACCGATGAATTTTAATAATTATCCTAATTTCTCATCGTAACCATATCGCATCCAGGCATCCCATGACAGCAACCATCATATTAAACCATACACTTTCTGTCCCGTAGATGGAAATTAACTTACTGTTTGAGAATGTGAAATTATTACTTCTTCTACATATAGGAAACGGTACGTAACTGTCGACCGGATCAAAAAAGCGCCGACCTAACTGGTGTAATCTGGCGAATTAGGTGAGGCTGATAATAGATTCCACATGCCAGTGTTTTCTCAGTGTCTGTACGGAAGGTTTATGTATCAAAACTTGAGCTTAAAAATACGAATGACAGTTACTCCTGTGATCAGAAAAAGCTCATTTAACATGAAATTTGGCACCTCGAGTTGTAATTTGTGAATGGCCAAAAAGCCGTGGGCCCCGTATCAAGAGGATGGAATAAAACAGAACTATTTACGTTGTTTCTTCGTAGTCTGTTCCACACGGATGAGCAGTGCTCCAAAACACACTGTGACGATCGCATCACCGTATTATCTCTTCAGGTCTAGACAAAATCACAACCCAACATTGAAGTGGTCTGACAAAGGAGTATGTCCTTTGTCTCTTGCCAAATGGTGGAGTGTCTAGTGAATACATTTTAGCGTGTGGTATGAATGGTCTTGGTGTCAATAAGTCACTGGTCACATCGCCTTTGAAAGAAGGCCGGAGGCGGAACAAACTGAGTTTTCTCTTTTCAAAGTTTGCTTTGAAGGTTCCTGCCCCAAAATACCCGTTAAAAGTTTCTCAGGATAGCCATCTTATCGGAAAAAGACACTTAAAGTTATATTTCCTCAGTCAAGTTGTTTTATGGGCACGTGTTCACTGCTGTATAATGTGGTCAGCGAATAAGAGTTATTTTGGATTTGAGGGAGAAGAACCTAGGAAAACTGACCTGTCCATCTCGGTTCGCTACTAGTATTGACCTACCTTGTAGCCTTGTTGGCAGCACGTCAAGAAAGACCAGCTGACGCTCTATTCAAATTCACGTGTATGGGATATGTCCGGGTAAACCTATTAAACCATCGAGAACAGCGTTAGAGCCAAAGCCATCAAGGTATGGTCAGTCTGCATTCCCCATATTAGTCAAGAGATTCCAATGTGTTGGTCAGTGTTGGATGTTCCATTTTAGACACATCTTTTTGCGAGCACTGCAACAAATGGAGAATTCGTGGCTATTCCAGCCAGCGGTTTGTGAAGCCACACTGAACGTGACTTGGACCTTCACTATACGAAGCAAGCTCAATTTTTCAAACTCCACTGTTAAATTCGACAGAATTTCTTGGATGGGACTTTGAAACCCTTACAAATACACCAGCTTTTAGTTACAGTTTGGACCAGCATAACTGCTTAATCTGGTCTCTCTCCAGGGGGGAAACTGATCATCATATTGTTCCACAAGCGGCCCGTGATTCCGTGTAGTTGGAGTTTCGACTTCTATGGTACAGCAACACTACTACGACGACTGCAGCAACCGGAACCGTTTAAAAACAGTCGACTCAGAGAACTAGTTGCACATGGGGTTTTGTTTCGAAAACTGCAGGTAAATCGAAAGGTATGCTTATGATACATATTTAGTTCTACGGAGCAACCACTGCCTACTGATGATAGGAGAAAGGCAAAAACTCGTCATAATGCGATTATGAATCAGGACGGACCATCCAGGCTGCCACCATAGAAGTGTGATCGATTTGCAGAGTGGGCTACAGCGATGCTTTACCGTAAGCTACAACATCATTCAAACATGCCCATATGCGAGTCAATCTGGCAGCAGTCTATAATTAAGCAAACATGCTTTCTGGAAAGGAGGGAATTGTTCGCAATGTACAACCTGGTGCCGCATTGACACGAGCTAATCCGCCTCGGATAGTGAACAGAACAATCAAAACCTCCAAAATTTTCCATAGTTTTTAAGTTGATTACGACAATAAACCATTGTTCAACATTTCCACACAGCCCCAAAGACATCCTCCAAGGATAATTTGGTTTGCGAAAGTTTCTCAAATAGACCTCATGTGTCAGGTAAAAAAAGCTTCATCTCTGTCTAAGCTAGATATTTTCAGGCATATGACGTCAGCGGGGTGTCTTACTGAAGGTGTGCTCTAATGGCGGCTCAAAATAATTTTTCTTACATCTTGGTGTGAAATAAGTGAGTGATCTTCTAGAGCGGCTATTTGTAGGGGGTGAACTTAAAGGTTAGCCGTACGAAACGAGATTCCCTTGAAAATAGCTGTGCATGTTGTACGCGTTCACTTATTTCTGGACAATACAAGAATACTAGTAGCAACGTACTAGAGGAAGTTTTGATCCGGCAATGTAGGGAAAGTCATGATGTTCCACATGGTATCCAACATTCAACGTAAGCAAGTTGAGAATTCCGTAATATGAGTAGGTTTCAAACTTTTCATCGAATACGAAGTGCTCTGAAATGAAGTGTCCTGCCACTGGATGAACCCCCATTGCCAACAGTGTTCCACTGAACAAGTACAGGAGAGCTTTCCAGCCAAACAGATAGAGAACGAGGCCGTCAAACACAACCTGTACCAAAATGTTGATGAGCTGTTGGATAAAAAGAAAAATCACAGGAAAAAAATCAAAAATGCCTTGGAAAAAGTCACTTTTAATAAGTTCCCAGAATTTTTTTAACCAGAAAGCACACAAGATCGATACAAGATAGAATAAGAAAATAAAACCTGATCCTGAACTCGAGACTACGACTTCCAGGTTGCCCGTTAAGTGCTGGTCCATCTGATGAAGATGTTTTGCCATATACGCAGGTCTTGGGTTTAATTCATGCTCCAAGAATTCATCTTTCCGTTCACACCATGAGCAGTTAGATTCTTCATTCAAAAATTACTGTCATTTTTCCTGGGTTAACTTATGGGGAATTTCAAGTCGATCTTAGCATACAATGCGTTTGCTGATGGGCGCAGTAGCCATCGAGCGAATATGATAATCTAAATAACTCTGAACTGACACCAAACTGCCCAGATTATGAAGCTGATACTCTTCAAAGTGTTTACTTCGAACGGTTTTCGCAGCAGCCTGACCGAAACACAGTTGTTCGTCAAACAGCAAATTATGATAACACTTGTTCTTACATATATTTCTTCGGGGAGATTCCGAAGGGGAAACTTGCGAATGGGTTATTGTGCCCGTGTGGTGAATGACAATGTCTTGTCAGCTCACTGCCTTGTTGGAATTGCTAATGGACTCAGAGGGTTAGGCAAAATCGACGGATAGAAAGGTGCTGGTTTCAGACTAGTGAAATATATGCAAGTTTTCCGAGACAACCACAAGCTAACTGGCTTCTTGTATGCACCGGGGGAACCAGCAGTACAAGTGCTGGTTGGACCTTTTGTGTCGAGCTTTTCATCTGAGTTGACGACCTTATTTCTTACAAGGTCACACTCTATGAACACAAATATGTCAGAGGTTAAACCGTTCCTAGAATGAATCACGAACTCGGTAGTATGGTGACCGTCGATTTTGAACATCCGCTTGAAGTGAAATAAGGTTCTGACAGTCATTTTCTCAGTCAGCAGCGTTTCTGTATAAAAATATTAGAGCTGGACGGTGGTTGTGATGGTGACGACGATGATAGTGAGGGAGATTCTTCTTGAGGGAAACTACTCGTAAGGTTTCTGGAGACTCTTCGACAGCCCACAACCAGGTTCAAACTTCTTGGAGCTCACCAGATAGGTACGGCTCCCGAGTTTCTGTCAACCTTATTTTTTGTAATTGTTGATGATAATGGTGTTGATGATGATGACTGTGATGTTTATAGTGGTGATGGCGATTCAAAACAATGTTAGAAACCTGCAGATAGTTGAACATTAGAAGAAGGTTTTGGCAGATTTACAGTTCTATGGCGTCAGATATGGGGTTGGGCCACTTACCTCAAGACCAGTGACTGGAAGGGGCAAGAGTAACAAGGGTCTGATACTGTAAAACGCTGGTTGTAGAATGAGCCAAAGAAACTTCATTCCGGTTGATGCGAACCACTTTCCTTCGAATTCAGTTGGGATATCAACATCAAGCTCCCTATCACCTTGATACCGGTGATGAAGTATATGGTACTTCTTAAAAGATATTGACACGGGTACACCTGAAGAACCAAGGGTGACGAAAAGAAAAACAAAATAAAGAGTGCCAAAAAAGAACGTTTTTGTTGCGACCACTTTAGGTGTATGACCTCACAAAAAAAGATAAAAAAATTGCAGGAATTTCAAGTTTTCAGGTAAATGTTTGAGTTTAATCGAATGGCGCGGTGGAGCCGCGGTAGGTCGGTGGGCTGACTTTAAACTTCTTTTTTTTCAAAGAAACATCTGTCACAAATATGTATCGTCCCGCCTAACCAACATAAATTTTGGTGACAATTTAGGAGAAATCACAGTTTTGCGCACCAGGGCAACAGTGTGTATGTGAGGGATGTGCTCATTTGCTCCCTAAATAGAAGGCCGAATGCACTATATTGTACATTGTGCTGAAGTGGTTGTGAGTAGTTGTCGGACTTGTAGAGTATGAGTCCAAAATATTCTAGTTTGCATTGTACTCGCTTTGTTCTAGCTGGTACACATCAAAGCACGAAAACCACTGGGCCGTAGTTTTGTTCTTATTTGAGCTCACCAGTAGCGTACCCGTGCCAACACCCAAATGTGAGGCTACTGTGGTATGACTGCGTCAACTACAACTAGTTGAAAACCTTCCAGACAGTTTTGGGTGTTCTTATCGGTATGTGAGTGAGAGGTCCTGGCGGGAGGGCCTATCGATCATCTCAAGCAGGACAATGACTAAGTCGTCATTCTGGACTTCGGGCAAACTGATCTCAATCAACGAGCCAACCAGTCGTTTAAACCCAACTACGTCGCCTGGTCAGATATCATAATTGTGATACGTCTATTATGCTCTGGTAAAACACTGATACCATGCTTTCCTCGCAAGTCTGAGGCCCGGAGCTCAAACCTCGGTAAAACCAAGGATATGCACCTTTGATCAGCTCAAACAAGAGCGAGTCCGGTACTTTCGCGAGTTGGTGTCGACTAACCAGAATGATTACGCCACAACGAGGAGAGCAATAATAAATCCGGTAGCATAACCACAAAAAAGCTAAATTAGAACTGAGGGGTGCGAGTATTTTTTCAAATGGTGAAGCATAAAATTGGGATTCGTACGAATGCACCACTTTGACACAGGATCCATATGTGTGGCTTAAATACAGTTGCGGATAGAGCTTGCTTCATAAAGCAGTTTTTACGTGCTGCACTAATCTGACATAACTTGGCGGTAGCTTTATCGTAATCAAACAGACAGTTATTGTTTTAATCAGTAGAGTCTAATCCCACTCTACCTGTTAGCGGCTGCTCCAAATCGGAATTGATTCCGCTTGTTTATCGGAGTAAACCAGCTTACTGCGTCTGAATCTAGCAGAGTTTGCCATGACAGCATCCACACTCGAGTGCTTCATTTGTTCAGGAAACTTAAAACAAATCTTTCCCATTGCAAAACCTTAACTGTTCAGCTCTTCTGTCTGACCAAATGTAGAAAGTTCATTTCAAGTAGTATGTTGTGCTTCGCCATTAAAAGCCCTATCGCTTGGGTAGTTTTCATCTGGTTACCAAGCATCTAGAGTTACCACTGCTATATTGGTTCTCTTTTGTTATTGACTTGCAGTTTTCCGCTACAGATAAGCTAAAATGCTGTTGTGAAGTGAATCCGTTTCCAGTAGCCAATAAGCCTGTCAAGTACTGTTTCAGGCTGTGCAAACTGAATGGTTAAACTATCCTGTAAACACCATTTGAGGAGCGCAAGTAAGCTTCGGTATACTAGAACATTTGCCTTTAAATTCTCTTCGAGTTTCATACATTCCTGTTGACTACCAACCCTATAAAGTGCTGCCAGCATGGGCCAATTAGCAACAACAACAAGCGTAATGTACTCGCTTTTACTACGTGAATAACCTTTACACTACTCTATGAACGAGTTGACCATTCATACAGTTTAAAAACTCTTGCATGATGTTAATAACAGCCATGTAGTTAATGGTCTTCCAACCCTCTTGGGGCGCTAATAAGTTCACTCCCTTGTCCGAGCGCCTAACCCCGATCAACCCACCAAAAAATGAACTGCTATTTGGATCTCCTGGGTTAGGTAGCTGATTTGTTGTTTGATGTCTTCTCTGTGTGAAAGCTTCTCTCGTGAAAGCCTGCTAAAACTACAGGATATAACACAATCCTACGGCACCTGCTGACAAAGCTATGATCATTACGATATTTTCTACCAACACCTTTTACCAGATTTTGACGTACACTTATTGAGCATTTTCTGTCCACGTAAATCACTGTTTGCCTTACCTCCATTGAAGACCGAAAGATACGACCTCTTATCAAAGTCCGTTTCTAACAGTTTGCTCAGACTGCATGTTTGGATGCGTAGTTACTCATATTTCTTTTGATTCAGGACGTCCGCCTCTTTTCTTTTTGTTTCCCTCATTACGAACATTAGTTTTAATGGCCTGTGGCTGCAAAACAGCAAAGAACCGCTGTTCAACACTGATGATTTTGTCGACGGTATGAGTTCGTGTTTTTTACTGAATTCTTCTATGGTGTGAAGATTGGGGCAGGTGCTTTTGACCATTACACATGTCGCTACACGTGAAAGCGGTCACGCGTTGTCAATCAGTGAAAGTATAGCGATCGACCGACCATGCGATAATTTTGTCCCAAGTCACATGCTCAAATTTCCATTTGTAGGAAAAATGTGACACGCAAGAAAAAAAATTGAAGGAACAGCTTTAATCAGTCAGGCATGTCAGCATGCGGTCAGCTAAAGCTGAACGTGGTTTGATATGGCTGGAAAGAATAACTCGTCAATAGTACAGGACATTAAACCTTATTGGATCCGTTCACGTACGCTATTTCTAAAACGTGCTCATAATAATAATAATATTCTTTTTCTTTAATCCGGAATGAGGACAAGATCTGAACATCGTGAAATCAATAAAAATGAGAACCAACTAGCACTTTGCTGACCGACAAAACTATACCGCAAATCGACAAAAGCTTGCGTGCCAGCACCACAAACTGACACGGATGCTTCTCTGTACAAAGGTTTGACTGACTACAAAAACGGTCGCTGCATGTTGAAAAAAACCTAGATGATGAAGGCTTAACCAAATTTAAACCTCAGGTAAGGACACATGAATGGATCACTCTGTCCCGGTTCGCGAAATTTCTCAAAAAACCAACGGACGAAGCAACAACCCCCTCAAAAATGTAGGACCTTTTTTGCAATTTTTGCATGTCATGGCACAACCGACATGGTATTCCGCACCTGCGAAATCTGTTTATAAGAACATCAAATCAGAAGAAATCAAAATCCCATTTATATAACTAAACACAAGCCAGGTAGATACTGTTTTTTCTACCCTTCTACAAACGCCTTCATCTACTAGTTACTTCAAGGCACTTCAGTGTGCCGTTCCAACGACGTACCTCAACGCCGGCTTTCCAACTAGGTTTTTTTAAATGACTGCAGGGATAGTGATACGACAATTGCACTAGCTCGATGCTGCTATTGTACCTCCTTTCTCTCGGTCAAACCCACTGCTTTCTGCGTCTACCTCAAGTATTCGACATTCACCCACAATCCCTCATGAACTTTTGACCTTTGACATGTCGGACCGATTTTGACGAACTTCTCAAGTGCACTTTTTGACCACTTGCGTTACCACGTGATGTGCGCGCACGTTTGTCACCAATTCAGGTCAATTTGCCGTTCTCTTCGTGCTTCCTTTAGACTTGCACCAATTCATGCAATATTTAGACGGAAATCCCCATAAGTTGAGGTTTGTATCCCTTTCATGTACGTATTTCGTACGTGTAGTACCACATCTTATTGATAAATTCCAAGACTTCACATCATAAGACTTGGCTTGTGATCTCGCACGCCACTCAATAGGACTTTCCAGAATACGTCAAGTATGCTACAGCTATGTTATTCAGCTGCAAGATTATAAACACTTTTAAATCGTAGTGATGAATGCTTGAATGTTGCTCGAAGCTTCACAAAGTCCGTTTTATAACACAAAATTACAGGTTTTGTATAAGTCTTCTTTATTGAGGGATCGGTTTGAAAGTCCATGGCCATCCAACAGTACAGCCACATTTGCCTTGACGGAATCGGAACCCACATATGTATGCAGTGAGTTCACATTGAATGGTACCGTGATTTCGTCTTCGATTTTTCTGTCCTTCATTTGTCCGAGAATTGTTCGCACTCTTGGTTGGGTGTTGGGTTAACTGGTAAAACGTTTTAACTCTCTCAAGATTCTTTTTAAAGACTGTACGTTGGTGTTCCAGTGAGTAACACAATGGTTCATGGTTTTGTCGCTTCTTTGTATACCTTCGTGAGTTCACGGAAGCGGATTATTTGAGGATTATTTGGGGATTATTTGAGTTGCGGGCTCTCATTTGACGATGTTCTTCCTTCGTGATCCCTTGTAGAGCTTGGACCCTCTTGAGGTTCTTGTTGATTCTTTCGCAAGCTTTTCCGTTAGATTATTCTCCAAACGGTGGTATGTTATGCTATCCTTGAGTAGGGCTTTTGCCTTGTTTATGAGGGTTGATTTGTCCATGGTAAAGTTCAGATGTCCCTCGTCCGTAGAATGACAACGGTTGTTTTGCTTAAACTGGTTGATTGTATCCGTCGCATCATCGGAGAGATTCCTGAGTGTCCTGTTGCGTGTGTCGGGTGTTCTCATGGAGTTCAACGAGCTTCACGGTGGCTTTAGGCTGACCAAGTGCTTCAGTTTCGCGGCTTCATTAAACTTAAAGTTGAGTTCTTTGATAAGGACGCCCCAATACGCTTTATTAACTCACTAAAGAGATTCTTCATCCATGTACTGTTCCAACTGTTTTCGTCTTATGATCGGTTCATGATCAGTCTCGAGGATTTGTTTTCCAGGAAGGCTTTCTTGCTTTCGCCGGTAGATCTGACTAAGTTTGTTATAGGAGTTCTGGCCCTATGGTATTCAGCTCAGCAACTGTTTTATTCGGTACTGATCGTTTCATATTTCGTTGAACGTTTGTGAGCATTCGTAAGCATTAGCCTGCTCACCCGTTTACCCCTCTGTCTGGCTAGGTTCCGAGAGTGTGAATGATTTAGCGGTGGTCCACAGTTAAAGATGCGTAAGGCATTCACAAAGGTAGTGTAAGTGTTGCTATATGGAGGGTTACCGGCAGGCGAAAAGTCCGGCGGTAGTGTGAAGAGGTTTGGTCGTTTTCAAAAGGGACTCCATCCTGTAAGTGACACCAGTCAATGCTAATAAGCCAAGAAGCACTGCACTGTTGTTTCATCCTTGTTGGGAACCAACCGTAGTACGCACCTCACGAAACTCATGGAGTTCTGAATGCGCGGCATTCCATCCAGTGCTTGAACACCTAACCGTTTTGGTACGAGCCACCGATCAGCAGTGTGGTTAGCTCTCACTTAGACAGGACACAACACCAGTCATCCTTCAATCACGGAAACCACATTACGTGTTCACAAGTTGATAGGCTCCCCCAGTGACTACTTCCCAGATGGAAGCTTCACTCATTTTGTAGAATTACTCTTTCTCTGAGCTCCTAGTAGATTGATGGTGGTGTGAAAATATTTGGTAAGTCTCCCATCAACGAGCTGTTTGACTGCTCGGATGGGTTTATTGCCTACTGATCGAGTGGTAGTTGGCCTGTCCGCCGAGCTTGGTAACTGGCTTGCAAGTGTTTCATCACCATGCAAGAAGCCAAGTGCAGGATTAACTCACTCTTTCGCGCACTGGTTTGTTGTCAAATAATTTAAAACAAGCAGAAAGCAATGCAAAAGATGACTGTCTGCCGATCTGATGAAAGGATTTGAGGAACTAGTACGTATTAAAACGGTGACGGAGACTTGAACGCATAGACTTCCCTGTTGTGTCATGTCGAGGGTTTACGAAAACACAACCTATTACCAAGAACTGAGGTCACATATGTTGACATATTCAGTGATGCCGATCTGGACGGCCGAGTGTGGTAATGACCAGCTTCCAGGTTACCAACAGGCAAGGTAGCCTCTCTGGTCGTGTCAAAACTGTGTAATCAAGGTTCCCTCACTATAGTAAAACCAGCTTGGGATACGGCAAAATGACCAAATACTTTGTAAAACAAGACGTCGCAGTAAAACAGCTGACGTTTTCAGATATTGTAAAAGTCGACTCTTTGATTTATGGAGGCAGCTTTTTCACGATAGTCTTGCGTCGACACATCAGGATAGTTCGAGCTTCTTTGGTTCCACTTTTTCTCTGGCATTTATATGCCAGCATTCGCTATCTACGAATTGCGCACTACATCGATCCCGCCTCCAACAACATGCCAAACATCTTTACGACCAGTTATTAATAAGTAGGATAACCAAATATGACAAGACTACTACTGTTCGAGTGGAAGAGTTAAAAGGATAGCATTCGGGAGGAGGAATCCAAACTGAGTGTTGTTTTTTGTCATGTAGATCATAGTAGGGATGATAGTAGCGGTAGTGATGGGATTCTCAGGAAAAAAACTGAATTTGTTCAGCCGATTAATTCACATCCTGGGCAGTTTGGAAATTACCATTTGGCTCTTGAGACGTGATTTCCGTGTGTTTCTAAGTGAGTGAAGCCACTCTTCGTGGAAGGAAACCATGAACTCTTCTTGAAGTGAACGGTTTTGAAAGAGAAACCATACGGAAATTTTTTTGCTAACGCCTGCTGGGGCCCGAGGGATGACCAATTTTCAAGGGATTACTGTGGATTACTGTGAATCCATGGTAACGCGTAAGAAAATGTACTGCGACTGAATGGTTGTGCACAGCAACCAGTGGTACGGTGGCCAGTATCCTTAAGTATCTTTTAGTTTTATAAATTTACTGCTGTGCATCTGGATCGTTTTACAAATAAAGAGCAGAAGTAGCTCATATTAAGCTGTGGCCGTATTGAAACAAGACGATACAACGTAGCTTGAACTTTCCTGTTTCCTAGTAAACAGCTGGATCTATCCTTTTAATTGATGGACAATAATGAGTGCTTCCAAGTCATTTGGGAGGTGTGTGTGCACACGGTCGAACTTGGCAGCAATTGTTATAGTAGAATCGGTGTTTTCCGTAAATTCTACATTTTTTGTTTGTTTTTGGGATAAGGACTTGGACACACCGGGAGCATGGTGTGGTCAACGGAAATCCTGAGAAGTGATGGGCCATTGGGTCTACAATCACTATTACAGCGAGAAGGGAGTACGTGGAAGTCAGGAACCTTGATTACAGAGGGGATATAACGCTTCAGTGGAACGGCACATGGGAGGCTGATGATTAGAACCTAGGGAGAAAGTCGAAGAGAAAGCGTATTCTGAATGGAGACGAAATGGAGTGAGAAAGAGATAGAGCCAGGGCGGTTCCGGTTGTGAACATAAGGCTATTAGTACTGTAGGCTTGCCGACAACCGAGAACTACGCTGAATAACAGCGAATAAACGTGAATTTTTATCTTCCTTGTACTCCAGTAAAAAGTGTATTCCTGGTTAGTAGCAATTCGTCGGTGAGGAAGGCCTGGAAACATTGTCCGTGAGAGTCCTCAGTTAGATGTCATAAATATGCAGCAAAGACCATGAAGACACATATCTAAAATACAGTTATTTTTCGTAGTAACAGACAGTGCGATCATGAAAAACGTCAGTTGACTAGATCCAATTTAACTCACTCCCAATTCGGCAGGGTCTAACGTGCAATTAGAGCACCGTAATACTACAGAACGACAAACTCCACAATCATTGTTTTGACAAATAGCTTCAAAATAGCAAACAAAACGGAATGAAATCATGTTTCCGCTGGTGCGTCAAACCTCAACCAGGTGAGTTCGTACAACTCACAAGCTGCTTCTGGTTGGACAAAACTCAGTCATTTGATGGGTAGTTGTTTCATTGTCTAAAACGTTACTTCACGTTTTAGACATCGTAAACCACGCCGCGTACTATGCTGAACGGTACTATTCAGCGAGATCCCGATTAATCTAGGTGGTTACGGTCTAGAAATGAGATGTGTTCTGGGCTCCAAAGACCGGAGGCACCAGTGAAACTCGAATCAATCAGTAATGTAATTTTGAGAGCGAATATCACGCTGCAAGCTTCAGCAGTGGTGCTGGGTTGCGTTTTTGTTGACCAATTGGTGTTTCATTGAACCATAATATTTACTGTAGAAAGCGAAGTTTGGTGGTCAAGCAGTGATGAGACGTTGCGTGCGATTAGTGAATGGTGAGGAGGAGCAAGGTGATGAGTGGCCGAAAGAATAGCACTGATGCATTTGCAACTACACTACTCATAAGGTTGCTGAATATTCTTCGACAATCCATGACCGGTTTCGCCCTTCTTGGGGCTCATCAGGTAGGCGCAGTCCCCGAGTTTCCACCAACCTTACGTTCTGCTTGAATCCAAACTGGTGGGTTCCAGGTGAGTCTCCCGCAAAACCACATTGGCTCGCAAATGAGTGTTTTCGCTAATTTCGTGCAATTTGGGTTCAAGTAGAACATACGTTTGGTGGAAATTCTGGGACTGCGCCTACCTGATGAGTCCCAAGAAGGGCGAAACAGGTCGTGGGCTGTCGAAGAATTTTCAGCAACCTTATGAGTAATGTATTACGTCAATATATCTATCGCGATATCTCGAATATCGTACCAACTGAAACGTGAGGCGGCCTGGTGCAGCACATTCAGTTGCTTAAAACATCATAAACGAGAGATTTAGCTGGGTTCCAGGTGAGTCTCTTACCAAACCAAATCGGTTTTCAAATGAGTGTATTTCGTTATTTGCAGCTAGTTGTAGGTGGTTTCGGGTTTGTAGAATTCGCACCCACATCGCTCTCGTTTGGACAATCCTCCCTCTGTCTTGTCGCAATTATTCTTGCGAGTCCACACTGGAGAGGGGGGAAGCACTGGATACGATTTCCACTCTTACTACAGCTCATCAGCAGTGCACATTCTTGGCCACACCGGAGTCTGAAATCAGGATATCAGACATCTGACACGAGTTTATCACCACTGCTACCCACGCCTAATCAAGATTTGTCCAGCGGTTTTCGACCTTAAGTCGCGCTACCCGACTAGAGATTGCTTGCAGGCAGTCCGATGCATCGACAACCAGGACTGTCGTACGGCAGTTGTCGGGCCAACCAATCACATCCCTCAGGGGTAAACCGGTCTACCTGATCAGACGTGCTAAAACGGCTGCGTCCAGCGTGCGCCAGTTGAACAGTGGTAACAGGCCCCCCTCGCATGACAAGTCTGGAAATCAAGCCCCCGCAGAGCCAAGGCTGTCGATGAACTCTAATAGGAGCGAAACTCAAGTCCACCATTGGTGTGGACTCGCAACTACGGGTGATCTTCACATAGAAAAAAGTAAAGAAAATCAACTAAACGATGACATTAGCTGATTCGGTCAGTCACTAGTGAGGTCAGCAATACTGACTGTAATCTAACTGAAGGAATCGTTATAAGCATGTGCAGTTGACAGAATGATGGGTAACCGATGTGATGCACCTCTGCTGCAGGCCGTTAATGAGTAATACCCGGTCACCACTTAGGGTTGATGCAAATACAACAGGTGAGTGGTGGGGGACCGCACATCATCATTATCAGATGTAAGAACCGCGTATTTGTCGTACAGTTGTTGTAGCTGTCACCACTTCGTCCATCGATGATTTGGGGAGGTAGGGTAGGTAGCTACGCATTGGAGGCGGGAGCTGATAAATTGGTGCACAGCTGGGAACGAACCAGAAGACCAATTCGAATCGCGCTGGGTTGACAAAACATCACAATACAGTCTTCTGATAGCACGTACACAACAACACCCAAGCCCTTTGCTAAGTTAAAAAATGTGCAGCAATTTTGGGTGAATGTATGCGTGCTTTTTCTGCGTTCTGCCATTTGTACTATCAGTTGCCTACTTGATCTCATGATGTAAATAATGTACCAGTCTCCTCAGGATCTCATGGTCACTGTCGGTCTAATCACTTGGAAGTACAGGATCAGTTAAATAGGCCAGGTATCTCTGAACGGTATTTCCACGCTAAATTCGGGGTAGACACAAATGAATGAATTCTGAGATTTGTTCACAGCTTGATCTTTGGACTGCTGTCGGAAAGACCAAATTTTGTTTCAAGCATTATTGCCCAAATTTTTTAATGTTTTTCTTCTAGTGAACATGACGGAACAGTTATGTGCTGTTAGCACTTCAGTGATTTAGAAGCTGTGTGAGAGGATATTTTTTGGCTGTGTTAGTCTGTGTTTCTAAACTTCCTCCTTTCGCGTTGCCCAGAGGGAGTGAAGGTATTAGAGTATAGATCACAATGAACATCTTGTGAGACATTCCGCCATTTTTTGCAAGACACCCTTCCACGTGAAAGGCTTTCCACAGAAACAAATATTCCAACATGACCGCTGTTTCGCCAGGCAGGAAACACTCTCTTTGTCCAATTACTTTTCCATCAACCAGATAATGTTTGTTTCCTTGTTTGAGTAATTTCGCTAACTTGTCTCAGGAAGAAGGTCTCTAGTGGTGTTCGAATGTTTGAGCCACATCACATCAACGGCTCACATAAATGTCGCATACAATTCGTGTCGAAATGAAGGTCGCTCGAGACTACGTTAATTCTGTTGCAGCGGAAAAAAAGACCAATCGGTCCAGCAAAACCTAGACAAATAAAAGAATGGCATACCGATTGGTAGGTTGGCAAACATTCCGAGTGCACGATTTAACAGTGGATGCGAGTGTCCAAACGCCAGGTTGTGGGAAATTTCATGAATGGCCAAATTTAGCGCGTGGTTTATCACACCCCCGACCAGGTAGGCAGAAATCAGTAAGGCTGGCCAGCTGAATTCACGGATCCAAAACAGCGTGACGATTTGGAATAATACGAGGAAGGTGACTTTCCATTTAAGTTGAGGGTCTGGACCCATCAGTTCTTTGATCTCGGGATATTTACCTGAATATGTAACGATAACAGTTAGCATTCTTGTTAGTATTTAAGATTACAACACAGCGAAACAAAGTTATACTGAACTCAATGGGACCAAAAAGACTTAACATTGAAAATGCGAGAGCCAAAGAATATGTTCAATTCAACGGAAGGTTAGCTAAGGTGATTTGCTAAAACGAATTATATTACATGATGAAATCTAGATCATTGCCTTTCTAGGCATACGAAGTATGTGGTGGATCCCATCCTTCATGTCCCTTAGATAATCCAGAATTTTGGACAGAGTATAACTTCACTGGTCTGGGGATTTACCTGAAAGTCACCTTCCTGACGGACGCAAGGCCACGACCATACCCTAAATATTGTAACGTATAGCTGAGGTAAGATCCAACCTCAAAGAAATAGAAGAGAAGAACGCCATATTTGTTGTACGGAATGTAATTCTCGTCCTAGTGGCTTGCGAAGTCCAAATATTGCAAACGATCCCTATGGAACATGATAAACGAGAGATTCAGCTGATTTCCGGGTAAGGCTCACCCGTCAAAACCAAACTGGCATGCAGATGAGTGTTTACGTCGAATTTCGTGCAATTTGGGTTCAAATGGAGCATAAGATTGATGGAAACTTGGGAACTGCGCCTACCTGATGAGCCCTAAGAGGGGCGAAGCCGGTCGTGGACTGTCGAACAGTTTTCAGGAGCCTTATGCGCAGTGAATCGCGTCCACACAATCCATGTAGGTAGTTTTCAAAGGATTTGATGACGTTTGAGGTCTGTGCCGATGAAGTTGTTTTTGTTGACTTAAAAGGCAGGATACTGTTCCGGCTTTACTGTTTCAACCACCTACACTGATCTTTACTGAAAATTTAGGTCAACTGAACACACCTGCCAGAAACAGATCAATACGGACGGATCTCCATGTCACCCTACAGATGTCTATACTGAACAGTTTTCGGTTGCTCCGGCCATTATTAGTATATTGATCGGAGGTCCGCTAGCTGCGAACAATGTCACTTTTACGACGGTTGCTGCTCTATCTTGGTCTCACGTAGAGAATAAATTTGCATATTAATTCCAAACTTGCAGGTCAAAGAGCATGCTTATTAAGGCTGATAAGTGCACGCACATTCTGGATGTACAGCAGCACTATGTACTCAAGTGGAGTGGTTGAAAAATCGATACCGATATGACCGTCCCAGTTAAATCAAGTTGAGCAGCGAAGTAAAATGTTCTCAGGTAGTTTGCTGCAAAGTGCTTTTATACGTTGGCCACTTGACCGACCAGAAGTATGATTCATAATGTAACCAGGAATTTGCACAAAAGGTCAGATTAATATGGTGTGGAGTTGACCGAACATGATCTTAAATGATGTGCGATGAGAAGCTGACTCCAGAGTTTCTTGAAAGACACAGGTGCTGGGTTTGTAACGTGTGGCGATCGTGTTGCGATCACTGAATACCTAACAGATTTTTTTAAAAAATAGAAAGAAGTTGCGAAGTAACCTGTCAATGATCCCTTAGGCTTAACACCTGTATAACCAACCTTCTTACATGTTATGTTGACACTCATGCAACTACATTACCACGGCCGTATCCATCAAATCTCCCGTAAGAGTCAGGAGACATGGTTTGGATAAACAACCTAACTAGACAAGTCAGACAGCTTTGATGAAACTTTAAAGCATCGTTCAGCAAACCTGCGTTTTCCTGAAACACTGCATGGAATATGCAATTCTGTTTGCCCTAGTGATGTAGAAGTGTCAACAGGGAGGAAGCAAGCCATATCCGTCATAAGCCGCTACTTTAGCCTATCTGTTTTTCCAGAAACATGGTGACTTACTTCGGAGCAAGCCGCGAGTGGATCTGGCTAGGATTTTCAAAGCTGTTCAAATATTCTTGATATATTACACACAGAGTGGGCATGGGAACCCCGACCTTATCCTGATCTACTGTCAACTGCCTCTAGCTTCACCACAGTTCTTCAAACCCCTCTTGGTTCACTCCAACTAAAATAGATCGCACTACATTTAAGCCGCATGACCGTCGCTATAAGCTAATGGATTGCGTCAACTTTTTGAATGAAACCCGTAGAAACTGTATCCATCGACATATTACCGATGACGTCACACGCCTTTCCTCCTATTTTCACCCATAGTATGATGAGGCACGCGCCAGAATCTGCTACATGCAATCAAGGCCTTGATCTTGATAGTGCAAACAGCTCCGATCCCCTGACACAGGATAGTTGAAGTACACAGTCGACTTCTTCAGTGCCTATTCGTGTGTTTGGAGTACAGAATTGTTCAAATGTATTTGACAAAGTGTAAAACCATATTGCCAAAACTTGAAAGCTCACCCCAGTCTCCAAAATGCAGTGTGCAGCTTACAATTACTGAGAAGATTTTCTATTGGACAATGCGGAAAACGAAGCAATGTGCCACGTAGCTATACCTAAGAGCTACAGTGGACTACGTCAGCATCGAGTTCAATAATAATGCTTGATATGATCGGTAAATCAATCAACTGTATGGAACAGCTCTCTTTTACTAGAAATGGATGGCAGAACAAAACCTTCTCACACATAAAAACCGTTGGATTTCCAGCCAACGAATCAGCATAGTATTTTTGCGAGGTTATGTGCAAACAAACCACGTCATTTGAGCATATCGGTACGTTTTTGTTACTTTTGAGATAGATTTGCTTGGTATGGAAGGTCAATTGCAATGCTTGTATGTAGGATGCAGGCAGGGTAGTTAACAAACTAAGGTATCGGCGCAAAAGAAAACGCACACAAGCTACCATCTCTCGCAGTTGTGTACTGCTTACGCATTCAGCACTGCCCTTAGAGAATTGTGCAATAAGCCTTCCTTGACTCACTCATTTGACGTATTAACAACCAGAAACCGGTATATTTTAACAGAATACATGTTGCATATTACCGGTGGCATACCAGCGAGTTTCGGTGTATGAGAGATCAGTGAAATGCTACCGGCGAGAATTGGGTTTGATAACTAGGCATCTCCACATTTTACATCTACACTTTTTGCTAATTTGTCTCTGTCAGGGCTTGCTCTACATACGTAAAACAGATTAGCACAATTATCGCATGCTCCGTGTCAGCTCAATGAACAATGCCTATACTTCTGCGATCTAACTTCAGCATCTAACACCAACATCAGTTTGAGAAAAATGTCGTGTCACAATCTGATTGCCGAATTGTTTACACAAACTCCTGCGAAGGGTTAAGCTACATGCTAGAATGTTTTGCTGTAAAAGTCACGGCTACCTTCTACTAGAAGATATACGTTTTCAGAATGGACGGTCAGAAGAAATGGGCGCCTTGTAAGACGGACTCCTGGGGCGTTTGTCCAGTGGGAACAAACTATTTCATTTATGCTTGTCCCGTATCAAACAGGATAAGATCATTGTCATCACAGCGTAGTAGCGAAAGGCTAGCGTGCATCCTTTCGAAAAAACATAAGCATCCAAAAGTGTGGAAATGTCTCATTCTTATTGACAAGATTGCTAGATGAGACTGAAATGAGCAGGTTATTCCATACAGCTGGCAACTGTGCCTGTCATGATTACATCCCAAAGCTCACATCCAGTACATATGAACAATCTATGCGTGCAAATGAAAAAACAATCCAAATCCCAGATAATGTATGCTGCATTCCAAGGGAACGTGGGTCAGTTAGACAAGCTAAACGGACGCGACGCATCCCAGTGCCGCAAAAACAAGCATGCTCCACATGCTCCAGTTTGCACTGGAAGTCAGCTTAGCCCCCTGCTGAATTGTGCAGCATATACCTTTGTACGATCTGCTCCGTGGGTTAACTACGTACGCAGCAGTAGACGTAGTGATGATAAAGAATTAGAATTTTCTGATCACTAACTGCTTGGCATTGTCAGCCTAAGGATGACATCAGTAACCATATAATCAACGAACTACCACCAGTTTATTCATTTCCCCTTCGACGGTGTGCTAATGTACCACCTCCAAAAACATTTGCATGGTGAGAGAGCTGAAACATTATGTTGAAACCTAAACCTAAACCGCACCGCACGATCCATATAAATGGCACCACATGCGCATTTGAATTCACAAACAACCATAGATGGGTTCAGCACTGACACTTTTCCTCCATTTTGCAAGTGATCAAGTCAACTTGAGCAGAAAGACCGAAGTTTAGCCTTTTTGAACGTGCGCCCTACCGCAGCGGAGAAGCTTCTGGTTAGCATCCCGGTTATCAATGTACCCTTGAACGGGAGCACTGTCATACAACTAGGATATCTACAAAGTGTATTGCTACAGTGCTGTGAGCCTCGCGAGGAACTGACTCAACCGGTTTGGAAAGGACGGTTGCGGCAAAAAGAAACTAAGACTGACCATTTGAAGGAAACGGTTGGCAGAATGGAAGCCCTTGTGTTTCGGACAACAAATGGGTTCACCGAACGGTTGTTCTACACTAACTACTTATCTTTATAGTCTTGGATTCCCTTCCTTGCTGTTTTTTCTTCGTCCCCAGGACTCCAATACTCCTACTTTGCAACTTTCCACGTTCCAAAAAATTTCCGTCTACGCGAGATCGATGGGTTCACCGCTCACAATAAAATCAATCACATTCCCCATACATGACCTCAGCGCGACTCAGCAGTTGCCTGAGATGGTCCCATTTTGCAATCGATTGCTTCACAAAATCAGCTTACACAACACTGCATACTGCAGGTACGAAAGTCAGAGATATTTTCAGAAACATTTGATATTAATACGAGGTCATGGTATAGTTGGAGGGGAGGTTGATAGATGTATTCGGTTAATTCGCCAGAACTGTTGCTGCATCCGTCTTAACCCTCAACGTATTGTCGTCCAAAAAGAAAAATAAACAAACCAGACATTCGCTGGTTTGCAAAAACTCAGCCGCGTTGGTCATTACCGTCTCCATGACTGGGGACCCCGAGACAGGACACATCAATGGTTAGAGACATTGTCAGACATGCCCCAGTTGTGCCCTCAATGGCACTCATGCATCCAAGTTATTACCTTCAGTGCATAGCTCCCTTCCCAATCTCCCCACTTAAGAGTCCACCGACAACCCTGTGTTTACTCATCAATTATATCAACTCCCGCTTCCAATGTGCACTTACCTACCCCACCTCCCCAAATTATTGGTGAACGAAACTGTGGTAGCCGTAACCACTGTATGGCGAGTATGCGGTTCTTAAGGATGGTGATCCTGTAATCCAATGTAGTATTTTTTGAGTTGAACATCAGTGACTGACCGGTCTGGAATGCGGGTCGTAGGATGGATTGTCTGCCTGACATTCTATAATTCTTGTGGCCACAGTAAGCAGAGCTTTCTGAAAACAGACAAAAGCAGATTGAGTGCTTGCGCTCTCGCATCGGTCACTGGAGCTCCAGAAACGCCTGTAACATTCAATTTGCCTGAAGTCGAGCAAGTGGCCCGATGCGAGCGAGAATATTTCGATATACTTCGATATCCTTGTTTGGCCCTACAGTGGACACCAAGGGAAGAAAAGTCCAAGTCCCAAAGATTGCGGTTGGAGACGGTTAACGGTAAAGGGAAAAACAGGTTAAACGGTACCTGAAAAATTTTCCACATCACCAGTATGGAGATTTCCAACAAGGTTTTTAGACTAACGATTGAATACTCGGATACTCGTCGTCGAAATCATCGGCCTGAGGAATTTGCGATAGGGTCCATGGAGAACTCTAGACAGATGACAGAGAAGGTTTTCACAGACGTGGATTTGCATCTTCGAGAAGACTGGTATACGAAATATCCAGAAATGGTATGCAGCAGCCGGAAGAACTCTTGTTAGGACAATAATGAGCAACAGACGCGCATTGAACCCTCGGAAATTTGCAGCCCAGTGTGACGATCGATAACTGATTCGTCAACCGGCGCCCATCTCTATACGCTTAAAGACAACTTTTCGACAGTCAGTGCATAGGCCATACAAAGCCCGGTTCCACAAGGCAAGAACTGGAGCTTCGGACCATCGCCGCTGAAGTACTCTGAGCCTGGGAGAAAGTGACATCTAGACCAAACCGGGTAGGCTGTGCATGTCGACAGCTCTACACTTCTTGAGTGGGTTCAACATACCAGAGGTTGGGACCAGCGAAATATAGTACGAGACGTTAATAGGCACAGATGCCGCATGTAGTCCTTTCGCAATAGCTTTGTGAATCGTGTTGGGGATTTGGATATCCCTATCAGAATGCGGGAAACTCAGCTCCCGATCGAAGGTGCTCAAAAACAGAAGGTCCAATAAACAAAACGGTTTTAATAGCTATAGTTGGTCAGCTAGTGGTCGTCACCGTTTTACCTTCCGAGTCAGTTCTCGGAATCGATATTTCCTTGAGATATATATGCAAACACAACCTCCTGGCAGAAGTATTCATAAAATCAGATGGATTGGTTAGGCTGATATCTGGCCTATGGGCTGTAACCGCCACCATAGGGAGGCCAACATCAGAGGCTCAGGCACAAACAGTGGAAGAACAAATGAACAGAACAATCCTAACTGTTGACTGTCGTATAATATTTCGTCGCGATTTTTACTCCAAAAAAGACCCAATCTGAAGGCGCGAGCATGGCTTGCCATAAATTATTACTGGAAATGTCACATAATAGTTTATCAGTCTGTTACTATCAAGCATATGGTCATACAAATGCTGAGGAACAGTGTCGAAATATCGGTAGCCCCGTTACGTTTATCGGCTGTTCACCATGTGGCTGCTGATCTGTTCGTCGAGCTGGACAGTTTGCTTGCTTACGTTTCACCTCCAGTCCTGGAAACATCATCAGTGCACGGCTGGGTGGCTTGAATTTCTTAACTAGTCTTTTGGGAAAATTTAAATTTCCATGAATCTTGGTGAACTGAGTTGAAGGGAACAATCAGTATGGAGCAACAACGACGGCGCTTACAAGCTAACTACCAAGCTGAATGAACAGATCAGCAGCTACCTAATCAAAAACCGAAATATTTAAGTGAAAAATTTGAGCTAAAGCCTACTAAGGTAAGCTTATTTCTGAAAAATCAAGAGAATAAAAGGTAGTCATTTGGACTACTGCTTGTGTTCGTAAAGTATATATACATATATATGGATGTACATATACATATATATACATAAAGTTCGTCACCATCATCATCGGCAGCATGACATCAGTGTTCAGCACTGATGCTTCGCTGCCATGCAACCGTGATTTATTTGAAAGCCTTATTGTGAAGAAAAGGATAAAAATGTATGGTGAAGAGACTTGGTGCTAGCTTGCTGCACCTAGCTAGCTTGCACCTACACCTCCAGACACTCATTCACGCAATCTGGATAGAAACTAACAATAAGAACGCCACTGACATCGATTAGCAGCCATATATTGCAGCGTCTCCAACCAGGTGCAGTGAGGATCACGCCGTCCTTATCCTGGAAGCTGAGTAGCACCGCCAGCACCCAAACGCTTCGTAATCTCTTTCATACGTCTCTGCCGGGTCAAGGGTTGGCCCCCTATCTGATTCCGCCACTCTGAAATGGACACGGAAAACAGCACTCTCTTCGGCAAATGATGGTTCGGCATACGCAATACATGGACTACCCAAGGCAGCTTCTGGTACTGAACACATTCCTCAATGGAAGTCCCCGTTGCACCACCAAAAACTCGCTTCTAATTGTATCGTTGCGGATTCCCCGACAGCGGCAGCAGAGATCGGCTGGTAATGTCAGGACTACCATTAAGAGTGCAAATTTTGTACCTTAAGCTAAAATGGTGGGTATTTTGTTTGACCCGTGCGTTTTCGGTCAGTTAAGAATCGGCTTCAAACCGTTCATCACCAAATTAGGCACATCCTACTGAAAAGTGACTTCAAGCGGAATGAAACATAGAAACTGGTTTTAGGGCAGTGAAAATGAAAAAACTTAAAACAGGAACTAAGGTCTTATGGTGTCAAATTAAATCACATCAAATAATCGAGAACACTTCAACAGTACGTACGTTTCACGCCTGAGAGCGTGCGAATGGTTAATTATATGGTCTTAACAAAAGTAGAGACGAGTCATTAACACAGAAAGATCTACCAAGATAAAAAGACACATGAAGCATCGGTGAAAGAAAATGATAAGGTTTGTCAGGCTAACACACTGAAGACCTTCGAGTGTCAGCCAAAGTTTATAGGAGACGGAGAGGACCTTGCACATTTGTACGCGGAATCAGTGGTCCCGTTTAGGGATAACATGAACATGACAGACGATCCAACTTGCTGAAACATTTTATTCAGGAATCGTTGCCGGGCTTCAAGCTATAGTTGGAATGCCACCTGAAGGTAGCGCCGAGGACGATGCCATTGTACAGGATGAACAGTATAAGCAAGCATCGCGAAAACGAGCGGGAGCCCGAAGAAGACATGGGTACAAGGCCACTGTTCTCTTCCATTATCCCCATCCAGGTCAAGAAGGCGAGTTCCTGAGAGCGATTCGCCGGACAGACATAAGAGGCAGTGATTCACGTACTTTTGTTTATAATACGAAGGTTGCTCTTACTTTGTTGGTAGGTTATGTTGCTCAATACAGCGTGCATTGATGGATCCTACTCTTCGTTCACACGAACACCCCATGTGGATAGATTGCACAGGCTGGCAGGCCACAATAAATACTGGGTAAACTGAGCTTATTCGGCTAATTTTACTTTCAGTTCACGCCTGATATCAAGCGTGAAAAATTTCCACTCAAATCCACCGTACATTAATTCAGCTTATCCATCTATGGATGAGGCAGGTTGAATCACACAAAAACTCTGTAGTGTGGGAGAATGCCTGGTGTTTGTGAAATCAGCTGCTTAGGTCACCGTCGACGAATAAATCTAGGTTGCTTGAAGCAAAACCTTTCGCAAAGTAAAGTAAACTGTTTTTCAATAAATCAGGTGTATCATGCTGCCTTTTTAGCCGCATAATTGATACACACTAGATGTACTAAATATATACAACCGTACACAGAAATATCTGAAACATTAATTGCACTCGACTAAATATCCCACTGAAGTAGCCCGGAAACATCATAATTACGTCCGAAGAGAGGAAACCGATGTTTTTCCCAAATATACTACTAAACCTTGCAAACGTGTTCGGAGGTCTGTGGCTAAATTCCATTGGTTCAGGAAGGCAAATCAAACCTCGTTTACCGTTTTAGTTTGAATATTCAGTCAGAACCGAGAAGCAGCTTCCACTAAATGGGCTGTGCTTGAGCTAAATCCTGGTTTGCATACAGAAACTTATCAGTCAGTCCGCCCGCGCATCATCAAAATCCGAAATTGCACGATCGATGTACATGGTGACTTGTCATTGGCTTGAAATAAAGTATCCTGTAGACCGGATAGCTACGATTCAAACAGCATGAAGAATGTCCAGCGATCTGCTCAGTCAGTCGCTATGAGGAAATGAAAGCTAAAGTTGTGTAAGCAAGAGGAAACAGATACACCCTTTTTATTGTTTTGTGAAATTCTCAGGGACACGCCTGAACAGATGTCATGAATACACACGGATCACGGTAGATCAATACTCCCTGCCGTCTTCATATCAGGGTCACCGGCAAGCAGTAGTGCCGTTGAGCAAGCCGTTCGATTCGAAAGTTGGAAATTGCTTCCTATATTATTCCGGAAGCTTAATCGAAAGTGAATGGCCGCGGTAGAGAAAATGGGTTTGATAGAGGAGAGGAAAACTAAAAAGCTGTACTGCAGAAATTCTCCTCAAAGGAAGTGGTGCTTTCATTTCAAAAAGCAAATCAATACGATGGGACATTAGCTCACACTGCGCTAAGCCACGGCTCCATCCAGTAGCATAATACAGGGGGTAACCTACAACCAATAGTACCCTTAAAGTGCGACAAATGCTTCCTTACACAGTGCAGATTATTTTTCATGAGGACTCATCAGCGAAATGTGCATAGACCGAAGAAAAGATGGCCAATCAGAACCTGTTCTTCTTCAAATGGGTTACTTCAATGCTACATTCTGTGTACAAGTGGAGAACCACAAGCTAGGATTTGCTTCTTCATGGTCCGAATTGTCAGACTACCCAGAAAACAGTAACTCCTTGCGTTAGGTAGATCCGGTCCTGACTGACAGAAAAAGTCGAGTTTCCGCAAGACTTACTGAGAATTTCTTTTCTCCGCGAAGCATGGGGCTCTTCAGTGTATGACCATTCAAAATCCATCCGAGTGCCTGCTTGCCCCATGCTGAGTCTGTTGGGAATGCAGGCCAGTCAGTGTTTCGCTTATATCAGCCAGTTCCTTCAGCCTGATTGGTTCAGCCCGGCAAGCAGCCACAAACTTTATTGGTTTATCGATGCACAAACACGTGCACAGGTAGTCACATGACCAGCGCAGTGAAATCAGACAGCAGTGCAGCGACACACTATGCCTTCCTTAAAACTACGGCAGCCGTGGGTTCGAAAATGGCTGCAAGCAATCTTAAGGGCCTTGGCCTTTACCGTTTAAGACACTACACTATGATTCCATCACTTGTAATGGAGGCTGTTTCCAATCTTGAGACGAAACGTAGTGTCACTCCACTGAACCGCTCAGACGAAACACTTTTCGTCTGAGCACCTGATATTAGAGGTAAATGAGCGAACATGCGGTCTATTTGGACCGCAAACAGATTCGCTGTACTCTCCACGCTGGTGACTGTTACAAACGTTCGTTGGGTGGGATGGCGTTCACTGGGAAGAACGTGATAAGTCACGTGGCTTTCGTGCCCCTGGAGGCCAGGTCGGCCCGTAGCATTTGCACGATCCCGGTGAACGACAACTCTAACGTTGTCGTAGAGACAGATTCCTATTGTCTGCAGTACCCCAGCAACCGAGAGAACCCGTTAAAGCATTACATTTGTAGGCTAGTGATTTCAAAAATGGTTGCCATCTATTCTACCACTACGTTGAAACAAATGCAACGGTGGTCAAGAAATCCTAACTGTATCAGCCAGCGGTCGTAGGGCCACACATCTCATTGAAGGGGTGTTCATTTGTGTGTAGGTGCCTGCTCATGGGATGGCTGAATTGCTTTAGGTCGAGCTTCAGTCTCTGCAGTCGATCCAGGAATTACAAGCCGATAGAGATGATATATATATTGTTTGCCGTTCCTGTTCCAGTTCCTGGAAGGGATAAATTTGTCGTCCATCAAATATCATATCACTTATCGAGAATTCTAGTTTACACTTAATGAACTATGTACGTAGATTGGCCTACACGACGGAAGTGGGTTCTATGGCAAACATCACTGTAGAAATCCTATGGGCCGATGCTCTAAAAGCGAACTTGCTCAATCGCAAAATTATGAGAGGTCAGTTTTAACAGTTTGAAAATTCCTAAATTTGACGTACATCTCTTGATGAGAACTCTTACTGTGGAGTGTACGAAAACATATTATGAACAGGTAATACCTTCGAAGCATCCTACATGACTGCCTAAGTGCATGACCATCAACACTAACACTCGTTAATTTAACGTACAGTTAAACGAAATACACTGTATAGTCGTATCTAAGGTTCTTTGAAAAAAACCCAGTGCAATGGGAGGATATTGGCCAACTTTGTGAGACGTCGGCGAACAGAGGACTTGCTGGACAAGAGCTGTACCATCACCATATATTACGTTTAAAAACTCCTGGTGTTGCTGAAGTATTGTGAAAAGGACAAAAGAACTACGGTTGAAACTGCCCACTCTCTCAGAGTAAGGTTGCCATGGGAACTTTCAGCATACAAGAAGCTCTCCTGTGTGGGAACCAGGTACAAAAACTATTTCTGGTAATCTTGTTCTACGAAGAGTCCATTGCTTTCAAAATTACTAGCCAGGTTCTTTAAACTCCATATATTGTTCTTGAAAAGTATTTAATAATCAACCTTACGGGTGACGTTGTGTCGAGATTCTTTGATATCTAACTTACTCATTGGCCACATTCATTTGAAGATTAGTACAAACGAGGTATTCAGCTTATATTTCCTTGAGCCTCCCGTTACCTTCAACTCGGTTTACAAATGCGTGTATAACTCCACGTAAATGTTTTATTCTTTCGTACCACATGATAACTTACCAAGCAGATTTTCAACAGCATCGCCAGGAAGCTATAAAGAGTGGCTCAGGCTACCCTCATCAGAATGCTGGTGGTATCGGTATCAAAGCAATCCGGCGAAACCGATAGTGGACTGCCGAGCAGTTTTCACCAACTTTATACGTAGTGTGATCCACCACGAAACACTGCGATACCTCGAATATCGTACCGAATGAGGCATAAGATGGTGTGACTTACTTCGCTTCAGAACTTTTTACCACTTTCCGTAATGATTTCTCCCCATTGTAGTTGATCAGATGGTTTCAATGCATCCTCGATCTCGGCCGTTCATTGAAAGCAGCGATAGACCACCGTTAGCTCTCCCCGTCCCTGAGAGGTTCGATTTATAGGTCACTTGCGCATTCGTTAACTGAGCAAACCCAGCGTTGATGTGAATACAGAGAGGATGTGAGCTCTAGAAAGGACTGTGAGGGGCTTGAGCCTACATACACTATATATCTTTAGTTGAGTGGATTCAAGACAAAATACACATGCAGCCAAAAAATGGCGCGTTTATAGCCTGAAGAAGATATGTGACGCCACATTTTGGAAAATAACAGGAAGTAATATAGAAGTAACTGCTGACGCTAGATGATAAACATGAGCCTCAAGTTCGCCTCCGTTTTGATGTCTACATCTGAACACCAAGTTGGGTTGACACAACATTTGGGCGGCGAGTCTCAGACGATGGAGACGGGTCGATGATAAAGTACGGCCTAGATTCCAAAATGGGTCATTTGGCATTTTTCCGGTAACATGTAGAGTTTGGAAACGGATTTAGATGTCTGCGATTTAAGACCGAGCCACTTAAATTCGGACGGTTCAGTGACTTACCGCATTGTAATTACCCAGAATAAGGAAACATACTCCTGTTCCCTGATTACATCTCGAACCAGGTGGAAACTTGGACGACGGGCCGATCCGTCTGATGAACCAACAATGTTGTCCACAGCCTAACTTGTCTGTCCGATTCAGGCGACTGGTCTAGGATGAATCAGTACGGTTCTCGCACCATTACAAAGAATCACGGTGAGATTAATTTCGAAAAATGCATCCAGTTCATTCATGAGTAATCTCACAAGTCACGCCCTTTCCTGTGCAGGGAGGCAAAGTTAATTTGGTTGCAATATTCATCTAGATCCAGATAAATGACAACCCATGGAAATCTTCAGTACAAATGGATTTGCCCTCTTCATCCTTGTTCACTTCGAATTTCTCGTGAAAGTCCCTAGTCTTGTGTTTTGCACTCAAGCGTCGTACCTTAGTTCGTCGCCGGCTGGATCACGCAAACCGGTGTTTCTTCTTAAAGATTAACTGACAAAGCTGCCTCTTCTAACACAAGTGTTCTTGATCCGGTTCTTAATCCAAGTTCTGCTCCACAAATACTGTGGTTCATTATCTTTTCTGAATCACAACTGTAATTATTTGTCAAGAAATACACTCATTTGCAAATCAATTGGGTTTTGCGAGAGACTCGCCTGGAACCCAGCTGAATCTCTCGTTTGTGATGTTTCCATGCAACTGAATGTGCTGCACCAGGCCGCCTCATGTTCCAGTTGCTACGATATTCGAGATGTCGCGATGCATGTAATTTTACGCAATTTACTACTCATAAGGTTGCTGAAAATTCTTCGACAGCCCACGACTGGTTTCGTCCTTTTTGGGGCTCATCAGGCCGGCGCAGTCCCCGAGTTTTCGCCAACCGTATGTTCTACTGGAACCCAGATTGAACTGTTTTCAAGAAATACACTCATTTGCAAATCAATTTGGTTTTGTAATTATTTGTATTCGTGTACTTTATCTACGCTGGGAGCCAATACATCCTCCCAAATCCTTCTGTAACTGAGACGTAAATATATTATACCATTAGCGTGGCCGGTCAAATATCCGGAACCTGACAAACAAGGCAACCCAATTCAAATTGATTTCCTGACGGGGAAGGAGCATGACTTGTGGGACTTGTGGGAGAGTGAATTTAATGCAGTTTTTTTCGAGACTAGTGTACTTTTGAATACCGGTATGAGATTTGCCGGTGCTGAAAACCACACTGATTTGCCTTAGTCTGGTTACACAGACCAAACAGAAATACTAAGGGACAACAGTCCAGGATGCAATTGATCAGTAGTCGAAGTCCAGTTCGAGTGGACACAGATCTCACTACGATTTTAGGAGCAAAATTTAGAATGACTGTTGCTGCCACTTAACAGCCAACCTTGCACTTGAACTCTGCTTGTAAAGATATTTTGTCCCTGGAATGATATTCGAGTCCTCAGAGTTTGACGTGAGCATAATGATGTTCAGTAGCTTCCAAAATACATGAAAACTTATATATCTTGAAAGTACTAAAAAGTCATGCATTTTGGGTGATCCCAAGTGTTTCCAGAAGGAATAAGAATTTCCTATTATATTGAAAGGTTTCTTTGGTTCACTGACCATAGCCAAGTACAACTTTACCTGAGCTGACACCACAGCTTCAAAAAGAACAATCAATAGGTTTTTTGTCCCCTGGAGACATATTTGTAGATGTGGAATTTGTAACTAACGTCAAATTTTCGGGTAGCGCCGAGATGAAAGTAAAGAGAAAATAACCAAAGTATTCATTTCGACTAGTTACAATTAGATCTGATCTACTTATTAGCCATTGGTTAGTTGAACCACGTTGAATGGTGAGATGTTTTCATTAAATCAACTTTGGACTAAAGTTTGCATCAAGTCAAGTAAAAATCGACTCCAGAGTAGCCAAAACGTAATGTCGTAATGGTAAATTAATTAGATGACTAAAACTACTCCCGTTTCCAGTACATGGACAGCGAGGAAATATACACGTCTTCTGGTGGATGATTCTAGCCGGGTGGTAACTTACGAATCACAGATAGTCCAATGTGAACTCACCCAAAATAGGAAATATCACATCATCTATTGAGTCCTTCCTTTCATTGTCCATACTGAAGATTGCGCTTGGCCGATTGGAGCAGTGATATCAATACGTGATTTGGTTTCCTCGCTGTCCCGAGACTTGGACGGCGGAACAACCGAGGGAGGTGTTAGGTCTGTCCGTCGAGACTAAACGGTGAAATTAACACTGCCTTCGGCAAGCGGAAAAATGCGAGGTTATTCGTCCTCCAACAACTGAGCAAGGAACTGGTTAAACTGTACAACAGATGTCAGACGGGAAGATATTATTAGCGTTTTCATTCCCTGGTCAAATCAGATTGAGGCACTCAGAAAAATACCACTTTTCAGACGCCTTCTAAGGGTTGAGAAACAGATGTAAGCTACTGTTCTAAGGGATCCCCGGTACGTTGTCCTCATTGTTTCTGGCAACCCGATTACAAGTGTTGGCTAGAATGACTAACCTGCCAATAAGAACGAATTTGGCTTTGTACAAAACGGCGACAGCAGCGACACTCATCAATTTTCCAGGTTCCAATCTGTTTTCCACTTTCACCATTCGTTTTCAGCGTCCCAGATGGCATCTCCTAAAGCAGTATTCTAATAATGGGCACACTGTGGGTCAAACCGACTTACTCTTATAGCTCTAGTCTGTGAGTCACTGTAGATTCGACTGAGGTGGAAATTGCTGAAACTGGACACTCGTATTTGACAGCGTATTGAAATTCTTCCACATAATTTGCAGCGCAATATTTTCCCGGTATCATGCTGCGAAGGTATTCAACACAATTTTGTTTTGTTTGGTATAAGTAGTTTGAAACGATTGCTGAAATACCTCAATCGACAACCAGTGTCATCTTGTATTGAGCTCACTAGGTTGACATGCTCTCTGGAATCTGAGATTTTGATCATTTTGATCTGAGATTCAAATTTAGCAAATCAGAGACTGGATGGAGCCTCTCGAAGTTAATGGCATATCGATATTCTTCTGCACCATGGGTGGCCTACAGGCTTTCTTACGATTCCGTTGGAAATCATCGGCAGTGCGCATCTCACGAATGTCTAAGAAGATTCGCACCCACAGCCTTCCGTTAAATGGCTACACATTATACCGTTCGGCCACGATTAACTGATTAACATTCTGAGTGGCTATTCCAAATGATCCGGGGTCACCCACCATCTCACATGGTGACCCCTCTGATAGAAGCGCGATGCTAGTAAAATAATCGGTTGTAAATCAGGAGGTGGCGAGTCTGGACTGCCCTAGATGTTCGTAAGCTGCGTGTTCCTGGTGATCCTCAAAAAACGGTGAAACAGCTACAGGGTGACTTTTCAACTGAAGGACGGGACATTAATTAAAACTTCAAAATATTTTCGTCACCAACAAACCATAAGTAATCTGCCCATAAGGAAAAAATTGCTATTTGCATGAGCCTTCCATTTTGAAGGTTTCATTGAAATTGGATCACTGAGAATGAAATGCTGCATTAAAGGATGAGTGGGTTTGAATGCACTCTACGTTTCAGTTACTTGAACGACTCAGGTTCAGCCGGATGGTTGGTGGTCCTAATCTCTTAGGAATTACTAGACATGCGCAGTACTGCTGATTCTCATCAAGGATAGAGCAGTATTTTCATTTCTTCTTCGGTTTCTAGTGAATTGACATTCAGGATGAAATCCCTATTGAAATTCAACCTTGATGGGTTCAAGCTGCATCCTTGGTCGGTGGTTGCAAGTTATCCCGCACGGTTGACAACAGAAAGAACGGGAGAGGTCATGATCGTTTATTCTTGTTTCCACCCCAACCTAAACTAATTAAGCCTATTTTGTTCTTCTATGTCAATGAGATCCAAAAATGATGGTTACTAGGTCCCAGGAATACATATGATGTAGTCAACTGCTGTTTTCAACTGGTCACCTAAGCTAATTGTGTATACATTGCGGAAAATCACTTCTGCAATTGCGGTGAACGGCTCCACTGCATTTATTTCTTTTTTAAGTCAGCCTACACAATAATTCGCAGTTTTGTACAAATGGACTGGCGATGAACATGTCAATCACATCACCTGGCCTAAAATAAACAGAGAAGTCAGTGTTTGCATCTTTTGACAACTCTGAACAGGTCACATCTTTGCAGCTACTAAGACACCATAATTTAGACCAGGTCGAATAGCCAGAAACTGTTTTCTAGGGTGGTTGCAACATCGAAAACAGAAAGCCAGTTAAAAATCAAATTTCTGATTGAGATTGGTTACTGAAAAACAGGTATCTCTCTTACCATATCTGAGTGTATCCTGGAATTCGCCTCTCATTCGAACTCCGGCAAATAGAAGTTGAACAAGGCAACATGACACCATTCCATAGATGGTGGATGACTAGGTATGTTTATGGTAGACTAGCAGCCAGTACGTTCTTCGCGGAATAACCCAAGAGTGCTTAACATTTCTTGTCCGGTCCCCCTATATAACCGAGTACAAAAGTAATACTCCTTTGTGCAGTTATACGCGGAAAACATACGCTGCGGCACCGTTTCTTTTCATATCAAGGCTGATATGCCTTCCTCCCCCTCTGTAATATCAGTGTGTCCTTCTTCCATGCTTTCAGTCCTAAAGTGACGAGACAAAAAATAAGAAGTTGCCAGCACAACCGAAACAGACCACTTCACTCGTCAGATTCTGTTAAACTCTGCTGCTTATAAAGTGACAGTCAACCATCCAACACGAAAATTTTTGCTATTTTTGTTCACCAATTCTCCGGTACGCTATGGAGTAATTTTTGAAGCACTTCTTTGTTCGCTCTCATTTACAATCAGTCAAGACGAAAGCAAAAGTGGCGAAAATAAAACGTGTCTACATTTTTATGACTGATACTAGTTAACTGAGTCGCATTTTCACAGAGTAGCTATAGATCCGATAGTTTATCTTATCCGGAGAATTGAATATCAGTGTGAACAGGCTTCGAACAAAATCTGCTTCAAACTTTGGTCAGCAAATTTGGTTAGCAAATCTGGAATGCTACAGGTATTCGTTTCTCATATATTCTTTAAGCAGATGATCTCAACCAGTCACTATCAACGCACACGCAGTAGCTAGTTTCACCAACACTTGCTATATTCCACTTTTTCATGAAGCATATGGTTCGTTTGGATAAAATAACAGTAGTTGGTTGTCTGCTACTTCTTTCAGGGTATTCTTCCACCCATTCACGTTACGGTATGCCGTACGAAGAGTCATAGTTTCATTCCATCTAATCGGCGCTCCTGCCATAAAGATCTAGTGGATTACTGTACGAATTGTGTAACAAACTAGGTGGCTGAACTAGGTTGTTTGGTCGGGTAACGATACAGAAATCTGATCAACTGGTATTCGTCCGTGAGTGAAAATTATATGTTTAATTATGCATGACTGTGGTGCACTTGACTGCTGCACGACCACTTATCCCCTCAAACGAAAGTAGTTCATTTGTCACGTTGAAATAGTTGGGGGAAACTGTTGGACCGAATGGACAGCCTGTTTATGAAAATTGACATGTTTATCACCATATTGAAGATGCAACAAACATTATATTGTATATATTCGTTTACCCTAGACGCCTTAAGAATAGCACCGAGAGTTTGGCATTAATTTATTCTAAAAAAACAGTCGTTTTCAAGTGCTCAAATGTAGAGTTCAATCCATTCAAAGCAAATGTTTGGTGACAATTTGGCTAACGTTTACACATAAAGCCTGATCGGTACAGATGATCGTGGGTAACCCGAGGTTTCCTTTAAGAAGCACCGATTGGCTCCTTGACTATTTTCAGTTACCACCCTATTCGCAAACAGATTTCCATTGAGTTAAGACAGCTTGATAAGGTGCAATAAGTAACACAAATGGATTGCATAATTTGATTGCTTTTGGGAGTGGTGTAGAATTTCACTCCAGAGGAGCAGATTTTACCACTATGTAAACATTGAATCAATCGATAAAACTGAAAATTCCCTACAGGAGAAGTTATCGTCATCATCTTCAGTCTACAAGGACAAAGCTCGAACTACGAAGGGCATACTGAAGTTTTATAGATCGGAATAACGTTAAAAATACCTAATTCTACGGGCATTTTCAACAATTTGGCTAATCGGATTTTCGCTCCATGGGTTCAGATACCCATTTTTGAGGCTATCAAAGAGTACCGTGTAAAAAGTTAAACGATATGTATGTGTTCGAATTTGTGCTGTCTGAACGGTCATCCCATTGACCTAGCACAATTATTCTGGCCACAACAGTTAAAATATGGACATTTCCTCAACATCGTGTGTTAGGTGACCGATTCACAGTCAACCGTTTGTCTGTACATGTCGCACAGGTCATCTGACCACTGACTACGTGGTACTATACGTAGCTGATGCAGCTGGGTTTCATCCGACACTGTTGGAAGGAAAACAGATGCACACAAAAGTACAGCCTTTGCTACACTCGCACTCCCTCCCTACATCGTCATTGGTCACCACCCGTCACCACCACCCGTCACCACCACCCGTCACCACCACCCGAACGGTTTTCTCACTTTTGTCCCTCTTTATGCTAACATCCTCTGAGTGTCTGACATTCACATAAACTAACCACGCAAATCAGTGCAGTTTCTCGTGACAGTGACTGTGTTGTAGAAATAACGCATGCATAGTTGACCTCACATGAAACTTTACTTGTTAGTACCGCATCATTTCCATGTGGCCTTGGCGAACGACAGTAATTTGACCCGTTCGACCAAATCTGCCCGAGTATCTGCTGTAATCACGCTCTGAAAGTGCAGGTGGATAGACGTCATCGGAGGAATGCCACAAGTCACAATTATTGTTTTACTCTTTTCTGTGTAATATTTGTTTGAGACTTGCGTACAAACAGTGGATTTCGGAAACGAGTGTGAATAATCAGTAGGTGACTTTCGAAGGAGTAAGCGCAATCGATTCATCAAGAACTTTCATCCGTATATCTCAGGGGTAAAATCAGTCAGAGTTCACGTTCATAAAGAGAAAACAGAGGGGATATCTATTGGAACGACTCGAGCCATAAAGGCGTCACCAGGTGGGTCTTGTGATAGTTGACATATCTACATACATACGTAGGTGTATGTACATAGGTGTCTTGTACCTTTTTGCTGCGATATCCAACACTAGAAAAACGATAAATTTGTCATCAAATATGATTAAGTGCTAACTGTTCTGAACACGGAACAGTTTAATAGGAAACCGACAGCTTAATATTGCAAGTAGTGTACATCATTTCGTGAGAAACTGTTGCTTCATTTAGAATACGTGGAAAAAAGCCTTTCAGTAGTGATCCAGTGGTGATAGTCTGGTTTGGACCTAACTATATAACTTTAAAGATAATAGAAATGCAGTAAAAAGCGACCGAGTAAACGTAACGCTGGAACATTACGACTGGAAATACCCTCCAGAGCTCAATTCAACTTTCCTCTAAATTGTGTAATTGCCTTCCATCATACAGACCTAGCAAGCTGAAAGTAACCGTGTTAGAAGGCCATTACAAGCTCTGCAGCAGGCTTTAAGTATTTCGTTCTTTTTTTGGAAGTGACTTTAGAGAAATCTTGAATATGGGCTCAGGCAAGTATATTGGACACATAGGGATTGAGTTCTTGGACGAGATTTTCCCCTGCAACATCTCACTTACCGGGCTAGTCCTCTGGCAAGTGAGCTAACGCGGATGCTGCCCCACATCATCTTTCTTGTCATTGGGGAAGTCCTAGTTTTTTGTACCGGGATATCAACCTCCAACATAAAAAATATCTTATCACAGCCTTCAAAACCGTAGGGACTATGCAGTTTCCTTCCACAGTCTGCGACAATAGCTCAGAAATACTACTCTGGTAGAAATAAATCGCAGAAACCGTAATTGGAAACTATTAGAAACTTCTATTTGGGGACATGTAATTGGACAAAAATACTGTTGCTGTAGCATATTGTGAGCACATAATCGTGGAAAGAAGTACAACTTTTCTTGCATAAAGTATGCTGATATAGTAATTACGGTGCCTTCTCCCTCCCGAAACTTTTAGGAAGCCGACAGAACTTTTGGACAACCTAGTGACATTAGGGGCTACAACGTCTGACGATTGTGCGTGAGGTAATGAGCCGCTTAGATTTATTCAGTAAGCGATCGAGTGCACCTTCCTTATTTGCATTTCCTGGTAGCTGTCGTGTAAATGTTGGAGAAGAAACTAGTTGCAAGCAACCTAAGCGTTTCGTTTGACTGGTTCATTAGACATGTGCAACCATAGCTGTTAGTGGCATAGTTTTTAGCTCTGTTGACTTCGCGCTGTGTAGTGGCATGAAGCTCAGTTGCAGCTGTTTTTGCTTGCTTTAGAGCTATTGATCGATTGATACTGAGTAGTACTGACGTTGACGTTCTAAATTGGACCACTGCGACTAGACTGGGCTGCGCAGTTAGCTTACAGCTTAGAATATCGACGTAATTACAGTTAAAGTACTAATACAAAACGTCAATGAAATGTATTGCTCTTGGTTGTCCAGTCCAAGCGTCTGACCTCTCCCAATTTGAGTGTTACGTGTGCAGTCGAGTGCTGTCCCCACATCGCTGGCCATCATTGTGTTCACGAGCCTTTGACCTGGAGAACCTAACACGACGGCTAACAAAGTAGGCGATCAAGCTGTGCATTGAGCTTAGTTGAATTGGAAATCACTGCAACACGCGATCACAGCCAAGCTCTATCAGAACCAACGGGCTGAGGATACTTCAGAACCAGAGAAAAAGTATAAAAATTATCTTTCCACCTATTTTTATCCATGAAACATGTGAACACAGTTTTCAGGAAGTCAGTGAGTGAGGATGGGCTAACACTCGAATTTAAAATTCGGAATTCAGGAGCAAATTGACTTCAGCTAGTCATACGATCTGTTGACAAGAAATTCATTGAAATGGGCACAGCAGTGGGGACTGAGGGATATCTTACGAGAAGGCATCCTTACTTTTAACTAAACCTAGGAGAGGCTAAACTGATATTGCTGTCCTTCGGCAGCTAGGCTTGAAGCAACATGGGAAGATTCAGTCTAGAAATTGTTTGACATTTCAGTTCAAGTGGAGAAGTGCGAAATAATTGAGGTAACACAGCGCATCCTTGATGCTTTGCTGAAATTGATCAGTGGATTCAATATGTTTTTTTTTAAAGGTTGAACTCGTTATAACGTCAACCTTGTTAACGTCACACTTCTGTGAAACAAAGAGTAAGTGTACAGCCACAGTGGAAGCTCCTTTTGTTAATTATTGTGCATGCGAAAATATTTAGTCGAGGTGTTTTTTCATCAAATACAGATGGGTTAATTGCCTTGTTTCCGTTCATTAGTTGTTGAATCGCTAGTAATCATTAGATGACTGCTTTAAAAATTGCCCACCAATGGAGCGGGATATAGGGGGAATTTGTGACAAACACGCATTTGTTTTTTTCTTGCAACTGGCTATTAATTTTTACTTGTTTCTCTTCGTTTCTTCATATAAAACCTGTGGACAGAACCTTTGCGGAGGAAAATATTTGATTTTTGAATATGTCGATATTTATTTCAATGCATAATGGGGCAGGAAGTTCTGAGCACAGATGAGATTTCCCGGCCACTTATTCCTTCGAAATTATCACCATATGCTGTGTTAAGAATATCAAATGCATTTACAGTGCACTGAGATACGCTAGGTCACATTGGCAGGTAGTTTTAGTCGGTAGCCATTTTTGGTTCACTTTTATAGAGAAACATGTACATTGTTTGGAATTGGCCTTGTCACTTAAATGTCTCGGGGATCAAACTGATGTGGAATACCATAGCAACCCTATTGTTCAGATGGTCTGGTAGGTAGAAAAACAACTGCTGAATATGTTGACGAATTTTCGCCTTGACAACGCTAGCCTAATTATTTTTATCTTGTTGTACGTACCCAGCCCATATAGGCAGAAAATTTTATTCGAAAATAAACGGGCGCGTTAGTAACTGATCAGGTGGCTGTTGATCTGTTCGCCGAGCAGATCAACAGTCACTCGATCAGTGACGAATGAATGTACCCGAGTAACCAATATTACAAAAAAATACCAGCAGTTGTTTTGAGGACAACAACTGGCCAACTAATTACGGTCGATACAACGGTGTCTAATTCATCGTGTGCGGACACATAATCCGGCAAATCTGTCGCCAGCTAATTCCTTGTCAGACGATTTCGCCATGCGTTGACCTGGACTAGTCTTTCTCAAACAGTTTTTTAAATAGAACAGAGTAGCTTCAGATCTGTTCTCATTCAATCTCTGATTAAGTTGAGGGTTGCTTTTATTTCTGTTTTGTGGTATGCATCTGCTCCCTCGCTCTTCAGCATGCGTACAGCTACAGTCGAGTCCATATTCCCGTCCACTCATTACAGTCTTCTTCGCGCTGGCATTGTTAGCCATGTTATGTCATCCTAGTCTGTTTACGAATCCCAGCCTTGTTTCGGCAATTTGGCGACGCCACCAGAACTCAGTTCTTTAACCTGGTTAGTGAATTAGGCTCTGCATGGTGGGCAAGGATAGGATATGCTTGGGATTTGCTCGGCTGCGCAGAATTAATACAGACAACGAGTTGTGCTCTGTATCTTCCCTTAGTGAGCCAAATCTTTGTGGTAACAAGGATACCTCAGAGGAACACTGCTTAATATTCTGCATGTAACAGGATGTCCAGTTCTTAGGAAAACAAATTTTGTGCAAAACCTTTTTTAGAGATTTGGACAGTACTATGCTTCTAAATTTCGCGTATGGGTGCATGCCAGAAGGCTCCTATGTCGTAATTCTTTGGTTGCCCATACAACACCAGTTGGTGCTGCGAGCTAACCGTTAGACCGGCAGAATGCAAACATGTTCGGCATGTTCAGCTGTGATGGGTTGCCTTGGAAGAGACGTGCGCCGTGTCGCTACATCAACTCTTTCCTTCACGATAATTCTGAGGTTTATCTGGCGCTATCAAAATGCGTACACAATATTGAAAGGCAAACTAGTTTTATCGACTTGCTTATTCGTGAAACATTCCATCAAAAACATCCATATGAACTTTTTCCCAAGGCTATAATGCCTTATGAGTGCATTTTCTTTCAAGTGTGCCTGAATCCTCTCAATCAAAAAATCTATAGAAAGATGGAACCATACACTTACTCCTGCGTGTGCTTGCAGACGTTAGACTACTAAGGTAACTGTGCATGTTTTGGAAACTATCATTATCCTGCAGACCTCAGCTACTTCAAGAAAAAAGCAAACAATTCAGACATGCGGCAGGCTATTGCAACGTTTGTTTCGTTTTATAATGATTTCGCGGACTTTATTCTTTCAACATTACATTTAGCTCAGTTCTTAGTAGTTTCACCGCGGCACACGAGTGCAATTTGGTGAGCCAATACGTGGTAATCAGGTGTCACACTAATCATAAAGTTGCTGAAAAATCTCCGAAAGCAACCTTATGAGTAGTGTGTTATGTCTAGATAATGTATTACAACATCACGAGTATCTTACCGGCTGACAAATGAGGCAACCTGGTGCAGCACATCCAGTTGAGGAAGGTCAATATAAAAAAGAGACTCGGCCAAATCCAGCTGAGTCTCCCGTCAAAACTAAATTCGTATGTAAATGAGAGTAGTAGTCGAGATCCCAGGATACTTTAACAGTCTGGTAACTGATGGCTAGACCGTGGTTTAGCACTAAATACCAGGCTACAAACTGTTCCAAAATTAGGCGACGATAAGTCGACCTGTTTCGCCAGAGATATTCTAAAACTAGCCCAGCCTTAAGTACGTTACGACTTGATTCCCTACAATTCACGCATGGCTTGTAAGCTTCAGTTCGTTCCATCAAGTGGGTTCCGCTCGGTCATAAATGCCGCTCTGGTCAAGTGCGTGACGCAGATCAACACTCATCAGAAACGGACTGGAATAGCAGGCAGAGCTTCTATCGTGGTTGGACGTGCAACTAGACCATATACTTTTATGCAAAACAACAATGCAATACCAACGAGGTGATCACTGCAGTGTCGTAACATTTAGGATAAATTTACCCAGCAGTCTTTCCACTGTAGCACATGCAGATCCGTCCAGGAGCTTGCCTTATGGATTTTGCTTTTGGTCCCAAATAAAGCGGCAAAATATCAGCCAAATACGCATCCGGTGAAGCTGAGTTACATCACTCCTACCAGAATAAGGACAATCAAGCAACATTCAGTTTCGTCCAACGCTTGTGATACAGACAAGGACATTTATCTCCTGACTTCGTCAAAGAACAAAACACAACCGCGGATACTACAATGAGAGTATTTCATATCCCTTTGTAGGCAAGACAAATGAATCCTGTTTAGAGTGCGGGAAATGTGGTGGGGGGATGTGTTGTCCCCTGCATGTGCTCTTTGGACGGTATTAACCCTTATCCCTTGCAACGGCCTAAAGTACAGGCAAAAATTGTCACAGGAGCAAGGTGACTGCATTTTGGAGATGAAAAGGGTTAGTTTACCGAACTCCATGAAAGGACAAGGAGTCGTGTTAGAGTGCATTTCGTTACACCGCGGTCCGTTTGACACAAAGAGATCTTTTTATTTGCTTAGTTCTATCATTTGACTATTCTTGTTGACACTTTTTGTCACAGATCTTGCACTGGAGAGCACCGCACACAATGGTTTAGTTTGACTTGCCATTATTTTATTTACTTAAGTCAAATTTCAGTGGAGTTTCGAGTGCATGGTGTGGCTTTGTATACTGCTCTCTTATTTTGCCTTGAAAACCAACACGTGTAGAGTAACAAAATATTTCGTTGGTCATTATGATACAAACGGGTTCTCTATTTGCTTATATCAGGCCACTGTGTTGGTATGAATGATAATTTCAGTGTTTCCATGTTTTTACACATTAAATACCGCAACGCCGCATCTTTGGAAAAAGCGTGTGAAAAGTGATCAACCTTTTAGGAATAACTTCAAAATTGCACACCTAGGACTGAACAGAATAACATGACTTCACTTTGTTACAAATGTTACCAGACCGCGAAATGTCTTGACTGGTTAGATTTGAGACGTTCCGCTCTAATCATTTATCTGAAAAAATCTGCTCCAGACAGCTTTTCAGCGTGAAATCCACCGTTTAATTTGAAAAACACGCAATTATACTCCATTGGGACTCCGACGAAAAGGTTCATTTCTCCAATTCCCGGCCCTACAGATTGACCTCTCTAGGTACAGCTCAGGTGGTCATCTAGCGCAGACGAACGGAACGATACTAATGAGCCCTATAGAGTTCTACAAAGCTGCACCTTCCTGGGATCTGGTAGAATATGTTTGTGTCTTGGCTGATCAGTCTGATATTGTGATAGACATCCGACGCAACTAGATCGGAAAAGAAAACCAAAATCATTATTACCTCACCAGCAATACGACGAGCACTACAGATGTGAGTGCGCATGTTTCCCCTCAAACAACTTCGGATGAACAAGCTGAAATTCTGTTTTGCCCAGCAGAGCGTACCATTATGCTTTAAATCACATAATCCAGTAGGTGAGTTAGAATAGTCCACTTGTGAATGATCTAATCAGTCAAACAAATAATTTTTTTACTTCTGTATGTAGCTTTTAGAAAGGCTATACCCCAAGCTCCCGACCATAATAGGTTAAAGACAAATGAGGCGGGGCTTGTACCGCCAAAAATTGAGTACCGGTGATTTTTCTTCCGCTAATTAACATTCCTTGGGACAAACTGACTTGTTTTACTTTTTGCTACGTATATCCCCATGGACAACTAAAACACTTATTCTTTCAAAACACATTTGGTACGTGGATGCTAGCGGTGCACCTCAGCAGATATCAACAAGAGGCATACAACGTAAAAAAAACGTTGCAGTGTAATAAGTATGTACAGTAAAACCAATTGACAGTGACCCACCAAAACACGCCCATCTAGAGAGGGCGAAAGTTGTTGTGACCCGACACGAATTATTTATTTAAACAGTATCCAACAATAAAGTATATTTCTGGTGCCTAATTTTGAAAAAAGACGGTGAAGTTGGTGATTTGGTGGCCACCATAAACAGGAATTTGACTTGACAGACACAAGGTACTCACTCCAGTTGACTTGTTCAAGGGCTCTCTATGGGAGGTCTTACTGTGATGACTTTGAGTGGATTCATCTGTTCAGGCAGTGTGAAGCAACAGAGCAAGTGAGTGAAAAGCCCAAACCAAATTCCCCTCCGACCCAACCAATGAGCTGGCCTTGGGGTTCACCTACACCAACGGTCTCAGCATACCCAATAAGTCTACTGACTTATGTATTACTTTTTCCCACATCTTAAATTTCTAAAAGAAACTTCACTTATCATGATGAGACAGATCAACCGGGATATACACATTGCTGTTATGGACACTTGCCACAGCCACACAGGGGGTACTTTCGTTCCCTGTAAGATAAAGCGATTCAGATGGCCAGTTACACAACTTTAAATACCCAGCTCCTTCATGCGACCGTAGATACTCGAAGAAATGTGTATAGTGCTCAACTGGTCATCGCTGCGACATAGTGATTGTTCAAATGTGTTAGCAATCGTTTTGATCTACTCGGCTTTCAGTCAGATGACCCGGATTGTAGAGTTTTGACGAGCAATTCACGAAACATTCTACACAGATTCCGCCCTCGTAGCTTGACGATTGAAGGTCGAGAGTGAAACGTGTACAGCGGATTCAAACACAACGAATGCCGATTCAGTGAAAATACAGCTAAACCCACTCTGAAACAAGAATGCACATGTTTTAGTTTATTGTCAAACCAGATATGTTTATTTTGTATCCGAGGCGAACACGAGTCGGAGTAGACTCAAAGTTATAAAGTCTTACTAAGCGAATTCGTTACTCTGTGTGATGGCGATGCAAAATATGATGTCTTTGATTTCATTCATTTGGCAGGAGTAAGAATAATAGGAGGTTAAATCACTCGACCTACAATTATACAATACAATACGATAAGACCCACAGTACAAATACCCACCACTACTTATGGAAGCCTCGAGATGCAGCTGTTGCTTCTTTAGAAGGCTTCCAGATTTCAAAAATTTCGACCTAATGATACCATTAAAAGCAGCAATTATGTGGTGAGGTAATTCTGGGTATTGCCAACTTCTCAATGTATTCTGGTGAAATGTGTCCACTTGGACAGAACATCACCCTTCCTAACATTAGTACTTGTTGTTAAGTTTACCTTTCCGGAAATGTATTTATGCGTTTGGGAGGTAAGCAACTAATCTCCAAAGAAAAATAGTAACATGTAATACATCGTTTAAAACAGAGAACCTCAACTCTTCTTATCAGGCTGAATCAAACAATGAATTCAGCTCATACTGCTCAATGAACCTTTCAAGTTTACATAAATGGTGACCATAAATTTGGAACCTAGATCACCTTATTTTCTTTTATGCTTTGACCACTACTAACTAAAATGTGTTCATTTCTTGATGAATAGTTCCTCCTGAGATAAATTGGTAGTTAGCCTCAATTATTCGATTACACCCTCCCAGTAAGAGCAACAACCTTTATTAGTAGACAGCTGTTCGCTGAACGGTCACATTTGGCAGTTGTGTTACTGGCGGGTATCTTCAGCAATTTCCTTTGAATACCTTATTAAAGCACAGCGTCTGAGAGAAAGCATCCCCTTTTTGGAAGTTACATTATTGTTGCTTACTTCTGACAAATCTCAGACTCCGTCGAATATGTGGATATGTTTAACCGGTTTCTGTCTAGAAAGGTATTTTTACCTGAATTACATAATAAAATGCAAACCGAAGTATACTGTTTGGTTTGCATGGCATTATTGAAGAATTTACCATGACAAAACACCCACGGTGAGTTATTAATATGATGCCTTTTAAAAAGGCCTACCTCTTGTGAAGCAGATGAACGAGTGGCCCAGTGCCGTAGACCGGAAAATGGAGCATTCCGCCTCCAGACGTCAAGATTATTGTATGTGAAAACCCGAAGGTTCAGTGACCAGAGTGACTCCACATTTGCTGTAGTCTTACAAATAGCGTTGATGTTTCGTTTCCACCCACAGGCTACATTGCTGCCATTGGATCAGTGATCAGCTGACAGTCTACTGAGGTTGACCTGGTTGATTATCCCATGCATGCGCATATTTTCCTGAAGCATCTGCCTAAAATGAACCACTAGTGTGGTACCGACTATCCTTCTCGGTGGATACACTTCACAAATACACATGGGACAGTTGCAACACACCAAAGCCTCCTGAAATCACTCAGCTGCAAACTGGCTTTAAGTTATTGTCTCTCTATTCAAAGATGCTGGATAGGTATCCAAGGTACCCGAGGAAATCCGCTTACAACCATCAGATATTTGCGCCATAAGTTACATCACTAACTAGACTAACAAACTACTCATAAGCTTGCTGAAAGCTATTCGACAACCCACGACCGGTGTCACCCTTCTTGGGGCTAACCAGGTAGACGCAGCCCTCGAGTTTCCGTCAAACGTATGTTCTACTTGAAACCAAATTGCACTTGTACACTCATTTGTAACCCATTTGGTGTTCTTCGGAAACTTACCTGAAACCTTCCTGATGAGCCCGAACAAGGGCGAAACCAGCCGTGGGCTGTCGAAGAGTTTCCAGCGTCCTTATGAGTAGTGTGTTACGTCTATGAAAAGGGACTTCAGTTCAATCACTTCAGGAGACTATAACGGACCATTGGAAAAGCAAGCAGGTGCCGTTGAACTACCCGCTTAGCTTGAAACACTACAGTAGGAGGACACTCCAGGTTTCAGGATAGTGCACAACTGATTTGTCGACTCTCATTCCGGGTCAATTCTACAGTTCCTAAGGACTGGCCAGTCACAGGACAGTGAGATGCGGCACGCTGTCAAGGGTTTCAGCCTGTAGACGAAACTGGCCAACATCTGTGGAAATATGCATATTAGTCATAAAGTTGGGATTGGATTTTTCAGACCCTTTGTGTTACTTCACCCTTCTGGTGGTAATCCCTGTCTGCTGAGACTAAACGGCTGCATAGGGCACTGAAAAGGAAAAATCCGCTGATCTCTCTGACTTACGGTTATCACTTAACAGTTCCGAGGATTGTCACACCAGCATTATAGATCGCAGAAATTTACCGCCACACCACTCTAATTGTTGCGCCTGGTCGCAGCAGAATAATATCGAGAAAAATCCTCTCATAAAAAGCGAAGTGTTTGACATGAATTTGGAAGTATAATAGGTTTCCAGGTATACTGTATCGGTTGTGGATCTCAGTGAGCAAGGCTTGGAAAGACTAAATCACCCAACCTAATGTTCGATCATTTGGTAGTGCGGACGCCGACATGTACCTGAGAGAGTTCAACCTGTGTTACTTAACATCAAATCCTGTGCACAGCTTATTCAATATCCGATGTTTATCTCAACGCTTTCAGTTCCAGTTACATTCGAAAGGCGTTGCCTCCATGTTACGCACAGGATAAGTTCAGAACGTAGTGTTTACACCACCTAAATTACTAACTGGACTGGTGTCTGGAATCTGTCTGTTGTGGCAGTAGTTTATGGATTTTCACAGTAGTCAGTATTCACCGAAAAGTCAAGTTTGATTATGAACGGTAGTCATCTTCGTGGGTACCTCATTATCATTAACGAAACTTTTCTTTCCAGTGATAACAAAAGTGGACTGAATTGGCCCGTCTTCCAAAAAATGAGGTTCGTGGTGCATAAGGTCGCGCAGCTGAATGAAGCTTAGTGGTGACAACTCCAATATGGATAGAAGCCGCTACAAACTCTAAAATAGCTCACACAAACATCCGCCAGTTTCGGTCGCGCGGATCACCGGTCGCTACATCCGATGGGTCTGGGAAATTGTTAAGCACCAAACATAAAAATCTGATAGAAAAAACGAATCACAGATGATAGACAGAAGGTTTGCTGTTTGTAGGAATTTGCTTATACTGGTTTAGCCCCTAGGAGCGGCATGACGGAGGCAAACCGAAACATCCCCTCAGTGGTATCTCAAGCTCCAGTCTAATAGTAGGCATTTGAGCTACCTCAAAGTGATGTAGATGATTTGGCTAAAAGAAACCGAAGTAACAGCTAGAACAACCATAGAATTGGTTGAAAATTTATGTGACGAACTCTTGACTTCCTGTAGACACAATCTGCAGTTCACTGCAGTTGAATCCCTAAAAATGACATACTCCCGCCACTCTTCTGTCTTAACCTGTCCAAAACGGATTCCCTATAAACCTTTCAAACATGACACCTCCAAATATCCTGGCATACTCATTTTCCATACGTTGCGTTGCAAGGTATATAGTCGAGGGTTTTTTTGAATCTTATCAGTCTCCTCCACTGTAAAACTGGATTACCTGAATTGTACTCAATGCTATTTCTAGGTTTAGCTGTTCACCGTCGCTGTTGATGACCATCAGTTTTCTCTGGTCTGTTTTTTGGGTCACCAACTGATTGTACTTGCTAACCTAGTAGTTTTCTTTTCATTTTTTCGTTCCTCATGCAATGTGTGAAGAAAATAGTCCCCAAAGCTCGCACCACATTCACGCCCACCTGGCCTTCCAGAAAAGAACCGACTTTAAACTTATAAAGTACACTCCTATCACAACGACTGTTGGAACCTCTCAGATTGGACGGAAGTATGCTGATAATCCCATAAACCCATCGTGCCTCTTTTTCACTTTGAAGTGTTTTCAAGCCAACTGACCGAGCTAATATTCTTGTAAATCCAGGAGACCATTTCTTATGTGATTAGTTGCCCTGTAACCAAAAATCACTAAACTCTACTTATCAGGAGTGGAATGATGACAAAAATGTTGGCCCAGTAATTTTGTCGCTGGGTGCACGTCTGAGCCAGGTGTAGTCTTTGGAGGATCAGTGACACCATGCACGAAGTTTCCGACAAATCCAGAAGGGTGAGTGCACAATTTTTCTTCGTTAACGTTGGACGTTGCTCTTTTAGAGGTGTTATAACTAGGTCCAAAATTTTGTTGTCCTATTCGTAAGAACAGACAGTTTGAGTTTGAAGTCAAATTTGAGAGACTATCTAATCACCTACACGTGCTAGTACCTTCCTCTGAAATGAGTGTAGAACAACTGAAGTCGACGTTAGTGAGTTCATGCTACTAGTAACTCGGCTACAAACCCAGACCTAAACAACTTTCGAGGCCCTTAAATTTTTTACTGTCCAGGCCAGATAAAGTTACAGGAATTGTTGTGAAGGGTAAATCTGCCTGCATTGATAATATGAGCACCATTCTCTCAGACGGATCCAAATTTAAGACCGTGGATTCCGCGAAAGACAGGACGCAGGTGATTGGAAAGCGGTGTCCAAAATATTACGAAGTCTCAGGTTATCTGAAACATTGATAACAATACCTTCGAGCGTATTTGCCCCATGGGGCGAATGAGCTTTATGGTCTCCCGAAAATGCATACAACTGGCCTACCTCTCAGGCGCATGCTTGATATGCCTGATTCTCCTTATGATGCCTTGTCTAAATGGCTTGTCAGCCTGTTAGAACCGATGAGGAAGGAGGTGTCGACACAACCTGATAGAACGTTTTGATTTTGTCGATCAGATTAGAGATCTGATTGATCTGATTGATCTGATCTGGTTAACACTCAGTGTTCTCCCAGGACGTCGAGTTATCGTTTACTAACGTACCACTCATGGAGACAATCGATTACGTTTGCGACTTGATTAAGTGTAGCGGTAAAGATATTGGCATTCCCATCTCGGATCTTAAAGAACTACTGCTACAATTTTCAGTTTGCTTCCAATAATTAAATATATCGGCAGAAGAACGGGGTCGCGATGGGATCTCCTTTAAGTCCATTTTTGGTGGATTTTTTCATGACCAAACTTGAAACTCAAAAATCAGACGCACTCATTACACAGTTCACCTTGTATTGTCACTAAGTGGACGGCATCTAACTTGCCGACAAGACTATCAACACAACAGACGTGCTTAGCAGTTTCAAAACAGTTCATACTAATAGTAAGGTTACTACTCAGCCATAACGAAACGGACATTTAAGTTTCCTCGACGTCGGCATTAAAGGAAAGAATGACGGGACCATAGAGCGCAAAGCCTACAGAAAGCAAGCCTTGAGAGGTCAGTATATTCACTTCGATATCTTTGTCCAGTTGCAACAGAAATGTGACCTAATTAGATATTTGACTAAGACAACAATGAAGATATATCCTTTAGACTGTTTACAAGAGGAAATAAAGTTATTGAGATGCAAATTCCTGCCGGACGGATATCCTGATCTGTTCGTACTCAAGACTGTGCAATTTGTAAAGCCCAAACCTAAACAATGCTCAGTTGCGAAGAAGTCCGTCTACGTGAGGCTCCCATTCAAAGGTGACTTGGTTGCTGAACTAGTTGTCACAAGGCTTAGAAACTCTGTTGGTACAACAACATATATGACTGCTAATTTGTGCTTGTGCCCTGCTATCAGGTTCCGTCTGAAGGACACGTTACCACGTTGTACCACCAGCCTTTGTTTGTGTTCATGTGTATTCTTGTGCTGAGCATCATACGTTGGTCGCACAGCAAATCATTTGTCAGACAGATTGCGAGAACACAATCCCGTGTCTCTGAGTAATAGTTGGAAGAAACCGGGCTCAAGTGCGATTGCATCACAGTTGGCCGAAAACAGTCAGGTCATCGACAAAAAGCAAGTCTTCGATATCATATACCGGGTACCTCTGAACCGATCACGGCTGGTACGATCCAGACTACTATCGATCGCAGAGTTGATCAGAGCCCGACTGCTAAACTCACAAATTTGCGTCCAAAAAACTTGTGAGACCTCTGAACTTGAAATGGCGTGCGAAAATTCCGGTTCCACAAGCCTGTCTGAAACTGACCTCACTTACTTTACTCCGTGACCCATTGACCTACCCCTCATATAATCCCCTTACTTTGATTTCTATTTCACCAAAGTGCATGTACCCCCATTTCAACCTTTTTCACGTGATTTAAACTATAAGAAATTGTGATTTATTAGCCGAGAGGAACAATCACAGGAAACAAGATTTGTTCTCTACCTCCGTTCTTCTCCTGACCCCCCACGGGTATGTTCAGCCACTTGGAACAATGCATCGTTTTGGCACTCTGTGATGCAGATGGCCAGCTTTTTTGTCTCACCATGATATATATTGTGATCTTTTTAAAGTTCTAATCTTTTAGAATTGTTTGATTGAAATTAACTGTTTCTTTAGAAGGGGTTTGGAGAACGTTCCTACTGCAGGTAGTTCTCGTCGAATTTTCAGCAGAGTGGATAATACTCGATCGCAAAATTGAGGCTTGTGCCATTCTTGTACCGAATTTTTGTTCATGTGGACGGTGTTTGTTGCTGAGTATGCCGAAGCCCATTTTAATGCCGTTGGATCTCTGCCTTGGGGTGTCTACCAAACCGCTCTAAGCACCCAATTTACGTTGTGTTTGTATGCTTAACTCCGTAGTTTGGGTACAACTTGAAATCACACATGTGTCTCTTCCGTTCTCATGAATATGCATGTGAATTTCGACGGTCTCTGATGAAACTAAGAAATCTGAGGAAACGTTGTCGTTTTTCAATTTCCATAGCTGTAGTAAAAACAGTGACTAAGGAGGCATCTCGCCTGATAGATGTGGAGATCACGTTCGATTCCCTCCAGTTTTGTGGAGCAAATACGTCTGGTAACTTGGATCGGTATCAGGCAGCATTTGGCGCAACTCATGTTTACTCAAAGTCAACGTGAACTTAGGACCTCCCATTTGTTTGTGTCTGTATATTGGTCTTGTCTGAAAATGACGTATAAGCACAGTTTACTTTAATTGAGTTACCGGCGAGCCACATGCTTCGCGTACGTGTAAATAGCCGCAATTCAATACATCCTTTCACGAGGTTTGTCATTCTTTGTCAAGCGCTAATCATAAGAGAAGCTAGAATAGACGAGTTGCACAGAGGTCCTCCAAACTACCCCCTCTTCCTAACATACACGGATAACTTTCCACAAACAAAATCTTTTATATCACCACTGTCTCCATTGATTCTTAAATCACACCGACATCTATTGCAGGAAATTGGTGAAAAATATGGATTACTTAATTTCGAATGGATGCCTGCAAACACAGGATCTTAACAAATACCCGTTAGATATGAGTGACTGCGCATCTGAAGATACTGATAACACAAATTATTCTTCGTACTATTGACGTAATACATTACTCATAAGGTTGAGGAAAACTCTTCGACAGCCCAAGAACTGTTTTGTCCGTCTTGGGGCTCATCATGCAGGTACAGTCCCCGAGTTTTCGTCAGCTTTATGTTCTACTTGCCGAAGAGTTTTCAGCAACATTATGAGTAATGTATTACATCTATACAATGTATTACCATATCTCAAATATCGTACCAACTAAAATATGAGGCGGCTAGGTGCAGCACATTCAATTGCTTAAGCAAATCATAAACAAGGGATTCAGCTGGGTTCCATGTGAGTCTCTCGTCAAAGCCAAATCGAAATGAAAATGATTGTATTCTTCGTTCTGTTATACATTGTATCAATTTGATAAGACCATCACGGGCCTGTAATGTACCGAAGAAGTGTCAGATGTTTTGGAATCTCGCCAATCAATAGACTTGTAATGATGGCCGTGTCTCAGTCCAGTTGTCTGCAATCTGATGTTCAAGTGGAAAACAAGGATGCTGGAAACCCGAGGACAAAGCCTATTTGATGGACTCTAAGAAGAGTGAAAACAGAGTATTGAGAAACCAAAAAAAATATAATGCTGGGTCCAGGAATCAATCAGTTAGCCAATACAAGCCAATGAATGGAAGCATCATAGTCATGCCACTTCACCGTACTTTTCCGTGTAGTAACAACAGGACGGATCAGCTTGATGTAAATCAAACCATAATTCTCGGTTTAAGCAAAAATTACAGCCATGTTCTCAATTCCCCCAGGCAACAGTACAAACCAAACTGGACCAAACAGATAATCCTTTTAGCTACGCTAGTGGGTTGAGTTAAACTGGGTGGACCTGCATGCTGCAGTGAAGCATCTATTATCTTGAATATTGTCCCTCTTAATTCTTCGTTTATCAGTTCGGCATCTGTGATGAAGAATTTGGTGTAGACATGATTCCTTCGTGTGTTATTATGTGTTTGTTAGTTTTATGTAATGTTTATCGCTTGCATGCTACGGTTCGCGCTGTTCAGTAGTTCTCTGATCCAGTTCCCTGCATCCAACAGACCTTGCATTTGCGTTCCCGCATATTCAGCTCAGCTCAGTGAAGCGATGAGATATACATTCATCAGCGTGCTATCTCCCGGAACATGTTCAGCGTTTTGTTCCCTGACACTATGGAGAAGGAGAAGGATATGCGAATCAGGCAGGAGACCTACTCCTTGTTGAAAAAGATTATCTTCCTCTGCATCTCCAGCTGACTTTGATGTCTCCGAGTTACACGGATGGCCACTACAAATTCTCCAACCTGTGGACATTCAGACGGCTGAACGGATCAAGTGTGACAGCTTAGGTGGAGAAGAAAGCTAGAGTACGATCGATTTTCTTCGCGTACTTCAGACACAAGCCACAGAGTGTAGTTTTGGTGTTCAGTTGAAAGTCCACTTTCGGGTTTGCCTATGTAGCTAGTTTTACCGCAACATTGTTTCGGACTGAACACAATCTTGTATATTGCTCCTTCCATCTAAGGCTCTTTTGACATATCCACTTTTTGTATGTTCACCTGCTTGCTGCACAAATACTAGTACACCGTTGTAGCGGGTTTTGTTCGCATATACTGTTGCCGTTTAAAAACCAGCGAACCATACTTTTAACGTGTTTGGTCGGGAGGCCTTCTCGTGCCACAGTCTTGGTTTATGACACAGTGGAAGTGTGACTGAGAACAGGGTTGTGTTGTCACACACTGAATGTGCAATGCTAAATAGGCAGAAGCACTACATTTATTTCCGGGAATAACCCAATAGAATGTCTCGCAAACTGTTATTAATTTACTACATCTCGATCGGCAAGGTCGGCGTGTAATCGTTTCCAGGGCGTTAGTTATGTGAATTTATCAGCCGAGTCTACCTATTTTGTGAGACACTCAACCGAGCTTTACGCAATTCCTCAAGTTCGTAACTTGTTACAAATTCGCTCGTACGTGACATACCTGAATCTAATTTAAAACAAGATATTGGAAAGTATATTTTCTGTGGAGCACTGCATTTATGACAGTTCCGTCGCTTCGGAAACGTTGTATGAAACACTAACACAGCAACATTTCGGGATACACAAAAGTACTAAAAAGTAACATGACCTTTTAGAGCCGCTTATTACACGGACATTTTAAGACTGCGGTTCAAGAAAAATCATGGATACGATGGTCACTGTCAGATGGTTTATCTCTGATAATTATCAGTCGTCTGATAAGCTTGCTTTTTGCTGAACTGGGGCAAGATGATCAATTTTCATTGTTCGGCAAGATCACACCATTGTAACCAAATAACAGAGTAGCCGTACGCATTGAACTCAACGTCACGATATACCGGACCGTCGTAATACATCGGAATCAACATCACCACCAACATCAGTAACAAGTTTGGCCATGCACTCTATTCTTATCAGACGTACGAACGCGAAACACTACATGTTGATCACTCGGCTAAGAGAACAAATCTGGAGACGCTCAACAATGGATAGCGGATGTTCGCGGCAAAACTACTTTAAAAAGGTGCGCTGTTTTGTCAGAGTCTTCGAACAAATTTCCATGGCAAGCAGGCACCTTCTTACCGTGCCGTGTAGGTAAGTTTTCTCGTTACAATTTTGAAATGTAGCTAAAATGTGTAAGAAAATTCGGGTGAATCGACATTAAGTCAAACAATGGGTGTTTGGCCAACCTGCTTCATTCGTTTGGTTACTGGAATATGGTAAGTAGGTTATAATTTAATCCGTTTAATTTTCCCACACTGGTGGCGCTTTCCAAGTTTTGGCTCAAGATACACAGCGATATTGTTTTCACGACTGAGGTATATGTTAGGCATCTTTCACTACATCATATTATTCACGGCGAACTAACACGTTTGCTGCAGAACGATCAAAATGCGCCACGAAATTTTCAAACATTGGCACGTCAATAGCCACGACAGAAACGTGGTTACTTCCTACCAGACTGAAGAAACAGTCACCAAAACGCCACCGCAACAATGGCGATCCAATCACCAGGGTTTTGCATATATTCACAAAAAAATTAAATCCATCAGTCATGTGGAAAATTAGTAACTCCCATAAAAAAAAGCCTGAAATTCGGACCCTCGGTGGACAATTCTGCCGTGGGGAGTTACACTACCGGGGATACTGTCAGCCTACCAAGCCACGGAACTGCTGATCCCCAAACGTACAATAAAACGCTTTGGAAACCTCCGAATGGGAATGTGGCTCCTATTGGTATTATCACCCCCCACAGTTTCATCCCAATTACCCTCACACTATCATCATTTTGATGAAAGTGATGTTAATCGTTTTGTTGGCTCTCGCCTTAGGTTCATTTATGTCTACTCATGGTTGTCGCTCAGCTGCCACTGAGTCCCCTGATGGTGAGCATTGGTGTAATTTATGCTGTCTTCGCGAAGCCAGGGATGACCCTCGTGTCCCAACTACTAGATTATCTTTCTCCACAGGACCCGTAAATTTATTGCGCTGTGAATACGATAATAATGTTGGTAGATAAATGGAAACTTTTTCTCTGAATTTCTGGTGTTTGCTTCTAGTTTTGACGGGAACCGCAGTTAGTTATATCGTGCTGCCAGTCTACACTTGCGGTCTATGATAAAACAATATGAATGCTGTCACGCCAAGTTTAGAAAGCTCCGAAATCAACCGACGGATTCCCCTCAAGTGCACTTAAGAATAGCATGAAAATTTAAAACCCAAGTTATCTGGGTCACAACTCCGAAAACTGACACCGACATTTTTATATCGAATTGATTAATTTTAAACTACTTACGATGTTTCAGTAACTCAACATAGCAGTTGTGATCTCCCCCATATTCCCTCGTGGAAGCTGGTGTTTCGTAACTGGAGTAGCAAAGTGGTGGAAGGCTATTTGCTCAGTAATGATGTTTTTCAAGTGGTACTGACAAAATATCGCACCTTATGCGGGCATTGTTTAGCTGCAAAAATCCAACACTAAATCTTTGGACACATAAGTCTGAATTTGTTCGATGATCACAGGAAACCCTAGCTTCTTCACGTTTGTTTTTTTGCGGAGAAACAACAACGGCTTAACATTTTTCGTGACATCCGTTCAAATGGTGATGTTTCACAGCGTTCTGTGGGACGCTAAGTTATGTGCGTACACTTACTATGGTAGCTGTTGAGGTTTTGGTTATACTGTCATCCCGGCTGTGGTGATCTGTGAATATCATTTTACCGCCATTCAGCAAAGCAAAAAGCAAGTGCATTTGACTGGATTACAATAAAAAAAGATATTTTCGCGGTACACCTCCAAAGCCGTATAGTGCGCACTTGGCAAGGCGGCACTGCCCCTTAAATCACAGTCAAGACAACAATGATGGATTACGTATGAACAACACATCACCGAAGACTGCGTGAAAGTTCTTTTCGTGCGCTACGTGCGTTTTAGCAAACTCTTCGTGCATGCCTCTGTGGCCGATTTAACGTTTGAGTTTAATTTTGGGTCGTAATTCCGACACAGTGATTGACGGGGACACTCGAACGTTTATTCACCACCCGGAGTCGGTACTCCGTAAGTTGCCCGCTACAGGGGTATTAAGCTAGAGTGTAGCGGTAGTGTGCAGGTCCAGCGTTCGCTAGAGGTAGGCAGTTGGCATTATACTGGGCATTACTGAAACACCTCGCTTTAAAATTAATATTGAAAGACGCGCTTGAACGTCGGCATTCCTGCCTTGACGAACAATCCGAATAATCATCTTGATATACTAATGAGATGAATGAACCGTCTTGTCTCGGCTAAATAACAGTGCTGGCAGTATAAATCTATCTAAATCAGTGGGTGCTTGATCAATATGACCCACTGATTTGCCTCGGCGTCTACTGAAAAAGTCCAAGTTAACCAAGACATACTGTCAGTCAGCTGTCTCGTCAATGTTTCAGCGTGATTGTTTGGCTTGCACGTCGAGGCAGGAATATGAACGCTTAACGACCTTTCTCAACATTACTTTTGGGGCCAGACGAAGTTCGATGGATTCACGACGGTCTATTATGTCTCAGTTACTACGTTGTTATTCTGCAATTCATATAGGATCCGCATCCTTATCTGGGGGCAGAAGAGTCTAACCGCAAGCAAAAATCTATCACTACTATTTACGGGTACCGCCGGATACTACCTGAACTTCCAGCACTTGTTGTGTGCTGCAAACGTTCACAAAATCTGCCCAACTAGAGCCACTGACCCGCGTCTTGTGAAGCGTGACAGAGGTTACGTGCAAATTTTTGTCACTGATTCCTTGAAAAATGCTACGTGCTTCTGCTGATTTCGATTCCAAATGGTTGGAAGCATTGTAACCATGAAGCCCGTGGCGTTCTTACGTATCCTACACGAATGAAGATGATTAGAGATACCTCCGTGCTCACAAGTCCCTATGTAACTACCATAATGTGTTACAGAGTCTTATATTGACAGGCCTTCTAAATATTGGTTGTCCGGAGGGGCTACTAGTGGTCGATCAGGATGAGCTGTTCACCGACCTTGGCAATTCGCTTGCAAACATTTTAGCACCGATCAAGTAGATGCTATAGGTGAGTGGAGGTGTCTGCGTGATTTGAGTTGGGCAGCGGCACCCAACACTGGTGGAGTCATGATTCATGCGTGCAAACCTTACAAACTGGCACAACAGAGCTCTTCAGCGTATGGGAGTTTGTTCTCCGCAAGATACACCGGCTCGATTCCCCCCATTGTTTTTTTTCCGTGAACCCTCCTAGGGGAGTCAACCAGCTCTCGAGTTCTATATAGTATGCTAGACTCAATCCACAAGCTCAAACTTGCGTCGGCTTGATCTCCTTGTAGGGATTTTACCCATCATTCTTCATATGACCAGCTGGCTACTGTAAACTCGATGCACACACGAAAAACCCGCTGCCCCTGGTCCACAGATTATGGGACAGTTCTCATCCACTTGGCCGGCTGGGCCCCGGTTTGTTTGGCTGGAACGTTTTACCGTACGTACGGCTGTATGGACGCGAATCCGCAGGAATTTCACTTGCATTAGGAACTCTTATTGATACCAAGCCTCCTGCTGGGTGGCGAGCTATCTTCGAGGATGAAATCAGCCGGATGCGTGACGCGATTGTTCTGTGCCCGATCATCATCCTACTTGATGAGGTTCCGAATCTCAACTCTTAGACTATTCCTAACTGCCCTACATACCTGAACGGCGTCAAGGGTTTGAAATGCATGCTTTTGGGTAAAGACGATGCAATTTCTGAAACAGCTGCTTGGCGGTATTCGCCTCTCGTCGGATATTTTGTTTTGCTCCACTGGCTTACGTCTCTTGTTTAAGCTGAGGTGGAGAATATTTAGAGCCGCGTAATGCCTTCGATTAGAAGGCCCGTTGGTATTATTTAATTCAACTCAAATCAATGTGCAAAACCAAACAAATGAGCGACCGAACCTTTTTCTCAACGCATGACGTTCATGGAACTTGATATCTATAGCAAACACTCAGATAAAAGTTGTTGGACGCAGGTGCTTGCATGTGTTTTCTTAGACAAACGTTTATCCCGAAGCACAAAGTAACATCAAGACCTAATAAAAAAGTAAACTGAAATAATTTTGCTTAAACTATGAGAACTGCACGCGCTGTTGTCTACCTTGGCTGCCTATCGTAACTGCTGGGCCCTTGTCTACGTGCGACGATGATTATGAGGCCCCAACCACGCATGAAAACCTAATTCAATCGTCAACGACGGCCCGTCATGCCCATAACTGTACGCTGTCATCTACCTTGGCTACTTATCGTAACTGCTCGGCCCGTGTCTATGTGCGGCGCTAATTATGAAGCCTCAATTATGCACCGTAACCTAATACAATGGCTAACGATGGTTCGTCATGCTCATAACTTTACCCGTTGTCATTTATCTTTACTACTTATGGTAAGCAACAGGCAAATATCTATACGGGCCAATGAAAATTAGGCCTCAACTATGCACGATTACCTAATATAATTGTCGATGACGGCCCGTCATCCTCATAACTGTACGCGTTGTCGCTTATCCGCCCTACTTTTAAAAACACCAGGCCAGACATGTTTAAAGCCGCTCGCCATTTCAAGCTACTCTGAGGCTCTTTTCCACGTCTTTCATATAGGTTTGCGCCTAATCCAACTCATCTCTTATGTAGAAGTATTGTCACATATCTTCATTTCTACAATCATGTCTACAATATCCGAACAGCTGATTCACCAAAACTACCAATTCTGATACTGATAATGATGATGATCTAGCTGAGGGATGAGAGGTTTACTATATCCTATTGCTCAGGAACGAATATACTTCAACCCACATCCAGGTACCATACATCGCCAGAACGCCACCAAGCCGCTTTTGTCCACCGAGTGGTCGATGTACCCTGACACCCCATAGTCCATACCCTCAATGCGCCTTGTCTGCTCATCCACACTTATCCTGCATGATCAGCCTTTTTGGTCACCACTCATCCCCAAACATCCACCAACTCTTTCCGTACTATGTCCACCCATTCCGCACCTCCTCTCCCCAACGCTGCAAAAGACTGCATGGTTGACAACCCTCACTTCAACTGCATGCCCTTCTCCCAAAGCTTTTCTCCATCCTATGCTGAGTCCCACTCCTTCTTTTGCAGTGGGGAAAAGAAGAATTTAAACTGGGAACAAATTCTGTCGAACACCGGTGCCGCTGGCTTAAGCTCGCCTTGGTTGTAGCACGTATCTTGGGCAATCCTCCTATGAATTCAAACATTCATCGTTATCAGAGCGGAAAATGCTGACAGATACTCACGAAATACGCGCAATATGACTCCTCCCACGCAATTTGTTTTGCAAAGCCTCCACGGTTTTCTTCGGGCTGTAACAGCGCCATTCGAAAAGCACCTCAGCGTCCAAACACACAACGCCACCGAACACCTCACGTTTTCTTCCAATTTGTAGTCCCTGCATCCTCCAAACTATATTATTTGCACCCAATTTAGCAAATGCACATCCCTCATATTCAAATATGCCCACACATGTTCACACTGACCGCATACCTACCGCCTACGCCTGAATATCCGTTACCGTTTTTTGAAATAGAATGGTGTAACACCACTGCATTGTGAACCCACTTGGCTGTCTCCTATTTCTGGCCGCATAGTGCCCTCTAGCAGACCTTTTTGACACTATCATTGTTGGGTCGCCAATGTATACGCGGCTGTTTTATTGCTTCGCTTGAGAGGCAGGAATGAACGACGCCGCGTCCTCAATGAACCTAAGAATATCATTGAATCATGCTGGTCTTAAATTGTCACGATTCTTTTGCCAATCCGAACTACGCTGACAACCCCAACTGACTTACTCAAGATGTTCATGTAGGGGGCCGTTCATGAACCCAGGTACGACATCGCGGTGAGCGTAACGCGACTGCCATACCCAGCCTGGTGGCTCGCCCGTAGTCCAACACACCTTTGCTATTTCCCTACCGAGCGTGTTACATGCACCCACGAGATCGCCCCGATCCGTTGAGTTTGCGCCGGAGCTTCAAAGCACTGGCCACTCTATTGTACCGTCTGCTCGTTCTGCCTATAAACCCACTAATTTTTTCAATGGCACTTTCAAGGAGTCAGTACACAGGTGAAATTGAAACCTCGCCGTTCAACCGATACAGCACGTGCTTACCGTCATAAAAAACAAAACACATACTAGTTGTGACTAATTCCTTGGTTTTGCCTGTCGGGATGCCTGACGCAAAGATAATAAACTTTATCATATGGAGATCGCTAATGACTGCTCCATTTTAGGTTTGCGCGGAAAAAGGCGTTGTTATTGTTCGTGCACTCTTGTGAATATTTCCACCTGCAACTTGGAAGAGAACACTCGGAGAAACCAACCTTCCCACAAAATTTCTCGCTGTCTTTATAGAAGCCAATGGCAGCCATTAAATTATGAATGTCGCGCCATAGTGACCATGAGCACGTTTAAACAACTTTCAACAGAACTGTAGTCGCGTGGGAAGATATTGAGGGTTTGAATAAATACCATTAAGTGCGAAACATTTAGCCTAAAATTTCCTCAGTTTAAACTACGGTTTCAGAGTAATTTGCGTTGTGTCTAAGGCTTGACCCCTAGTACGGTTTCCGAAAAAAATTAATTCCGATTTGCTTCTAGTGGGCGGCTAACCGAAAATCAGGTCAATTGGATGGATGTGTCGCCCCCCTTGGGCACACAATGCTTTTTCCTGCAAAACCTTTGCGGGTGAAATAAAACTTTTTGGGCCAAAGTGTGGCATTTTGTTGCATATGTGCCCAGACTAAAAATCACACTAATCTGCCTTCATTTTTAAGCAATTTATTTTAATTGATCTCTGTTCGAAATTTTTGGCACTCATTCAACTTTCAACTTGTTGTGCTATGGCTTCAGAAGTGGCTTCACACGCGCTCGATGAGAAATTTGGCGGTGTATCTTTATCATCCTTCAGCGCATTTGGGAAGGCCTCAATACATGAAGTATAATTATGTGGTACTTGTGCGTTCCTTCAGTAATCCAAGCACCAACGCTGCTCTGCGTTACGAATGGTTTTACTACAAATGCAGCAGACAACCTCCAAGACCGACGGAAAGTCGGGAAATCCGAAGAAGCCAGTAAGCTGAGCCTGTTTTATATATAAAAAACAGTACTCGATGCTCCGGCTGTCCAGTTCGATTTTGTCTCCGGAGGCAAAGAAACCACCTAACAGTCACCTCTTATTTTCTTGAACGCAACCACAAGTTGTCAAAGTTTTTGTACGATCGGCTTCCGATTAATCGACGGCTGAAGGAAGACGAGTTGGGCACGTGCAGGGCCCTTCTGAAATATGGAACGCCGTCGTGTGAGTTGCGGCGGCTTGTGGCCGATGAATTCGGCAAGATTCTTACTACTCAGGATATAAACAACTACCGCCAGAAGTGTCGACCGGCTATGTTGAGTAGGTGCCGCATAGTTGCGTTTTGTTGTGGCAGATGATATGCCTTCGGTCCTGGCTAAACTTTGGAAGACCGGACGCGTGCTGGTGTGGCAGTCAGAGGAGGGTCATTATAGCCACATATGCTTCTCCCGATGGCAGCAGATAGCGTTGTTCCGACGCTTTCCAGATGTAGTTAATTTAGACGGAACGCACGCAACAAACCGTCTTGGGTAAGCTTTTTAAATCACCTATTGTTTGGCCTGTAGATACAAGCCGCATACTTTCCTGATAACGGCCGGCATGGGTACCGGTCGTCCGGTTATGTGTGCCTTCGTGGAGAGTGAACAGCCTGCTCCTATGCGTAAACTGTTCGGCTTATTCTGGGAAATGATGGGGAGAGCGGTATGCAGTTAGGACTTTCATTATGGACAAGCTGGCGGCGCAAATGCGGGCGGCAGGAGTCGTGTTCGGCTGCGATGTAAAGTTGTGCTATTTTCATATCAGAAAAGCCATCAGGAAGCACGTATGTATCATGTAATATCCACGTATTAATGGTCATAGACACACTCCGCTAACAGCCGGCACATTTTCCACCGCATGGCTGGCCTGGACGACGCCGTACAGTAAGCTTTTGTTTATCGTAATACAAGCACACAGATTCCACCAAGATCTGCAGCTTCTGTGCCGCACTGACCCACGGTTTGTATCTTGTCTAACGGCCCGCTGGTTGTACATTACCCGAAAATGTGCCGTTCACGCACAGTCCGGAATGGTTCACTTTGGTAATGTGACCAACAACCGTCTGGAGAATGCGATCGGCCGCATTAAAGACCGGGTGCTCCACCCCCACACACCGGAGCATGCCATACAAAGGGTGTCCGGCACGCTGAGTGGCTCATGCACAGAAGAACTATTTACTTTCCGTTCTTAGTCCCCGGCCGTCCAGAAAACGCAAAGGTGAGCCCGCAACCTGGTCCGCCAAGAGGCTGTCTTATGATGTTGATCTGGACCGAAGCACAGAAACCCAGCACAGTGTGTCCCGAAAATCTGTGTGTCCGCGTTTTCGGGTCCAAGGAGGAACTGCTAGACAGTCGTGAGCATATATCTGACTACTACGACTAACGCTTTAGAGCGCCAGCTAAATGAGTGGGACGAAGATGATTTCATTTAACCTGCCAGCTCCAAACAAATTGTCTGTTAATGAGACCTGATGCATCGGCATGGGAAATAGCTGATGAAGATTTCATTGTGTGAACAAGCTTCTACGATATAATAGCCGCTCAAGTGTTCCCATTTTAAGGTAAGTATTCCTTCCAGTTTTTCAGCCGCTTGCCTCATGGTGATATTTCGATAACCCAAGTTATATCTTCCTCTCATTTCAAGACGTCAGTGGCCAAAGGAACAATCCGCACGAAGAAGTTCATGCGCCTCCCGACAGGACATATGTACGCGTCAATTGCCCAAAACAACTAAACTTTTTGTCGTCTATTTTGGAACTTTTCCCCGGTAGAGATGGACGGGCGCGCTCCGGCCAGCTGATCAGGCATCGTGGACCCCTAGCCGCATGTTAGCCGTGTGCGTCAGCTAGGTTCGTTCAGCTGTCGGTTATGATCGACGTAGGTTCCATGTGGCTAATTGGTCAACGTCATGGTCTTCCTGGCATAATTCGCAAGCTATATTGGAACACCCTGCTGTTTGGGAACAAACTCGAACGATTTCTCGCCAATAATGATTGCAGCTTACGCAATTTACACTGGTAACAGTAATTATCGAGCAAAAATTGTTTGCACTAATGGCACCTTCGCATAGTTCGCGTCCACAAGGGCCATGTAGATTCCAGTATATTCATAAAATCAGTTCAGCTGTAAAACTATCTTAAAAAACTGTCCAATGTAAGTGCACAATCGCAATTCGCGATTGCTTATCACATTAGGTAACGTATTAACAGTCAGTGGTGTTTATTGACCTTGAAGATTCGCACACTTAAACAAATCACCAATGTAGGTAATTCACATAATGCATGTAAATGTACGTCATGCACTATGAAGTGGCAACCCTGAAAACGTCGCAGCTTTCGAGAAATCGATTCCATTGTGCGAATACTGAGCGGCGGATGTGTCACAAGCGGTCTGCGGACTAAACGAAGTCATCCCTTGGTTGGTGAGAATGTCAGCCAATCTGGATCCGGTATCTATAGCTGGACGCTTCTCTCCCCTCACGAGGATTCTAGCGTGGCCTTGTGGGATAACCTGTGATAACCTTATAAAACGGGTGTAATAATCTTCTTTTGTCTCCATTAAGGGCTGTCTCAAGCGACCATTCCTTTTGATGCACCATAGTAGGCGACACAGAAGTTGCACCACCGTCAGGAAGGTACAATACAAAGTGCACGGAGTCCCACGCCTGCAAAGTGCAATGTGCTGCTACAAGACTGGGTGGGATCAAACCCACACCTTATGCTTGCAGACGAGCCAATCGACGTGGTAGATAAATTTGTTTACCTGGGCAATTGTATGTGTTCTGGTGGGCTGGCTGGAAATGAGGTTACTTCTCGAATCGGTAAAGCCAGGGCAGCTTTTGCCCACCTTCGACGCCTATGGAGCCGACGTGACGTGTCTGTCGGTCATCATCATCATCAAAGACAGCAACATCAGTGTTGACACTGATGCTTCGCTGCCGTACAACCATAAGGTTCGTATAATTATATTTAAAGCCCTAGAGTGAAAAGAAGAGAAAAAGAGTGGGTGAGGGAGGGGACCTAGTGCTGGCCTATGTCAAGCGTTCTGAGGTGCCTACACCTCCAAGCGCTCAATCGGACAATCTGGAAAGAAACTGACAGCACGAACGCCACTGACATCGATTAGCCGCCATTTCTTGCAACGTCTCCAGCCAATCACAGGCGGGGTCACGGGGGCCCCATTCTGGAAGGCGTACAACACCAACAACACCCAAACTCTTAGTGATCTCTTTCACGCCCTTCTGCCAAGTCATACGTTGTCCACCTCGCCGTTTGCGCCATCCTGAAGGAGGCACGGAGAACAACACTCGTCTCGGTAGACGGTGTTTCGGCATGCGTAGCACATGACCGAGCCATCGTAGTCGGTGGTGCTGGATGTTTTCCCCGATTAAAGTACCTGCAGCACAACCAAATACCCGTTTTCTAACCACCTCGTTACTAACACGCTGACGCCATCCAAAACCAGCCACGCTTCTGAGGCATCGGTGGTCGAAAACCTGAAGACGCCTCACATCATCTGTCCGCAGAGGCCATGTCTCGCACCCATACAACAACACAGTCCTCACTGTAGCCTGATACACACGACCCTTAAGATCTAGTGAGATGCCTTTTTGACGCCACAAGTGACGCAAATTAGCAAACGTGATTCGAGCCTTTGAGATTCTTGCACTGACTTCATCAGACACACTTCCGTCAGAGCTAATACAACTACCGAGGTATGTAAAATTTTCCACAAACTCCAGTGATTCTCCTTGAATTGTAAGGGATATGTTCGGAGACTGCACGTCCTGAAGCATGACTTTGCACTTTGAAGGTGCAAGGCGCATGCCAAAAGATGGTATGATGGTGGTCAGTATATTCAACAGGGCTTGTGCTTCATTTTGGTCTTCAAAGATGAGGGCAATGTCATCTGCGTACTCCAGATCGACAAGGCTCTCACCAGCAACAATTTAAACACCGGGGTTTCGAAGACCCTCTAGCGTTCGCCTCATTAGTTCATCAATGATGAAGTTGAATAGGAATGGATAGAGTGGACATCCTTGTCGGACACCACTTTTTGTAGGGAAGCTTTTCGAGAGCTCACCATACACTCTCACCCGCCCAGAAGTATGTGAATATAGGAATCGGATTATGTTTACAATCTTCTGGGGCATACCCTGTTGAGCAAGTGTAGTTAGCAGCACTGACCGATCGACAGAATCGAACGCACCCTTGAAGTCGAGGAATACCAAGATTGTGGGTCGTCTGTACATACGGCGTTGCTCTAACACTTGACGGAGTGTGAAGATGTGGTCAACGCAGCCTCTACCCGGTCGAAATCCCGCTTGATTCTCACGAGTCAAGGTTTCGCGTGCCACCGTAAGACGACGAAGAATCAGTGACGCCAGAAGTCTTGTCACAACAGGAGTCAAACTAACACCTCTGTGGTTGCTACATTCACTGCGAGTACCCTTTTTGAAAATGGGCACTACTACCGATTCACCCCAGTTGTCTGGAACGGTCTCTTTCTCCCAGATAGACCCAAATAGGCTAGACAAGCACTGGCTGAGAAGTCCAAGCTTCTCGGTCTGCACGGTGGCAGGGTTTAAACTACTGCAGTGCGATCCATACTGCTTTATGGGTCAGAACTTTGCCTCTGCGCGCAGAGAACATATGGAAGATGTCAGTGTTTGACCATCGGTGTCTCTGAAGCATTGGTCAGGTTTGGTGGGAACATCGGATTAGCAATGCTGATAGTCTTAGGAAGAAGGGACTCTCCCGTGATAGATGAATTACTCACTCTTCGTAGGCTACGCTGGTTAGGAAATGTACTGCGCATGTCAGAAGACCGTCTGCCTCACAGCTCTTTTGTCCCAGCGCTGTGCTGAGTGGAAGCGACCAAGAGGTGGACAGTGTATGAGCTGGCTACGAAGTACGAAAACAATGAACTTAGTTGGGTCGGCCACTGCCGCCTCTCTGGATGGGGACCCCGGGACTCAACTCACCAATGGTTAATAAAATTGACAGAAATGACCCAATCGCTCAGTCAGTGCATCGCGCTTGTGCATCAAAGCCACCGCCTTCAATGCGTAGCTTCCCAGTCCCCGAACCAATTGAACATGCCATCTCCTCCAAGGCTTGGCTGTATGTCCCACACTCTCCCACTTTCTGGTGATCGAGACTGTAACCAATGTGTCAGTGGTACACAGTTTATAGTTGATAGATTGATTTGAATTGAGGAATGGGCTGATCACACTCTATAGATTGTGCTGGTTTGGTCAAGTGCTGCATATGCCCCTTTCACACAACCACACGGAGAGTGGAAACAAGCCAGGGGAGGCCAAGCAATGACTTGGCAGCGAAATATGAAAGTCAGTACCAATATGAATAGCAAACCCGTCTGTGTTTATGATTCCGGTCTCCTTGGATGGTGACCCCGAGGAGCGACACACGAATGGTTAGAGGCTAACAGATATGACCCGGTTGCGTGCTCAGGGGCACGCATGCATCCAACCTGTGGCCTTCAGTGCATAGCTTCTCATCCCACTGAGAAGTCCGCCATCGTTCCTGAATTCGTGCGTCGATTATAACAGCTACTGTCTCTAATGCGTATTCACTCACCCCTATCTCTCAAGGTGGGCGAGGTGGCTCAGTGGTTAGAACGCGAATTTACTGACCGGAAGGTCCGTGGTTCGAACCCGACTCTCGACTTCCCCTGTTTAGGCTTGGGCAACCTGGCAGTATCCCAGCCCTCGTACTTTCTTCTGGTGGCATGGCAGTTGGGCACCGAGAGGGTGCTACAGCTGAACCATCTCCCAAGTTCCTCGGCGAACAAAAATCTTGCTTGTCGCGTTTTCTGTGGAAGAATCCTTTTTGTTCCTCCCAGGAACATCACTGCCGGTTGTTGGGTTGTCCACTGGGGTGAATAAAGTATTCGAACACCCGTCGAATGTTCTACCCGCCTGCCACTTTCTGCTACCCAGCTGGGGTCGTGTCTTACGTCAGCACACCTCCAATCATTGTACACAGATGTTAAACCTTACAGATTTTTGTCACATAATTCTGTGTTTCGTCGATCGGATTTTATTTCAGAATTCGGTTATTATTGACCGGTGTGTGTGGATCACTCTTGAGTGAAAATATGACGGTTGATTTCCCTTCCAATCAGCTGCGACTCCCACCGTCAAGCAAGTAAGTTTTGTTTTTTCTCTGCCTAATCTTCCTTTAAGGGAGTCTTCGTTCAAAAGTGTGAAAAATACAATTAACTCACTAAAGCATCTTATAGAAAATGGCATCTGGACTGATATAAGGTTGTATCTTCTACTTCAACTGTCCCCTATTGTCATGGTCACTTTAGGTCACTTGTTGCTCTTATCCATCAGAAGGCGATCGATTACACTTCGACGGGCGTAAATGCAACTCCAAACCTACATGTATGCCTCAGAGTCTTGAAAATCGCACGTGAAGAAGCCCTAAAGTGTGTCGCTTGCCTTTACATGGTTGTGTTATCCACTCCAGAGTACTTCGTGGGAGTAATGCTGAATTCGAAGAGAGTTCAACGGTATTCATGCCTCTTCAGCTGATCTCAGACTTCGGCATTTCAGAACCGTTTATTCGCTTCTGGCGACACAGCCTATGAGTCGGTGGCCAAATCAGATGTTTTGGAGGCTATTCTTGGTGCCTTGGATGAATTCATTGTAGATATAAATGCATGTTCCGAGAACATTTCTGACCTATCCCTTGATCTTATTCATTCTGATGAGCTCATCCTCACTCACGGATTTTCGCAAGTGGCCTACCGGTTCCTCAAGGTAACGTGAAACAGCCTCACTGTTTATTTTAGTACAGCGAGCTGCTGAGAAGAAACGAATGTACAAAGTGATCGTCTGTGAGGGTTATCCGGACAATCTGGTATTTAGGCTTTCGTGTACTGTTACCCATGTGACTGATTGATTACAGGGTCACAGGTTCGCTGAGGATCTGTCTAAAGAGGGTATAAGTGTTATCTTGGTTCCAGATAGTCATGTATTCGGTCTCATGTCCCGAGTGAATAAGGTATTTTCTCTCGTAGCTTGAAATTTCACTGCTCTCAAGGTGATCATTGGATGCAACTCGGTTTATCCGGATGGCACCATGGACGCTCCCACCGGTACCTACAGCGTCCTGTTGGCGGCCAAGCATTTTTCAATACCTGTAAGTTGTTAATAATTTCGATGGTGAACTGCCTTGGGGGAACACGTCAGTCTGGTTACCGTACATCTTTTTTCCGTGTTGGGCAATTATTTGCTTGTCTCCACGGTTTCCTGTCGGTGTCTGATTCTAAGTGCTGGTTCTGCAAAATTGAAAACTCGATTTGACGCCTATGAAATTTTACCCTTAGATCCAAATGCAGGTTCGAGAAAATGACCAGAATTCTGTGCGCTGTGAAAATCTTGCGTGGTTTCTGTTTCCGAAAAATGTTTTGCTTTTCAATAGTGTTATTAGAAAGGGTGGTTGCTAAACGTTTACAGTTTGCTGTCTGTTTTTCAGTTAACTGGGTACTGATGTTGAAGAACTTTATTTTCAAGGATATGAGCTCACTGAAATTTCACGAAAGGCTCCGGGTAACTGCTCATTCTTGCTCTATCAAGCGTTTTTCTCGTTGCTTATTCGGTCCTGCTAACGTGAATATAATCCGAATATACAGTTCAATTTTCCTGCCATTACTTTAACTAGGTTCAGAAAGAGAGCATGAAATAGCTTTGGTGGACTGGATAGATAATGTTGCCTTCGCAATTAACGTTAACAGTGGTGGTGTTGTTCAACCGTTTTCCGTCTTCCGTCACCCTGTAGGTCGCATTTAGCCGTGAAGAGACTAGAAATGTACAACCTGGGTAAGGAAGAGGTAAGGGAACTAGGGCATGAGTTGTTGCTTCGTTATAGTAACATTAAGAGTTACACAGGGAGCTGAATAGTTGAGACATTTCAGCGTTGTGAGCACCAGAGGTGTTTTTTTCGCGGGGGCAGTGATAGGAAACAAAACAGTCCATACATATGCAGAAAATTGGCTGACGTGCTGTGACAGATGTCTGTTTGCTGTAATCCAGGTCCTATGCTGCCCGTTGTGTGTGTGTGTGTTAAGTCCGAACTGGGGGCACTTCCTGCCTATGACGTTACGTGTCGACTGTCACAGTGGACCTGAGCTTGTGTCGGAGCAGTGTAGATTGCCGATAAGTCGACACTGTCGGATCTGTTGACGTTTGTAGGCTCATATGGACTGCCACAGATGCAGCAGCGTAAATATTTCGCCGGAAGATGGCTCAGTGGTTAGAGCGCAAATTTGCTGACCGGAAGGTCCGTGGTTCGGACCCGACCACTGCATCTCGACTTCCGCTGTCTAGGCTTGGGCATCCTGGAAAAATCTCAGGCCTCGTGGTTCCTTCGGATTACATGGCAGCTAGGCATCGAAAGGGTGTTACAGCTGAGCGATTTATTTATTTTTCATTTGTGCATGTTACAGAATACGGCTGGACGACACTCAGCTAAAGTATAAATCCGTGGCTGAGTCTAGCCCCATTTTTGGAATTTTCTGGAAGTGCCGCTTATATTCAGCGGTTTGAACTTTGATTTGGCCAACATAGGCACGCTTGATCCTGTAGACATCTGGTTAAGTCTACAGGCTTAGTATGGTCCTGTGTACATGCCAGCCGTCTCTTTGGAGTATCGTTTATGTGGGACGTGGCGTGGATGTCAAGCTTAGACAACGTATGATAAATACTTTGGACGTGTTATGTCGGTGGGGATCAGTTGTTGTACTGACTACTCCGTCTGGTTCTTGCGATTGGCGTGTGCGATCGACAGAACTGTATGGTGGAACAAATCCCGAGTGACACTGGGGCAAACATCACTTTGCGATGCAACTCCGTGCTAATCTCTAACGACTGTTACGTCGTCCTTGTTGAGGCAATTCACCTTCGGTCGTTGTAGAGGTTGGGGTGACCAGAATTCAAGCCGGCCCTCTACTTTGCCTAATGTGGGCGGCTGCGGGCTGGAACATTCATAGAGTTGCATTAAAGTACGTACTATCGTTAGTACATTGACAAGGTGACTATTAGTGCACAGGTCATGATAGCCATAATATAACTCAGAAGGTATATGCACTAATAACAGTTTTCACTATGATTGACAGTAGTTTACAGTGGCGAGTTGCACCATGTATAAAATAAATGCAATACGAAAGGCGGTTTATCGTTTGTGAGCGTTCCTGGGTGAAAGTCCGGACGGGGGAACGTGTTTTCTCCGCAGTATAGCTGCTACACATGTTCCGTAATTGTTCGTGGACTTGTGGTGTTTGGTTGACTTCCTGTCCCCTGCGCACGCGCATATGTGTGTGTTATGACTGTGTCGTGTCTTCCTATATTTAGGAAGGTTTGACGTGTGTATAATACCTAGAATCGTTTCGACGCATACAAGACGGGAACTGACTTGTTGTCGGTCTAGGTTCCACGCGGGACAGGGTTTTGTCACGTGAGTTGAGTGTTTGCGGTACAGAGGAGTCGCGTGATCTAGTGAGCACGGATGTACTAGACAACTTAAGCGAAGTTGGTTGAAGGAACAAGAAAGTGACCGCTACATGACCAGCACACAAACAAGTTCGCAGTCAAGTATTCTGTTTGCGTAATGACTCAAGAAATGAGTGATCATGCAAAGGACGAAACATGGCTGCAACAATCATCTGGCACTCACCCCTGGCTTATTGACTGAGGTGAGGGAAAGGCGAGATTGACTGGGTGAGTCAGCCACACGGTGTTTAAGCGAGCCGCATGAGGTGACGCGCTTCCGACACGGATATCTATCCATCCTAACTGGGCTAAGGCCTTCGTACATTTTTTCAATGCGACTGCCAACAGCTGTATCAGTGGCCTTCATTTAGGGAGGGAAACCTCAAGGACTCAGGGGCTTTGAATTTAAAGTTTCTGAAAAACGGATGGTTGGTCACTTGACACTCATCCTTACTGGTTTTTAGTCGTTTGCTTTTCATGTCCATTTACTTCCGAGTTTCATGTGTTATCGGTGGCAGATGCGTGGTCAAGACCTGGTATTAAAACTGAAGGAGTCGTTTTATGCTGGGGCTTGGCAGTGAACTTCTGTGCGCGTAAAAAAGCGGCTTGTCGCGGAAGTAACATGTTATATTTTGCGTGCATGTATCTGTATTCTTATTTGTGGTTCCATCCCACTTATCTCAGGATTTCATGTGCGGGAGGCCCAAATACGTTTTCAGTTCCGTAGACGTGTCCAAGACATCTATCTGTTGGAAGGCTTTAAAGCTTTCGATTATCATTGGTTGTTGATCAGGTAGCTGTTGATCTGTTTGCCGAGCTTGACAATCGACTTGCAAACGTTTCGTCACTATACGAGGAGACATCAGTGCGTAGTTGGGTGGGTTTTGACTACTCACTGTCCCTTGTCGCCCCACCATCTAACGCCGAATAGGCCCGCCTGTGTCATACTGAATAGTCAAGTGATAAGAGAGATAGATCCTGCGAACGAACTGCTGACTGGATGAAAAAACTTCACCTGCTGTCAGACTCAGGCCTGGCCTTGAACTAAGTGAGGTTGTTTGTTCGATAAATCAATCAGTCGTTCAGCTGTAACACCCTTCCGGTGCCTAGCTGCCATGCCACCCAAGGGAAGCACGAGGGCTGGGATACTGCCAGGTTGCCCAAGCATAGAAAGGGGAAGTCGAGGGGCAGAGGTCGGGTCCGAACCATGGACTTTCCGGTCAGTAAATTCGCGCTCTAACCAATTGGGCCATCTCGCATTTGAAGTTGATATCGCCACACTATATCTGATCGCCAACTCGGTCGACTGTTTGCGTGCCACATCGCCCTCTTTCATTCGACCGTTCGTTGTGCCACCCGGCAGTCCTATTATGCTCGGTGTAACGGTTGTTCTCCGTATAGGTGAGCCCACTTAGTTCATTCTGTCTGCAACTCATGTCGTAAGTTTTTATGGTAAGTGCTCCGGCGCTCATTCTTATCTCCTGATGTGTGCTTTTGGATCGGAATGATGCCAGCAGGTTGCAGGTATAGAGGGAATTCTGTATTGACGCCTTCGTGACTTCCGATGTTAGGTGGCCATAAATGATATACCCTCCGATAAAATCCTGCGGGACCGTGAACAGTGTCAGCTGTACACCATCTGTGAAGGGCTTTAGTGATCCACCATATCACCCGTCGCATATTGTGACAAGTTTATTCTTGAGTTCCCTGGTTTCCCGAACAATTTGGGTTTTGAACAACGAAATCTACGAATCCAGCCCTTAAAGTAAGCTGCCGAATTAAGACGTGATCTTCCGTGGCTTTTAGTCGTGGAGGAGAAATCTAACCGACCTGGGTCAGTGTGCGTTGGTTTCTGTTGCTGTTGAGTCTAGCAGTCAGCTAGTGGGGGTTGAGATGATTTTTTTTGTCGTTATGACTTAATGAGGTGATGTTTTGGCGTACAAACCCCCTTGCGTTCAGACCAATACTGTGGAATTCCATTAGTTTTCTCAATCGCTACGGCCTCCCAGCCACATGATCTTAAAATGCGCACTAGTCAGGATGATGTTCTTAATGAGAAATGGAGTCATATTGGGGTTGTCAGACTCAAATTGTGTTTTCAACAACCAGTGTCGTCTACGTCGTGACTGCTTGTAGCACTCCTCTCCTCCAGTGGAACCCAGATCACTTCCCGGTGCGCATTTATTCATCTCGTCTGTGCTACTTGTATGTTGTAAGTAGATTCAATAGAAGCCAAATGTCACAATAACGAGCGAGAATCCATGGCTACGGTCGACTACAGTACTGCTTCATTAAGCAGACAAAAAGCTTCCCCGACCGCCGGGATTACGGATAGAATTGCCCGTCAGCAACAACAGCGAGCACCAAAGTTTCTTATCTAGACGACAATGACTCACGGTCACCCCCTATGAAGTTTACCAAAAGGAGGCCACTCCCCAAGATGTTCCAGGTTGGCGTTTCCCGTCAGCCATGACCTCCCCCCTTTTGTAGCCTTTCAAAACAGGTGCTGCAATGTATGCCTTTGTGTTCTGTTGGTTTAGATGCTTCTTCCTTCTCTGTAGAAGCCCATCCTCAGGAAAGACCATAAACTGGCTCTATCATTTACTTGGATGGGTTTGTACCTGAGAAAGTAAATCTTGACCGTCCTTTAACCCGAAAAGTATGATAGTTTGCTTTATTTCACTGATATGTTGCTCTTTTCTCGCCTCACAGACATACGTGTGTCTGCCTCAGTACAAACTTTCCCCAGTTCCAATGAAAGCCTCAGCAAACACACCACCTCCCTATACCGTCTTGCCAACCAAGGATCCCAGCAATGCTTCTCCAGACTGGATTGACAGTCCAGCGAAAATTCTCCCTCCAGATGATCCGATTGTTTCCTCCAACAACTTGGTCAATCTGCCGCCTGCCAACGGTCCAGTTGTATGGGTTCCGCGTTGGGAACACATCCCGGCTGGTTTGATTAGTTTATTTCTAACCAACCTTGGGAGTCATGCACCGTCCTACTTGTACGCTTTAGGACAGGAATTATTTCATCCATCAGACATTCAGGCTATCGTTTCCACGCAGTGAATTCTTCCTTATTCTGTCGAAACAGTTCATTCTCTTCACTTGGTGAACATGGAACTAGGTTTTGGTATAAAAGAGTTGTTTTGTTCCTGTCGGAGGTGGGTTGTGGCGGATTGCGGTCGTTAACAACGTGGCACATAATGCAGCTGTGATTTGTGGGACAGTCAGCATAGCGTTTACCTAGCTTAGCGTGTTTACCTATAATAAACGAAGTTGTGGAGCCAAACATTCACCTGCAAATTAAGATGGTATCGATTGAATCTCTCGTGTATGGTATACTTCGACTAAATGTGCTACACAAATGGCGCCTCATTGTGGGACGATATTCAAGCTGTCGCATTAGTTTCCCTGATCTCATCTTACCTCTGAACTGGTAAGTTATCCATCAATTCTGCACGTGATGTCATCTCAAAGAAATTGTATGTATGTGTTAAGTGAACGTGCGCCTTCCCAAAATTTCGGGGTAAGTCATGTCACTTGAACCAACCCATGTTCGCAATGCAAATAGTCGGTTTTGATGGTCAGGGCAAGGGTTATCTAGGATGCTATGTGGATGGACTTCAACCGAACACCGGGTACATGATTTCCAAGTCAATGAGCATTTAATTGGTTTGTTAGTCGAATGACTGCTCGGTGCGAACCCATTCAAGGACTGCTGAAAATTAAAAATGTGTAAATGACTGCGTAAACACAAACTTCTTAACAACACGGCTGCATAGACTTTGGAGACTATATCCAACGGAATGTTTAATTGTTTTAGGTATAGTTTCCGTACCCTAGTTAGGTAAATCTTGTTGCATCTTCTGTGAAGTTTCTCCAAGTGCAAATTACACTATTCAGCCGTTTTGCTCCTCATGACACTATTGCTTATCACATAGAAAGGTACCTACGGACACTATTTGTGGCAAATTTATCCGTATGACCTGTTGACCGTAAGGATCAGATTCACTAATCCCACGGGCAGTGGTGTAATCTGAAACCGTTCGTTAGAGACGCATATTCGTGGCAGTGACAAGGTTTGAATCCCGGACGTACAAGACGACCGTGCCACCAATACCGCACCAGCGTACGTTGGGCGAACCTGAATTATATTGTCTGAACTGGTGGACAGGTTTGCACTTGAGTGACTGGTTCAACTTGAACAACAACCAAATAACTATCCTGATTGTGGCGATCGGCTGACTCACCTATCAGGACCGCTCTTCTACAAGCCTGTGTTTGAAATGTTATCATTTCCCTCCATTATTGTGGAATACACCAAAGTGTAGGGATTTGCGACGATAAGTAACAAGTTGGCGTTTGTTGACTGTTGCTGTTGCTCCACTTCCGAAAGATTAGGCAGTGTTCTGAGTGACTGCCGATCCTTCAGCAGCCGGAACCCAACAGCCTGTGTGTGTGTATGCATGAAACAGTGTTCAAGTCACAGGTAATCCAGCAAGAGTCTTGGCATGAAATGGCGCACTTGATCTCTTGTGTTACCCTTTATTAGCCGAGTTTGTAACCTCACATTGTCTGACGTTGTGACTTAGTGAGGTGATGTTTTGGCGTACAAACCCCCTTGCGCTCAGACCAATACTATGGAATTCCATTAGTTTTCTCAATCGCTACGGCCTCCCAGCCACATGATCTTAAAATGTGCACTAGTCAGCATGATGTTCTTAATGAGAAATGGAGTCATATTGGGGCTGTCAGACTCAAATTGTGTTTTCAACGACCAGTGTCGTCTACGTCGTGACTGCTTGTAGCACTCTCCTCCAGAGGAACCCAGATCACTTCCCGGTGCGCATTTATTCATCTCGTCTGTGCTACTTGTATGTTGTAAGTAGCTTCAATAGAAGCTAAATGTCACAATAACGAGCGAGAATCCATGGCTACGGTCGACTACAGTACTGCTTCATTAAGCAGACAAAAAGCTTCCCCGACCGCCGGAATTACGGATAGAATTGCCCGTCACATTGTCTTGTTTTCAGAAATCGAATGGACTGGCCAAGGACGGTGTCCATCGATGGTATATGAAAAACCCACTTCATATGTTTCGTGTTAATCCTCTTTCACTTCCGGTATCATTTTTTTCGGAAAACAGCCAGCATCGTCTTAGTGAGTTCATAGACGTATACCACTGATTTTACTGCAGGGTACGATACAAATAGGCTAAGTCTGATAGGCTTCCTATATATCAAGTCCTTCAGGAGAATGGTGAAGCTTGACTGACTCGAAGTATCTAGGTTTCTCAATAAATTCTTCGTATGGCTAAAATAAAAAATCAGTTCAATTTACGAAGGTGGTCTATATGGTCGAGCGTGTGTCACATTTCAAGGGCTCAACTGTCTGCATTCGTGAGTCCACGATTAAGTGATTGCTTCTAGGAAATCATTTTAGACTCTTGATTGTGGCTGTAATTCAAGGGCGAATGCTTTGTTTATCAAGCTGGAATAAAGTTTCTGGTACGAAATCCTTACTCCAGATAAACATCATCAGGAGTGCCATAAATAGTGTATGTATAACTTGTCGCGGGATTTGTAGAACTTGTCCCACTTTACTCTTATTCATAGTGCCTTCCTCCTGTCCCTGAATGATTATCCTTGTCTGAAAGGAGGCAGAAAATAGCTTTGGCCGCACCGATATTCAAACTCTGGCCATTTACCAGGCAAACGTGTCGCTGTTAATTACATGGGAAAAGTTAGAAGTACTTCTTATCACATCGAGACGGGTGAGCCGGCTCGCTCTCAGACGGTGTATGGAATCAGCTAAAAGTTTCGATAGATGATCCAGTGACTGCCCCGGCTTTGCAGATCAGCGATTCGCCGGTCAGGAAACACCATAGGTGCTCTAAACTTGTCGGAAAGTAACAAGAATGGCGTGGAACAAACGCCATATGTGTGCATACACAGTAGTCCTGCTGCGAATCCAAAACCTCGGGAAGATGTAAAGTCGTCCACTCGGAGGAGATTCACCCGCCATAGAAAGCAGCCTAAGCAACTGCCTAGGATCCAATAAGCCACTTGTTCCAGAAAACAAAAGATTTATCTAGAAAATTTCATATCATGCGTCGGTGTGATTACTCAGACCCAGATAATACAATTAGATCTGGCGTGGGTGCCTCTTGAGACACCTGTTGACAGCCATCTAAAGGCTCTTCGAGCGCATCTGTAGGAACGTTTTGCGTGGAACCAGAATGGTGCTAACCTACTGGAAGCTCTCAATTTCCCTAGAGGGTGATAGATAAGTTAATGGCTTTGTTGGCCGTTTCAAGACAAGACAGATCAATGAGAACACAAGGTTCAGTCGAAAATTGTTCCATTTTGGGTGTTACAGTCCGAACAAGGCGACCATTTGCTGCAGGACCATTCGAACGCAGGTATTTTTTGTCCTAACGCTGGTGAACTAATCCTGAGTTGACCTGAAGTATCTCTTTTAGCAAATCAGAACTGCAAATATGCGGACGGTAGGTACAATAAAACCCTACAGTGCCAAATGCTTTTGAAGTGCACCCATTTCTCCGCAGATTATCGACCTATTGCGTAGTAGGTTCGATTACCAACTCGAGTGCACTGAATGTTATGGCGCTGGCGTCGAATCAGTGGCTTCTGATGGCCTAACATGTGACTTGTGAAGTGGCAACAAGCATCCCATTTTATATAAGTTGACTGGCTGGATTGACGACGGATTTTCCATTTCACTATGATAGCCTGTTTGTCCGTGATTATCCTAGCTTCAACTGCTCATGGACAGCTCTCAAGATGGGGAATGGGATGGGGCGTGTGGCCTTACTATCCCATGCATAATGCCTGGATGATGTATGGTCCACACTGGTCCCCAACTCCATGGTACGGTTATTCTCTTTCATACTACCCTATGTCGACGTACGGTGCGAAAAGTGCATACGATAACTACTCGTATAACACCCCGTACAACAAACTCGGATATTTTACACTTCCACGCTGGAACGGCATTTTCCCAAAATTTATCAACAACTACGATTATTCAAACCAGATGTACGCACATCCACACCGGCCGATGGGAGCACCCCTGTTCTCATCAGAGGTTCATGGTTATACATATGGCCCAGAAATTAGCTCATATGGCGGTGGCGGTTATGGGGCTGGACCAAGATTTTACCCCTATAGAGTAAATACGAATGTGGACGACTTCGGTTTCAGATCCAGAGGTTTATGGAATTTTCCACCTGTAAATTTTGACTTCGGCTACGGACCACAAACATTCAACTCCGTACCACCAATGTACAGCGCCAATGATATTAGTGAGTATGGTGACGGCAGTGACGAGGAGCGCGAGGAGTCGAACGCGGGCAACTACGAAGATAATTATGATGACTCTGCTTACAACCAGAATGAAAAAAATTCTGGTGAGCGAATGGATGACTATGGTGACCAACGTCGAACGCGCCGACCGATTCCAGTCACATTGGCTCGGGCAAAGAAATCGGTCGTGAGGGGTAAAAACAAGTTAGCCTACACAGAGAAGGGAAAAAATGATGAAGAGGAGGGAAAAAGGGAACTTTCAAAGAAATATGCTCTGATTCATCGTTACAACGCAGAAGTCGATACGCTTGGTTACGACAAAAATGGTTATGGATACGGAAAAGCAAACTGGGCGAGGTCAAGATCCAGTCCAGTTCCAAACTGGGTCAAACCTGAAAGTCATTATTAATTTGTCGTTGTATGAATCGTTTTAACACTTAAATATTGATAGATTTATTCATGCGTACTCCAGTTCTTATTCATCCACTGTCTACTTTGAAAGTGAGTCAATCCGCCATCGCAGAGTGAGGGCTAACCACCACGATGCTTTGAAGGATGTTAACTGCTTTCTGATAAATTACAGCGCAAGCCGATTGCTATCAGTTCAGTAACTGCGTGAGCGAACAAGAATTTGACAAAACTGAATTTCGTTTACCTTATGTATTCTTCAGTAAAAACTAAAAGGACGTGTACTATGAAAATGAGCTTTCGTTCTTTCGCTCGTCCTTAGCTTGAGTATCAGTTTTGTTGCCGGTTTAGGTAAAATTAATTACAGCAAAACCGGACTTGAATATGAAGTAGTTGAGGCCCACATGCAGTGACTACGTGTGACTCTGCAGCAAAGGTATTATGTTAAAGTGACTTTTTATCTCATCTTTCAGAGGGCATCCCAAGCAGAATTACACAGTAGCCGGCACTCGACAGAGAGCAGCATATCCGGTTTATGTTCACTAAAGTCGGAGCACCATTGTCTTGTTGTGCTTGATGGGACAATGGTGAGGGAGACCTTTTCATTCGAAAAGCTTAGAACGTGGCATTACACAAATGCACAGCTAATGCCCACCTTAAGCCAGAGTATCACCCAATTCAGCGAAATAACCTGTTGTTTCTATTCCAAAAAATGACCAATTCGTAATCAAGACGGAAAAATGATGTGTTCAGTGAGGTGACTTGATGGTTACTTTGGAGTTAGAATACTAAGATTACCCGAAATCCGCCAGCAGCCCACGAGCGGTTCCTTACTACCTCTACCTCACCAAAAAGGCGTGTTCCTGGCTTTCACTGACTGTCTTAACGGAATGCATTGCTTTTAGGTTTGCGAAAAACTGCTTGGCAGCTGACTACATGTTGCACACCTCTTAAGACTCATCAGGTAGACATAGTTCTCGAGCTTCCACCAACCTTAGGTTCTACCTGAACGATGAACTGTACACAACTGACACAATTGGTATTGACGACAGGCTCGACTGACTCTCTAGTTTATGAATGTACTGTACCATGATCGCTTCATATTACAGCTGTCAGATTATTCTATGTATCGTAGTATATTTTCTTCATCAACCTTATGGATAGGATGTTCTGTCAAGAAACTATACTGCGATCTCTTTTATATTGTGCCAACTGGCAAATGGAATGGCGTTTGTGCAGCGCATTCACTGGAGGACGAGAGATTCATCCGAGTCTCGTCGACACCAAAGTAATTTGCGAAAGAGTCTATTTCGTCATTTGCGTGCCGTTTGTTGTTTAACTATAACCCAACGTTGATGGAAACTTGGGGACAGCAGCCAGAGTGGGAGCATCACGCGGGACAATGGAAGTATCAGGGAATAAGTACTGCATGTATGCTACCATATACTGGGGGTAAGTGGTGAGATAATCTAATATGGGTGATGATGGCTCAGGTTACACAGATTGCTGGGTAATTTAACTGCATCGCTTTGATCACCGTCTCCGCCGTACTAATTTGCTACAAAAAGACGCCCAGGTGGTGTCACCTAGATTGCAGATGAAAAGCTTTCAATCAGATTATCCGGATCGATCAACAAACCACCGGTTATATTTAGATATCTCAAATAGTGGCTCAAATGAGACTGGCAGAAAGTGTTACATGATGCCTCAAATTGAAGTATATCTTAATCGTAAGATTGCTTGAAAGCTCACTGGTAGCTCATAGTAACCTAGAGTCCAAGTAAATTTAGTAGATTCATGTGTTTTGCTATCATCAGTCTTTGGATAAAGTGGCCTCCTGTCCGCTGTACGACGGAAGTTTTCAACTGCAGTTAAGAGAGCACCTTCTGGACACCAGTGAGGACCAGTCACATTTAGCTTGGTAGTTGAATTCTGGACCTCACTGCCGGGTGTTCCAAGAGTGTTTCAGGTTCATTACTTTAGTAGGAGGTTCATATTGTTGGTCTTGTACATTCAAAATGAGCAATTAAATGGTGGTTCTTAGCTTCGTTTGGCTTCTATGAAAAAATATTAATTATGACACTTTCTCTGTGCGTCGGTACTTTCAGTAATGAACACCTTCAGTAAGACTGTATAGTCTCGCAAGGTTTTCGCGAGAAGTTGGCTGTTTTACTGATAATCTTTTTGCGATGTGATCGTCCTTTATTGTGATCGTAATAGTTAGAAGAGGGGCAGCGTGTTTATGCATTGTGAGGAGTCATCCGTTTTTATGAAAACGCTTGGTTCAGTATAAGTTTGGCCGAAAAGTCCTTTTGTTTCTTGCAGAAAGAACTGTGAAGAACTAGGTTGTCGTTTGATGCACAAGATTCGTGTTAGATTTTAATCGTCCGTACGAAATGGCTATGTAACCTACATTCATGCGGTTAATCGGTGATGCGCTGAAACAGATTCGGTGAGAAGTTGCTCACGGGACCTGATGTCATGAACAGGCAGATGAGTCGTCCATTTCAATACATTTGACGGCTAGCGCGACTTATTCAAGTGAATAGATGGGCTTTGTTTGGTTGGTTATATTGGTACCTGACTAAAACTAAAGGTGTATGCCATGATCAACAGAAACGTTTCTTTTCTGAAAGAAAACTGTACATATTGTAATACCGGGAGCCGGCAGGCGATTGAAAAACTTCGATAATGGATTCAGATCAAGTTCTTTGAAGTGATAGTCCATGCTTTCGTTCACTAGGTCACGTGAGCCGACTTACTGACTCTTACCATTTGACCTCAGACTGGTGAGGATCCTTAGGTTCTAGATCGAGTGCCAAAGTAACTGGATGCTATGGAGAATATTTTCAAAATAAAAATAATTCAACGATGTGAGAAAAACCGGGGCGGTCAAGTAGAACTGGGCTTTCTGATGTGGGATCATGGATTTGCAGGGTTGATATATGCAAGATACCTTATTTACTGCAGTAACAAGAGGAACCCTATTAAGAAAGCCCCATAGAAAAATGGAAAATTGTGCCATAAACATAGTTCTTGAAAACTCCTTTAGCCCAAACCTACAGAGGTAAGGAGCAATACCTGGTACAAGTTATAAAACTTTGACTTGAACCTCTTATTACAGTGACCCTTTTCGCTTGGGGGCACACTGCGTGTACTTCTCAAAATCCCACTTGTCCACCTTTCCGAAACGATTTCTGAATAATCAGGAAAGCTAGCGGCAGGAGACGGTAAATGTTCAGATTCACATTAGGCAAACTCACAGGAAACTGGTCTCGCTGAGGACGATTTACTGTGTAGTTTTGCCTGAGAAAGAAAAATACCTCGGTATAATGGATATCAGCCAAGAGACAGCCTGCTCGTCTTATACTGGGTTGCGGAACGCCACAAAAGGCTAACCACTCGAACTCACGTCAGTATGCAAGTGAGCGGTTTATTCATGGTTAATAACTGTGTGTATACCCGCGAAAGTATCAGAGGTGTCAGACAAGGGATGCTCCTTTCTCCAAACTAAGCACTATCAAGGTTGTGTACAGTTCACCCAACCGTCTGATTGGTCGAAAGTCTCTTTCCTCCTCTAGAAAGAAGAATGCAGCTCTCATCAGCTGAAGCTAAGTTTCAAAATCGTAACTAGCTCATACGCCATTTGTCCACATGGGACGTTCGTTGGAAGTTCTCAGTTAGATCTCAACATATTTCAGGCCGGCTCCCTCAGTTAACTATTTCACTGAAGACATGCGACCTAGCCACTCCAAACAACCAGCACTTTTGGAGCATACACCAAAAGATGTTCATCGTAAACCTCAACTAATCGATTCAGCCCAGGTTACTGTGTGCCTTCTGGTCATGCCGCCTGGCTTCACCATCTCATTTGAGTCCATTTAGTAGAAAACACCCAACGAATACGGTGTAAGACTAAAATATAACCAATGATCCACGGAGAGAGGAAAGTGTCTTCACACGGTGCCTGCAAATTTCACCTGCAAATAGAACCCTTGCATGAAAGATCAACTAATGAGACTTTCACACTCAAAAATTTAGGGGGCTACGTTTTTTTTCAAAACGTATCGGCTTAACTCCGATGTGGCCCCAAGTATGTGACCGAAAATGGGCGGCAAGACAATAGAAAGTGCATCTGGGTTGGAAAATTCGATTGCAAGTCAGACTCGATATGTTTTGTTGTGGTTTGTGACAAGCTATGCATTTGTACGGTGCGAGTTCCTTGATAAGACATGGTCACGGGGTGACCTAAGTGAAATGGTCAAACCAACTAACGGAGCAGATATACGTTCCAGTCACCCTAGGAACACGCATCTGGCCTGTATATTCACACAAACAGTAGTTCCCTAGTGTGCACTTTTGGACCAATAGCATGTGTGCACGAAGCAGTTGTTCCGTAAGTCAAACTTTCCTCTTTGAAGATATGTGGGACAGATGTTATGTCCTGCCCACACATATGCCAGTGGTTTTCTGACGCCTAAACACTTGCCCTGGATTTATACTCTAGGGAAGTCAAGCGACAAGATCACCAATTTCCACCCCAAATAAATAACTCATCACACTCGTGCATTGAATCAACCGTCGCACCAAAGGCTAGACGAGGTCGCTCCTTTAACCTTCAAAGCTAGTAGATTTAAAGTGTCCATGCGATACTGAACGGATATGTCGCTGGTGGCCTCGTAGGTTTAATGGACTCGCCCACTTTATTCTGTTCCTTAAGTCAGTGCGCGAGGTTCGGGCAAATTTCTACTCAGTAGAGTCACAGTTCGGCTTACCTCCTCTGGATCTGTATGGATTGGTTCGAACAGATAAACCCAAGACGCGGTTAACCCCCTTTTGAACTGATATCAGGTGTGATTATCATGGCTTGTAACAGAAGAGTGATTTAGGTAGAGGGACAGGGGTTCCTTGTGAGAAGTTTTTTATTGCACACCTAGAACACTTTTGATTATGAGGAGATATCTTTTAAATTAATTAAAATCATTTAAACGAGAATGGTTTTGTCCGCTTTGGGACTTTTAATTTGGGTTGTCGCTACGATGACGACGCCCGGTTCCTTGAAGATACTGCTCTGAAGTTATTCGTTTCTAGGTTGAATTTTAGTCAGTTCGGGCACAGAAATATGTGCCCATAAACACTTTGATTTGGCACACGAAAATCTGATAGTCACAAATCAACTGGCTTCATTTGTGAAACCTGGTGGTTAATTACTCACCATCTCATACTGCGTCGTTCAACGGAAACGGAAAGATTCTCGAAGTTGATGTGCCGGCAGCGAGCGACACTATAGTGGTAGTAAGGAGTGTTTCTAATTGAGGAGTTTCGGCTGCAGCCAATGACGTGACCTGAAGGAAAAGCTGTTAATTTTGTGATGGTTTACAATACCTGGGCGACTTCGGATCCACGATTTAGACAGCAGCTGTAAACCTTCAGTTCAGTTGCTCGTCTTCATGGGAGGTTGATAGCCGCTTGATATAGTCTTGATCAGATTACCCGTTCACCATGGGGTCAGGTGTAAAGCTTTTTAAAAACTGAGAACTGATTTCCGCTTTAATCTTCACAAATAAGCAGTGAAGAAATTTAGAGTGACAAGTCACAGTGGTGTGGACCGTTGAGCGCTGGAACTAAAACAGCCGAGGTGGTTCCACTTTTAAAGGCAACCAAATAGCGCTTTCGTGGTGCTTCTTATTTCCTGTGATACACAGATGAATTCCTCGGTAGCACGCTAAAACTCCAGTGCCCATAAAAATATCGAATAGAAGTTTCTATGGCCTTTGTGTGGATTACCGAATGGGCGGTTTTTATTAGGTTTTATGAGGCTTTGTGGAGTTCGTAATTAGGTTAAAAAAAACATCGCTTCAAAACAACTAAAGTCAAAAAATTCCACTAGAAGCTGAGGTGATATTTGGAATTTGTAGACTCGCAATCACGTCAAATTCCAAACTTACCACTTATTCCTGAGCACCCTAAACAGTCACAAGCGTATTTATGGGTTCGTTACGATTCTCTCAAGTCTCTTTTTGATACAATGTACCGCTAAGCATTTATTTCATCAGTGGTCAACTATCGACTGGTTGTTCTTTGCCGGATGGCGGGGTAAGCTGGCTTCATAGTCGTACTACCCCGTTTAGTTAACCTTCTGTTACACAATTTAATGAACTATCTGGATCTCCATCGATGAGAAAATCCACATTATACTTCAACATAAATGCAGAAAAGCGCCATTATCACAGCATGAGCAACCATTTTTTGCATACAGATGGTATAAAGTACTGGACACATCTGATTTATCAGCAGTGGTCTTGTGTATGCTTTCTGCTACTTTTGAATGTTCGATTTTAATACTCTACTTCCAGATAGGAAAACTTCCTTACATGACACATTAGCTGTGGGGTTGTCCAAAATTCTGCGACAACCCAACACCCGTCTTTTGTCTCTTGATGCTCACCAGGGAGATAAAGTCCTTGATTTTTCATCGACTTTATATTCCACTTGAACACCAGATTGCACGCAAGTGACAGAATAGCTTCGTTTGTAAATTACAGCGGTGTTAAAGCGATGCTCAAAGGAATCTCCCGTTTGTGCTATTCTTCACTGAACTTTCCGTTTGCCAACAATTAATTTACAGATAGTGCATATCAGTCGCCCCTTGCTATCTTTTGATGTTCAAGTTGAACACGAGGTTGATGGAAACTAAGGAACTAAGCCTACCTCATTTGCCTCAGGAAGTGCAAAACCGGTAGTGGGCTGTCAGAGTTTTCATCAGCCTTATAGATAGTGCGCCTTTTCAGCAAGATATATCTGAACATCTCAAATAGCGCACGGAGTGAAATGTGAGGCAGCCTCAGTTGAAGAATATAATAGACAAGAGATTCACTTGAGTCCCTCGTTAGCACTCAGAAAACGTCACGTTAGTTTAAGACATGTTCATCTATAGTGTTCCGTCTCTGCTTCACATAGTTCATCATATCCTCTTAGTGGTTGGGTTGCTTTAATATAGTCAACCTAGTTACTACATGAGTGGTTCAAAGTCTACTTTCAAACTAGGCTGTTGTTTTTTTTGTATACATGGTCGAAATATACACGACACCTCCTAACTCCAAAAAGAACGCAGTGGGCTGTGGGTATAGGTGGCATGTGATTTCAGTACAAACCCGACGTTGGACAGCACCGATGTAGTCAGGGACGCAGTGAATGTACAGAGGTGCTCACTCACTTTACCATACAAAGCCGTGGGTCAGTAGGGGCTTGAATAAACAGCTTTAGAAAAAATGGTATCTGGGGTTATGAGGAAAGCGGACATCTTAAGGTCCCTCAAAATCACATTAAGTTGTCCCGGGATTACTTAAATTTGTCCTGGGAGGGACATCAACGTTTGTCAATGATACCTGTAAAATTATCCAACCATAATGTTATTGTCTTTCGATGTTGAATTAAGGAGTCCTAAGGGATGAAAGCTTCTCGTCTGGGCACAACACCATGCACCTCTTTTCGGAATCTGACCCGTTCGCTCAACTATCATTACATCCTCTGAGTGAGTTGTATAGACATTCACACGCATATGCATGACTTCCACTTGAGCGGGTCAGTCAAACAGTTTTCGTCAGAAATAACGCGAGAGAAAATCGGACGGCATTTAAACGAGTTACCGATTGGCGGTGGAAAGAAGGAGCAAAAGTACGTTTTACTAAATGAATATTTCCAACGTTTGTATGCGGTTTGGAAATCAGTGGAGGCTATTAGCTGCAGATCACTTGATCGTACACCAACGACAAAGCTGTATGATTTACAGATTCTACTCGGTTTTGTGGCGGAAACGAGGGCATCCATTCAAGCAGCACACGTTTACACTATAATGATGGCCCTAAGAATGAGCTCAGTTTACAAATAAATTTATTTGCCACTTACTGTACGAACTGTCTCCAAGCGCGCCCATAAAATATCTATCGATTCTTTTCCAACCGTTTAGTCGGGAATCCCCATGGTCTATACTTCAATCGAAACTTTTTGACTTGTGGCAAAAGATCGAAAAGCACTGGAGGGCTGCTTCATCCATTTTGGGAATCAACGGAATTATGCATCCTAAGGATGGGTACTCTTGACTTTCCAGTTGAAACGTGATGTTGTACTTTTCGGCCAACAGTGTCCGATTGGCAGAGTGATTTACTTGCATGCAGGCAGGATATGGTACTACTATCCGCACCACGGGCTGTATGCGGCACGGCTAAAACCCGAGTGATTCAGGCATTGCGCGGACTTTTTATTTCTCGGGTCGGTGACGGAGAACACTGATTAGAAATAGTATTTCTTGACTTTATTGAAATGCAGTTCCCATGATGCTGGTTTCTTTTGTAACTGAAAGCATTTCTGCGCTTTCTGGGGATGCTGAAAGATTAAAGTCGTCAGTGATCACATTATTGCCTGTCCCTACCAGGTCATCAGAATGAGCAGCAAAAACGTGTATACGATTACCATACATCCTCTCATGAAAATTCGCACTGGAAATCTGGACACAAACGCAAGAGTTTGTGATAGAATAGATGGCGTTACATGAAGTGTAATTCCTGGCCAGATTAACCGAGCTATGCGCACTGAAAATAATAGTACCGTTACTGAATGGAATAAATGATTAGTAAGCACAACTAAACGTACCACAGTGATACTACCTCTAAAACAGTGACAGTAGGAATAATCAGGTTACTTCTTTTTTAGTCTTTCTTTTGAGAGTTAAAGGCGTGTTTCAAGTGGTCACTGGCTGGTAGACTGTTTCTGAAAAGACTTGCTTATCTTTCAATAATATGGACTGCTAATCCATAGGATTTACCATTATGTCTCAGACGCCCATTGTTTTCGCTAACCACGACAACAGCCAAACCCGATGTCAATAACTGGAAGAACGGATAAACATAACCTCGGATAGCTCTATCTTTCAAAACTTCACAATAAACATGACTTGCTATGCGGATACTGGTGGTTACCATTCGTGTATCGGTGGTTGCTTGCTGTACGCAACGAAATCGCCATTCCCATCGTGTCAGAATACCTTGAAGACCACCGGAAGGAATTTCTGCCCACCAAAGTCGCATCATTGTCTGAATAACGTGCTTCACAATACTACGTACACTTCCAGTGGTTGTTAAAGCAGAAGAGTACAAAACCGGATGGAGAACGGTTCGACTGAAGTACCTCGTACCATTAGATATATGTTCCCATCTACTGTGGCGAGGGTTACTGTCACAAACGACTGCCTTACCTCGCTGTTCTTCACTGAATCTGCGCGACAGTTCACGAAGCCAAAGGTGGCCGTCTTTCGTCGTGTACGATTTCCGATTTATTGTTCATCTTATTAGGCCCCTCAGTGAGATGCCATCAATAATATGCGGACTAATACTACTACTGTCCTCAACGACTAACCGGGCTCTCGTCCTGCTGGGATTCTCCTACTACAGCTGCTATAAAATACGTTGAAAGTAGCTGAAATGAAGGTTGTTTTTGAAAAGAAAAACAGCTTAATTGTATCGATAACGGATAAACAGTCCATCTTCACAACCTTTCGCCGGCATTCTTTGAATAATTTGCACATGCATTCGTCCTCCCTCAATTCATCGTCTCTGAACTGGGATAGAGCTTTTTCACTGTCACTTAGCTATCCAGATAGTTGCTTATTGTATGGCAACACACTGCTTCATCTGAATGAGCCCTTATTTCTAATGGTAGGCATTTTCCTTGATTCAGTGATGCTGTTGAAAAATTATTGGAAATTATTGGAAAATTATTTTGATACCCATCTTAAATTCCAGGTACGAGGTTATTCACAGAATTCGAAACCCACAGTCGGCTGTGTGTGGTATCAATGGCTCTCTAGTCCTCTTCGTTATGGTAAGCCGAAAGTACGCGTTGATATTTTCAAGTGGAATGCGGTTTGTGTGAAGTACCGCGCGTCGTTGAACACGTTATACGCAGTTGCGTGCGACAAGTCAACTTGTACCAGACTGACAACTGCGTATGCATGAGGTACATACGGCTTAAGCAAAACGGATAACGACCTGTGCACAGTGTCGTACTGGCTAATAAGAACTGTCCCATTAGAACAAGCTCGAGTGACAATTGCAAGATGCTCTTAGTTTCGAACATTCTGTGGGACACGCGTCAGCTATCCTGAAAGTGGTGGGTTGAGCCAGCCATGCATCGCATTTTAAGTGGAAGTCATGCATATGCGTGTGAATGTCTATACAACTCACCCATAGGATGTAATGATAGTTGAGCGAGCTGGTCAGATTCCGAAAAGAGGTGCACGGTGTTGGGCCCAGACGAGAAGCTTTCACTCCTTTAGAACTCCTTAATTCGGCATCAAGAGACAAGACTTTCGGATCATTTTGAAAATGGCTTCGATAAACTTTGACGTTTCTGTTCAAACAATCGTTGGAAAACCTGATGTGATTTCGAGAGTTATAAGACGAGATATAAGACCTGGACAGTCTCCATGTTTGACTTATCGAAGTGTTTCTTGAATCAGGCTTGAACAACTCTCTCCCGGATTGCTTGCCTTTCAATCTTGCGAAATTTCTTATGTTTTCGTTAACATCTTGCTACATAGGAACTTATTACACTTTCGTAAATTTGTGCACTCACAGGATAGTCCACATTAGCCGGAGATACATCCCAAAATGCCTCCAGTGATCACAAGAATCCACGTTCGCTTGCTGGCTATTTTCTCCGGAGGCTTAAGGGCGGTTTTTGTCACTTTTAAAATTCAGGCGTACCAGCTCAGGATATGTACAGAAGTAAGACCACTGTGAAATTTTAAAAGTGAAATATCTCCATCTTTCATCTCTGGTAAGCTATCCTGTGAATATCAGGTGCCAAATTAAAGTGAACATTGATCAGCATCCACTACCGAACTGGCGACTACGTTGCTCCGATACTCCTAGTGTTAAATTCAGAGTTGTCTTCTCCTAATAAAAAAGATACACATTCTGAAGCCAGTGCGATTAAGACCTGACATTTGCACCCAGAATTTAAAGTTCCTCTTGAATGAGGAAATGCTACTCCGGTAAATTCGTTGGCAAATTTATAATGCTTATCACCTGCTCCTACCACTTTGAGCCGACTATAACCTTTGAATCTTCTCAACGCTGTATAGGGTAGAAAACAGTGGCTGTTTTAGACAGTGATCTGAAGCGTGCACTGTAGTGGTCTCTCGCTTCATCTTGAGCTAACTCTCGCAACTTAGTTGTTGCATGTTTTTTTCTGGCACATTCAGTTGACCGCAAACATGGAGTTAACGAACACCCAGTTTAGCGAACAATCAGTGCACCATATCCTTTATACCACACTCTTTTTCTGCATAGTCAGTCAAGTCACAGGTTAGTGTAGTTTTGCTGGTCATCACATGACAGTCGCTTAGAAACGATCCCCACGCTCCTTTGCCCCTACGTTTCCTAGAGCTGTCTCGTTGAAAAGTGGAAATATATTTTTTTGTCATCTGTCATCAGCTAAAACAAATGCAAGCATCCATGACATCTCTTTGGTGTGATAAGTAGTCATATTCCGCACTCTCCCAAAACACTATCCTTAGTTCTTACTAAAATAGCGATGGGATCGGATATTGGAAAGCTCAACCTACTAAGGTTTTTCTCCTATCACGACAAACCAGGCTGGCAAAGAGGGATCGGATCTGCAATCCTGACTACGAATTTTGGTGTTCACCTATCATCGGAACATGGCAAGCGTTAATCCTCACTACGTTTAGTAACACCTTGGTGTGAAACCGATTGAGAGGCCCGCAAATCTGTTTGAACGTTTGCATCACCATCTAACATACGCGCCGCTTCTACTAATTCTTGAGTAGCCGATAGATATCTTTATAACCTTGCATAATACCACTTGTGTTCTCGTTGATTCACCTTTTCTTCAAAAACTTCGAAAAACGGAACAGATAACTGGTGAAGCAGCGTTGATCGAGAAATGATATGAAGCTCTTGGCCTGGAGTTCAAAAACAGCTGCACTCAGACAGCTGTCTCTGGACAGATGACTCTGATAGTTTCCTGGTTTGATTTCTGATTTAGTCTAATTAGCAAAAGTGGTATAGGAATAGGAACAGACTGCACTTCGTACTGGACCTTCCTGCATGGTCAGTTGGGTTTGTGCTGGATATTCACGATCTGCGCTGAGATGAGATAAACACCACCAACTAAATTCATCTAAGCCGAAGCGCTTTCTGGTTAATCAATATATTGTGTAGACTCTGCTGAATGAATCAAGCAAATACACTCAGGCCTTTCACATCTAACACCTCTCGAATGACCGGGCAACTGCTGAATATAGCAGACCTGGTGAAGTTGGTCATGCTAATCGAATCTGCTTGGTAGTCAGCTAGACATAATTGTCAAACTGACGGAAGACTGAAGCGCACTCGTTGAAGGTGAGCACCGACGTCATAACTTTTTCACTAAACACCATGCTAAACATGAGAAGAATTTGTGGAAATTATAAAAGTATCATAACCATTTCTATGCCAATTACCAAATTAAAATGACTTAAATATATTAGTGGCTTTATCTAATGTCATGACCCAGTTTATAAAAGTTTAGATTGACGGGCTAACTCGATGAACGATGAACGCTAAGAGAGACTAACCAGCTCACCGACTTATTCCCTGTCGGATCAGTGTAGTCTCTAAATATGAATTGGCCTTTTGCGTCCCGCAAACTTGTCCGATATTTACGTAAGTCATTGGACCCTATAACCCACTACGCCTGTGCCACTCCCCGCTCTTTTTTGCACACCCGTCAGTTCCGGAATTGGAGGGTATCCACTGTCTTACTGTGTGAAATAATATCAAATAGGTATGGTGAGGTTACGGCGGCAGTACAGAGGCACTGATACATGTTGTGGCCGTGAGAAAACTCATAAGTTGCGACTATTTTTAGAATCTTCACCTGCCGAAATCCTTTCTTTCTCTATGCACTCCCTCTGAAATGTCACGTTTCTCAAAGCCTAGTCCAACTTGGTCAACAGGAACCGAGGTTTCACATTCCAGTCTCCACTAGTGTGTCCTATATCTTCGGAGTCTAATTACACCAAATGAGACTATGTCCCGGGGCCGTACACAGTTCATGCTTCTAGCTAATGGGTGCTATGATAGGTGTGTTCTCCTTCCCACGAACACAGTGCAGTCATTGAACAAGAAATGCACTTTTCAACAACCGAAACAAAATTGCATGGTTGTACTCTCTTCACACGGGCCACTGACCCGACAAATTGAGGTTTAAAACACAAGACGTCCTTGCTAGTAGTTTGAACACTTAACTTTTCCGCCACGACCGGCTGAGCAGCAATATCATCAGCTCGCACTCGAACAGGATTAACCAACACTTCCATCACTCATGGCATCATATTGCGTAGAGCGATACAAATCACCGTGCTGTTTTGCCACAACCACCACCACCTTTTCTATGGGGATTTTGTGTAGCGCGGATTTAGACACAATCCCAATATTGCTTGAAGTAAAACGTATTGGTAAGACACCTCAAGCCGATTCTGTCTATCGACCACAAACCATAACTCCCGTGCAATTTTTTATTATTACCCTTGATTACATCCGTAAATTTATGTGAATGTCTAACAGTATAACTTAGGTAAACTTATTCCATAAGCTGTTTGATTTCCGTCTCCAGTATTTACACTTTGGGAGTTCCGTTATAAAGCGGCTACTTACTGTGATCCAGGGGCATTCCTAGACTCCGAAATCAAATCTTTAGGACAGCGTCCGTCAGTTTTCAAAGCTTCTCCTTCCGAGCAGTTTAACCGTAGCTTTAGGCTTTTTATCGCATATACCCGAGAGTATTTTCAACACGGTGACCCAAACTTGAAACAATCCCACTTTGTGGACAGTTTAACTTTAATGCTATAGATAAATTTAGAAGTGGACCATTTTGCCGCCTTCTTGAAACCAGCCATTCCTTGGAGGCGTCGTCTGAACGGCAGCACTTCATTGCAAAGAGGAAGGGTTATGTATAGCACGAGGTCTTGCTGCGTTGGTAGAAGCAAAACCACTATATGCACCACTACGTAATGGGAGTGATGGCCTTCGGAAGCAACTGTCCAATGTTTGGTCAGACCATTTGGTGACTTTCAGTATTTCCAAGTGCTCAAAAAGTGATCTAGTAATTTAGTATATATGTATATATATATCCAGATAATAATCACTAATTTTATTGACATACCAACGTATTTCTTCCTAATGAGGTCGTGTTTAGTGGCTATTATGCACGTTTAGATAGGTGAAGTATCTACCATTTCCGAGTGACCTAAATGAAGGTGACCGACAACTTTCCTTCAAGTTTACCATTCGTTAGCAGGTGAAAGACTAAAACCTAAGTGAAAAAGCATGCAGAATGGTTTTATGTGGTCACCCGTCTATGATAAAACACCGTCAAGGAAATGCTTCAGGTCTCTACGATGTTGTGTCCCCGATGGGACAACCAAACTCGCTGGAGATCAGGCTTACTATTGGTTGATTCTGCAACACACTCTTGTACCCACTTATTACTAAGTAATGAATTTGTGGATTACCCAGGCTCTAAAGTCGCAATATAGCAGTAAGCTCGCGATACTGTTGGTTAATCTTGAAGAAAATACCAACGGCGTACACAAAACTTTCTCCCGGATACGTTTATTCCTGATTTCGAGAGCAGTCTGTAGATGCCATTCTTTGGATTTATGAGCATAAGATAAAGTTAAACTGTGACTTATTTCAAATTAATTTCATAAATGTGACTTAAAGGTGTGCTAGAAAATGTTAAGATACCTTCCACGACGGAATTTTTACTTTTGTTCCTCTCGAAAGGTCATCCTGAGACAGAATTACTCGGCTTCATATATATATTGGATACACACAGACTGGCTGTCAGATCTGTACTGATCGCAATCTAGTGTTGGCCCCAAAGATGGACTCCGTAGACCATGCGGAGACCGAGTAGCTCCACGTCACTTCTGACCTTACTGAGTCAGGTTTTCACTTGTCCACCGATTCAACAACGCCACTCCTTGTAAGGTATGCTTGATGATTTCGGCGTCACTCCTGGGCAACATTTGTCCAAACCGTTCTGGACATAGTCGTTGAAGAAGTTAAGATGGGCATGGTAGATCATGGAGACGTTCACGTATCTCGTCACTGAACACTTCCTGTAAAAAGTGAACTGTCACCATATGTCAGAGGCAGTGGTGGTAAAAAAACCCAGCTTTGTGAAATCCCTTGCTGGTAGAAATCTTGTTTCGCTAGCATAAATCAGGACTACAAGTATGGCTGGGCTGAAGGCCCGGATGCACTTATTTGCACGCTACTTTAGTTTTAATCTGCAAGCTGATGATGCTGACGAAATGTCTGTAAGCAAGTTGTCAGGCTGGGTGAACAGGTCAACAGCTATCTGATTTACAACCAGTTGGTTAGTTGTAATTCAGCTGTTTTTATGATGATGTTGAGGGCACCCTAAAATAAAACTCGTTCCGGCTTTGGTATTGTGACCCCCTGACTGAACACTGGAATTGGAGATCCCAGTTGTGATGCTCCTCTGGTTTGTCTTCAGTTGTTTGAGAGCCACAGTCCAGTGTTCACCAGGGATTCGTAAATGGATGACTTGTGGTTGTTGGTAATTAATTACACAACTTATGTTCCTTAAAGAATAAAATGTCTGAATATCTAAACAGTGGACTTTTGAAAGCGTTTTGTCGATACTCCTAGCATAATTTTATGTTGAGGATAGTCAGAAGACAGTTGATGACCGAATAAATACCAGGCACTGAGTTCAAAAACCAAATTATCCCTGACGAAAAGCTGGAATTTGATGTTATCATAATCTGCTATCAACACGCTATCTGCGGTTTCGAATCATAGCTGCTCTGCGGGCCAGAATGAATGAATCATTCTGCCAACCACAAAGCGAAACACATTTAGTTTGTCCGCATTTTTATTCGAGAATAATTTCAAAGCATGAATCGGATTTCTACTGAATGCACACTATCGACGTTTTATGATGCGCTTTAATTAATAATCGTGGTCAAATTTGATAATCTGTGTCACTACACTGGATCTACTCCACATATGCACTTTCTTCTGCATGCTACTTACGATTATCGATTCTAACTTTATCTCAGTGCAATTCACGATCAATGGATGGGTTGGTGCATCCATAATTTGCGTTGTATTCCAAAAGTAACTATAAAATGTACCGTCATTCAGAACAGCTTAACCGTCACAGGCTATCTACAAGAACGAAACGAAAATGCAGCTGGTAACTTCCATCATCCTTGCCGTCTTGGTGACCTTGGCCCACGGATACGGTTACGGCGGCTACGGCTATGGTTATGGTTATGGCCCTGGCTACGGAACCTACAAACACTACGGCGGCTACCACCACTATGGTAAAATAGACTATAAGAAGGACGGTTATGGTGGATACGGTGGTTATGGTGGCTACGGTGGCTACGGCGGATATGGCGGCTACGGTGGATATGGCGGCTACGGCGGCTACGGTGGCTACGGTGGATACGGTGGATACGGTGGATACGGTGGATATGGCGGCTACGGCGGCTACGGTGGCTATGGTGGATACGGTGGCAATGGTGGGTACGGTGGCTACAATGGCTATGGTGGATACGGTGGATACGGCGGCTATGGTGGTTACAATGGCTATGGTGGCAACGGCTATGCTATGGTGGATACGGTGGATACGGCGGCTATGGTGGTTACAATGGCTATGGTGGCAACGGCTATGGTCACGGACATAATGGTCATGGAAACGGTCACGGCTATGGTGGCTACGGCTACGGCAAAGGCTATGGTAACTATGGTGGCTATGGCGGTTACGGAGGCTACGGTGGCTACAACGGTTACGGCGGCTACAATGGCTACGGCGGCTATGGCAAATATTAGACTGACTTCATATAATACTATTTGTATGTACAAGTGTCTGTTTCAATACACCAATTAGATACTCCAAAGTAAACAACGTTTTTCGCCTTCAAAATAAGTCATAATCTTTCTGCATGGGAAAAACTACTCACATCTTTCCCAAGAAAGCTCTGGCATCATCATCGTCATCATCGACAGAAACACACCTGCACCACATACCGGTGGTTAACTATCACACAACCAAGAAAGAAGGCAGCCTTAGTAAAGACTTCGAAGATAAGGGAAGAAGCCCTATATCCTTAAGGACGAGGATCAAGGATAAGGTGCTCACACCCTTGGACAGTACTGAAATAAACATATCTTAGCATCATGCCGGAGTAAAGCGCTATCAGCGGGATCAACCCAGCACCCTTTGCGAACCTCACCAGACAGGAGCCTAACGCACAACAACAGGCAAACTTTAGCTGAGCAGTCCGGCTAGAAAATGATAGCATGCGTGCCACCGGGCTCATTTGCATGTCTTATCCTGCGGGTTTCAAACTATTAGCAAGCAGGATCAAATGGGCTCCAGCCAAGAAGGGCGAAGATCCCACAGCTCTAAGTTTGACGGTAACCGCTTTGATATCACTTTTCCATGTTATGGCCTGTCCCCGCGAACCTTCGACCAATAATAGCTCGGAACAGAAAACCACGCTTTCATCGTTAGACGGTAGTTGGGCATACGTAGTGCAAGCTCAAAACTTGTAAGTTTATTTTGCTGCTCTGAAGAATAAGGTTCACTAAAAGTACCCAATTACGCAACATTGCGCCGCAAACTCGTTGCAGCCAGCTCACACAGGTTATAAATCACCTGAAGTCGCCCAATGTCGGAGAGGTCAAGTCTCAAAACCTTGGATTCAGACCACCGTTATAGTCGCCCCTTTAACCTCAATAAAATTCGGTTCTCACGCCAGAAATGACACAATTAACTAAACTCTGCATGTGCATTTATTATCAGTTTAATCACGGCTCATGCAGCCGACAACAAACTCGAGCTCATAATTCTGAGGTTTCAGAGCAACACAAGGGAATGGGAAAGCTTGAAATAAGGCTATGCATTTTGAAGGTGCCAAATTTACGCTAGAATACGGGATCAACCCCTATATTTTGGTTAAAGTACTTTGCGTGAGCAAATAATCATTAAGCAGCATGACCATGCCGTCCACATAATCTAATTCCTTTACACTCTCCTCAGATGGACACCTAAATTCACGGTCCCTTGGAGTGTGTATTGCATGATGACGTCAGTGACAAAACTGAACATAAAGGAGAGGGAACAGCCCTGACAAACCCCATTAGTTGTCAGGAAACTTCTGGGAAGTTCATTGTAAGCCCCTAATTCGCCAGGAGGTACGGAACTAAAGAGTACGAAGAATGTTTACAAACTCTAAGGGCATCCCCCTCTAGCCAAGAATAATTAGGATGGCAAATCTATCAGCAAAGTAGAAGGCTCATTTAAGATCGAGGAAAACTGCGATTGTCGGTTACCGATATAAGCACTTGACGTAATGTAAAAATATTATCAGTGCACCCTCTTCCAGGTCGAAGTTCAGCTTGGTGCTCTCTTACTTGTCTCACGTGCCGAAGATGGACGTCGTGACATAAGGGAAGCCAGTAGTCACGTTGCCACAGACGTCAGACTTATACCCTTATGGTTGGAACAGTCGGTTCGGGTATCCTTTTTAACAAGGGTACGGCCAGAGACTATCCCAGATTCTCTTTGTTTCCAAAAAAAGTACGAACAACCGAGTCAAAGTAGAACACAAGTATTCTCCGCTTCTTTGAACAACGCTGACGGAGGCGCATTTGATCCAGAAGCCAGATGGCTCTCCAAAGGGGGAAGGTACATTAGTGCTTCCTCCACTGGTGTGAGGAGGGAAACCCTTCGCTGCGGAGTTGTTTATTAGAAAAACGTCAACCAAACAGTTACAGACTATCGGACAGGAAAGTTAAACTCTCATTTGTACATTGTTTTTTAGAAACTGAATATCCGTCTTCTTCTTGAACGCGTCTTCTTGAACTCTTCTGGATATTCGTTGACTATCGCACAATTGCAAGCAAAAACTGCAAAGTAGTTCCACAAATTCCGTAATAAATCCCACCTTCCATTAGATCAAGGCGAAGTTACGAGAACACACATACTACTCACATACGTCATCAGTAGTACCCACCGTTACACTGGTAGGGGATCTAATCCCACAGACCACGGTTCAAAATGAGGAGGTCAAAAGAAGAACATAGCTACAGTTGCCAAGGTCCAATTAAATTGCGGGACCTAGACGATGGTCTTTATTATGCATTAGATTTCCAATGTTATCTGCGGTTCACTCAAGAGAAGCCTCTTAGGTCCAGTTTTGCATATTGGCAGGAACAGCCTCCACGCATTCTCAGCTACACCGGCCTCCTCCATCGCTTGAACTCTGATCCCAGCATACATTGTCCACACAGGGCTACGGTTGAGCTGTCGCTTAATCGATTGTCTAGCCGAATTGTACTCCGAATCAGGAGGGATAGGGAGTCTCGTATCTAGAATTGGTAGTGAGCGTTCTGAGATTCACTGGCATCCGAGTGTGCGCTCGGAAGCACCACAAGCAGAGTTCCCGGCCTCACTTTTGGCCCTGGTTATCTCATCCCAGTTACGGACAGTGTCGTTCTTTTAGGCCACTTGTGATGCACTGCATAGTAGGATCTATTATGTCGTCCTGACTTGTGGGTCACAAAGCTTCTCTACCGCTCAACGCAGGGCTCGCTCCTTAGGCTGGTGACATACAAATTAACGTTTTTCGTTTGGACTATATCCGAACCCTTCGCTGCGGAAAGGAGGATGTTCAGTTTCCTGTAGAAAGTGTCTTTCATTGAATCGAGGCTTCAGTTTGTTGGTGCATGAATAGACACGATGGACGACGAGCGTCTAGTATTTCGACCAGTGCGAGTTTCACGGAAGTAGAAATTTGGGCAGCATAGGAGCGGCTGTTTGCATGTATCCAGTCGAGCAATGAAGCCTTGGCTAGAGAACTTACTGCTGCTAATACTGGCGTGACCAGCTGCAGCAGCTTCAGAATCACTTAAAGTTCGTAGACCGTAGCGTCTAGATAAAGGAGCTGTTGTGAGCTCAAAAACTCTACTTGGAACCTGTATTCGAGTTCCACAGATGCAACAGACGTTAACCGACACAGTATTTACAGTACATGCAAGAGCAACTTATTTGCCGGCCTGCATAAGAGTACTCACGTTAAAGGCTGCAATAAAAACAGGAGAACGCGTTCCGAATAACCTAAGTGAGTGGCTACTTGCAGTGTCAATTCCAGAGATGCCTGGCTGAAATACCCACAGATTGGTTCTACAAAAAAAGTGATTGTCAAGTAGGACCGGACGGGACTTAAAAGATAAAAATGAGGAGAGATGGGAGTGCCAACAGTCGCTCGTTTTCGCTTATCCACCCTATTTTATGCAGGGAATAAGGCGACCCGGCTGACGTCACCACACGACGGCCAATGTGGCATGAATGTACTTCTATTTGTAAGCTTCATTGTTGTTTGTTGGCTGAGATACTGTCGAAGCGCCCGAACTTAGGCAATCAGGATCCTCAACCAAGGCCTTTGGCTCAAAGGCCTGAGAGCAAGGCATCGGTGGTTGGCTTGAGACTACTCGAGTGGCCCAAATTTTTCAAGAAACAAATTGCCACACTCGTTCACAACTACAACCTGGATGGCTGGAAGCCTGTTTGTCAGACCTCTATCCATTGACCAATATGGCAGAAGAGAGTCTGTTGATACTGGAGAAACATCCTCCAGTACCGCTCAAAGGTTTACTCGGGTACGCAAACCATTTCACCCCGATACAGTGCGACGGGAAGCTCTAATGAACATCCTGTAAAACCGATTTAGGGTCAGTAAGACCGAATACCTGTCATATGGTCAGAATTTATTTTCGCATATTACTCTGGTTGAAAAATGACAAGCGAACGTTTAATCAATCTCAACGATAGGAAAAACTTCACTGACGGTACGGCCTGACCTAATTTTCCCTAATTTTGTACTTGGACGATCATTTACAAAGTGCTGAGTCGGCAGTCTTCCAAGCAGCAGAAAAGCCGGGCAGTCTTATTCGATCTTCAGTCTCGAATAAAACTGAAAAACTTTTACTTTTTCGACAGTCGCTTAAAAAGTCACAAATTTCCCCGATTATGTATTCACTACCTCTCCTCGGGATTTCCTTCCAGTTGATTAACCTGCTTACAGGTGATGAGGAAGTTGCACGTTAAAACGAACTATGGGCCTCTGGGACACCGGTGATCATACGATATTTGTGAGGGCATCATTGACTCGCTGATCTCACCGCAAGTTATTTCATACTGTAAATACGTCGTGTGGATACTAGCCGAGATTACAAGTACGACATAAGTTCAATGGAACTTTAGGGAAGTGCTCAAAGAGATAGGAAACTGGTAATGAGCTGTTCAGTGTTTTCCCCACACTTATGAGTAACCTCCGGTGAAAAACCAGCTGAGAGTCTTTGTAGCATGATTTGCTACATATAGGCTAGGGGGTCGTCTGCTGAGTAGAAAATTACACGTGCACATCAACTCAACTTCGGCGCTTAAAGACAATAACAATAAATACGGATGTGAATCCAATCGCCTTCAACCAGCAAACGGTTTGCCAACGCATGATAGCATCGAAAGGTTGCTCACATGCTGAGTATGATGGTTGCACGCACTGAAAAGCAGATTCCAATCAGACCTTGGCTGCACAGGCATACCTAAAGTGCGATGGCACCATTCGTACGGCATGATGAGCCTCAACCGAAGCGGACAGACAAAGAACCCCAAGGAAATGTTTATAAGGTGTGAGTACGAACAAAGTCAACATATCAGTAAGTTTGGCAACTGTGACTGAGAGAAGAGATAGAATAGAACTCATTTTTCAGCTGAACTTTCATAATTTTTGTGAACACGACTGATGTACGACTGCGTACTCGAGCGAATTAGGGCTCATGACTGCTTAGAACTGTTGCAACGGGCCTTGCATCTCGCATCGTGATTTGTTTCGTGAAAAAATTTGGTGGCAATAATTCCACGATGCAAATACAATGTGCGAACTGCGAATGAAGCTGCTAGACAACCTTATATTCCAAGTAGACTTCTGATGAATTGCTGCGTGTCAGATTGAAAAATGAAGCTGGCAAGACTAGTAAGCAGGAAGGGAATGACCGCAGTTCCTACGCTGCAGATGTTACTTACTGGTTGCCCAGGTGGAATGAGGTTTTGTTAAGGCACGTCACCTGGAGTTTTGACTTAAGTGTCTGACCGACGGTGCATTGGTAGAGGGTATGGTTTTTTCCAGAGATCTCGCCCGGAGCTTTCCTTAGGTAAGGTGTTTAGCTTTATTTAAGAACTTTGTTACATACTTCATATCACTTGTTCCACCCAGTGTGAAGAATAGAATTTTAAAAGCCGGCAGGAGACGCTGGATGATAGTTGATACCCCGGTTCCTGTTTTTCCGCAAAATATCTTATTAGAAACAAGCACCATGTGATTTGTCCGTAATCTTCAATCCACTTTTCTGTGAGTTGTGACTCACTTTTCATCTTCCTCTGAGGCATTTGATTGGCCACGTTCAGATTTATCACCATGCGAAGAACGTCATCTGCGGTAAAGTGGTGAACACAAATCCCCTGATATAACAGTGCAGACGTACTAGTCCACTGCCTACCCCCATAGCCTAGCGTAGTTTGATAACAGGGGGATCAGCTTTCACCTCTTTGAACGGCGCAGTCTGGTTCCCAAAGTGAGCGGAACTATCCTTAATCATTGACACCCGAGTGTTTTAAAGCTTGAATTATCAAGATAGTTTATTTTCGTTCATCTAACGAGTCTACTTGATAACGGGTATGAAGGTCGAGTTGTTCATTTTAGGCTGAAGCACAATCAATCAAGACTTGCTCACAGCACACTTTTTTAGAACAGACTAAGTTTGTTTGACATCATAACGGTTGGGAGAGGAGCAGTTATGGGCAGAATCATCCCCCCAAGTTCACTGGACCGATTCAGGGGCTCACGGACTGAAAAGCACATAGTCTACAAAAGTATCTCCCTGGATCGCCATTTGGAAATTCATGTGGCTCCATTATTCTTTGACGGTACTGTAGCTGATCATCGCTAACATCCTACATTTGGTTAAGCAGTGTCCCCTGAGTTCAGTTAGACCGAGCTTAACGATAGCTATAACATCTTTCCGGGGTAAGAGCATCTTGCTCCCCTCAAGATATTCGCTTGAGGACCTCGGACACCTAGCTGAATTACCGATTAACTGAACGACTGTGTTCACAATACTTTGAAATGTTCTTAGGGTTCCTTTAGGAGAGTAAATTTTCGTATCCTTATAATGTAAGCACTGCCACCAACTTGTGACTTCAACATAATCGAACTCTTCAGTTCAGTACATAAGAGCATGTAACCAGTATTTGCATTGAGAATTTCAGTCCTCTTGTTTAAATTTTTCCCTCCCTCGTTTACCGACTTTCAGGGACTACTTCCCAGTTGATTCAACAAATTTCATTAGCGTCCAGTATGAGGCGATAATGGCACTAATAATCGAGAACTACGGCCTTCTGTTGTTTTATTTTCTCTCTTCATGTTTGTGTACAATTGCAAGGAATCCTGTGAGGAAAAATAACAGTATACCGCTTTTTCCTAACTGAAGCGAAGCACACTCGCAATCTTGAGAAGAGAATACGTATTCGAGAGAGGCAGGAGAATCCGTGGGTACGAGTTCCAGATTCAAGGTAAAGTAGCCACTTAGATGGACCACCTTGACACAGAATTAGTTAGACATTACTTTGGAAAATCTTCCAGATAATGTGTTCCAATTCACCTATTTCACCCTACTAAATTCTAGTGCACATTTAAAATTACTTTCTACCTACGCGGAACCGAAAATGTGAACTGTGTTTTGTAGAAGAATACTACTTCGGAAAAATCACTTCCGAAATACAGTGGAAAGCTAGTTGCAGTCATTGGTATTTTTAAATGCGGTAAAACCCTGACGGGAACTAGGATTTCACCTCTGCTTGTTGGTTACCCCTCTTCGTGAGGACTGCTCATAAAACCTCTCGCTACCAGAGGAGGCTAGTTTGGATTTTCTTGCTTATTGGTCTTTCTTCAGTGACATACCACAATTTCCGTAGTTTGACTCATAACCCAACAATCATATAAGCCGGCTATATGAATATTCCAATGCTGTGTGCACGAGAAGAGAACAAGCAATCACAGCGTAGGTCGCCGCAAGAGCAAACAAACAGCACAAGTCACCCGACGTCAGTCTCACTGTCAAACGTCATTGTCGAATACCATCTTCCCAGTTCAACCACTTGACGGTTGTGTTGCCTAATACGGAATACCCTTACTCGCAAAAAATAGAGTTGGATTAGTTGCGTCGAAAGGATTTAGGCAGCATTCGTGATTTCAGAACGTCTTTTGGACTGCTTTAATAAAGTCCCGGTATTATTAACTGAACCAAACAAATGAAAATCTAGTCAAACA
>SJOL01002592.1:127787-147712 GCA_004794785.1 Opisthorchis felineus
TTTTTTTCCGAATTCAACCGGCCACTACGATGACAGTGAACGAAATCGCATATAGCGTAGTGATAAGTCATGTCTTCTGTGACATTAGATTGCATAAAGTAGTCGCATTCATTCCTTGCTATACGCCACGTTTATCTGCTGCACACGGTCATATCTAGCGTGTCTCAGTTACAAAACCGAATGCGTTCACTGCGTTCTTCGCAGTTTTTCCTACCCTGGCATTCACCATCCCTTCTACACCGGTAAGTCTAGTCACCACTTACTAGGTCACTTTCACGCCTCAGATATTATCCGGATGAATATATTGGCTTAAGTTTCATCATTCTGGGAGACTGACCTCACACTGTTTATATGTTCGAAACGTTCAAAGCTGCACAACCTTACCCAACTATCAAACTCACTGAATATTACGCAGTATAACCTAAAATGAACTTTGTTCTTGAATTTACCAACAGCGTTCGTTTAGCTGCGGTTTCTTCATTCGTCCGTTCATGAAGCACCGCACATATCAAACGCAGTTCACAGTTTCCTTCAGGAACACAGTGGTTTTGTTGGTGTTTTGTAGTTCCTCAACATACAGAGTGACCTTGTAGGAGTAGTGCGACTGAGAACTTGGAAATGAACTTATATTTAGCAGACGACGCTTACGTGAAAGTGTGAATGTTCTACGGTCAACCGGAGCAGAAGAAGGTAAAAACGAATTATTGTCATTCCACACACCATACACGATAGGGATCCGAAAACCAACGTGTGCATAGAGCTTCTGTGGATACATACATATAGTGATTAAGTCTATGTTGCTGAAGACCTAGCCTCGCTTGAGGATCGGCATGGAGGAAAACAGTGTAGCTTCAACCACTCAGGGTGAAAACACCTTATTTAAACATGAACAGCTCGCTGATGAGTGCTGCTACCCAGATTGTGGACGGTTACTAGGAGCCATGCAGCTAATAATCAAGCAGAAAGTCGCTCAACTGATACATTAGCGAACCACAGAAACAACTAAGGCATCTAATTTCACTAGAAGAATAAGTCTCCACACATATAATCCTTCACCTAATGCTGATAATAAACTTGAATGGGGTAGAACAATATCTTGACCTCCTTTAAGCATTCTTTTAAATACCTTTTCATCGAAACCCATAGTGAAAAATTACACTTCGCCAGTGTAATATACGGTACCTGTATTGATGTACGTAGTCAGAATTCTCATCATTCCGCTAGCACAAAACACAAGTCAACTGCATGTGTCCATGAATAACTCTAGAGACGTCGGGATAATATTCTTACATGACGTTCACGCAGTTTCCCGGATATATTTGTGTATATGTGCTTCGACTATTCTAGAGAGAAATAGCCCACAGGATTGGATTTCGACAATCTGTACAATCAGAAAAACGGATCCCTCCTACTGATCCACAGATGACCGAATTGTCCGATCCGACATTCGTGTACATTTCGGTGGTGCAGCACTGTCCTCTTGAAACCAAACGTTGGTTCGACTCACGTCTACCAGATATAGAACTAATTTGTGCTGCAGCAGGCGCGTCTGGTAAGTCCATTTGGAGTAGCAGTCAGACACTAACAACGGTACTCACCGGTCTGGTTATGTGAAAATAAAGGATTCAAACATTTGGATTGACCTTGGTTAATGCTAGATGTTGACACAGATGAGTACATCTCCAAACTCAGTGTTGGTGGATGAGCTCGCAGTGCATACTTCTAGCTGTTACAGTTCTGTACAGTGGTTTATACATTTCTCATATTTCTCATTCACTTCGTGGAGAACTGAAAGTGCAGAAATATTCGTTTGTAGAGATGCGTCACCCCATGTTGTTCATGCTGCCAGTTCATCGATATTTCGCCATAAGTTCCAGAAACTACCTTTTCGTCACCAGCCACACCTCATCGGCAAGTGTATTGAACCATCACACAAGCTGGTTGCCGTTATAACCACACTGCTCATACATCACTGTCTGTTTTTAGCATGAGATTTGGGAATTTTGATACAGATTTCGTCCCGTAGGTGAAGCCGATCTATGCTGAAAAGCCAAGCACCACTGTATAGCTGTTTCATCGTTATTTAGAACCATCAGCATTGATCAAAATCTCACGAAACCTCAGAGTCTCGAACACGCAACCGGGAGGCCGCGAGTTCGTTGCACGAAGAGCCAGTCAACATCTGTGACTACGCGATGTATATCCCGTGAGTGAAAGATGAGAAATGCTATATCTTGTCCGAGTGCGAGTTACTCACATTTCTACACACCACCATCTATACGGTCGCCCAGTGACAAATGAAATGACCTCATCTTAAGCGCGCGGAAATTCTTCCATATTTGGTATTGCACCTGCAGTTAACTCCATCAATTTTCGANATGCAACAACCTATAGGTTTCATTCACAATTTCTGTACTGTACGTATAAATTTCACCGAAAATGCACACATCTTCGTTACCGCATCTTTTCAGGAAAACAAGTGAACGTGGAGTGCAGACCAATATAGCTGTTCATAGAAACACTGCCTCAACCCAAGGTGAGGACACAGTAACGCAACACCATATTCTGACCCACCAATCTGGAAACCGGGGTATAATCACTTTATTTCCATCGTCTGAACCTTAAAGCGGCTTCAGATAGATCGGACTGACGATTGAGAAATCAACTCTTCTCCAAACAGGTACCTGTTTTCCACCGGGGTAAGGTGGATTCACTCAAGGTCACTTAAGCCTATCCGATATTTAAGAAACACCGAACATTTATTTCAAGGACGAATGAATTATATCAAATTAGCAGACGTGTTAAATGTCGCACTCATTCCTGGGCGGCTGCTTTGGTTCGTTTATGTTTTTTTCCGAATTCAACCGGCCACTACGATGACAGTGAACGAAATCGCATATAGCGTAGTGATAAGTCATGTCTTCTGTGACATTAGATTGCATAAAGTAGTCGCACTCATTCCTTGCTATACGCCACGTTTATCTGCTGCACACGGTCATATCTAGCGTGTCTCAGTTACAAAACCGAATGCGTTCACTGCGTTCTTCGTGGTTTTTCCTACCCTGGCATTCACCATCCCTTCTACACCGGTAAGTCTAGTCACCACTTACTAGGTCACTTTCACGCCTCAGATATTATCCGGATGAATATATTGGCTTAAGTTTCATCATTCTGGGAGACTGACCTCACACTGTTTATATGTTCGAAACGTTTAAAGCTGCACAAACTTACCCAACTATCAAACTCACTGAATATTACGCAGTATAACCTAAAATGAACTTTGTTCTTGAATTTACCAACAGCGTTCGTTTAGCTGCGGTTTCTTCATTCGTCCGTTCATGAAGCACCGCACATATCAAACGCAGTTCACAGTTTCCTTCAGGAACACAGTGGTTTTGTTGGTGTTTTGTAGTTCCTCAACATACAGAGTGACCTTGTAGGAGTAGTGCGACTGAGAACTTGGAAATGAACTTATATTTAGCAGACGACGCTTACGTGAAAGTGTGAATGTTCTACGGTCAACCGGAGCAGAAGAAGGTAAAAACGAATTATTGTCATTCCACACACCATACACGATAGGGATCCGAAAACCAACGTGTGCATAGAGCTTCTGTGGATACATACATTTAGTGATTAAGTCTATGTTGCTGAAGACCTCGCCTCGCTTGAGGATCGGCATGGAGGAAAACAGTGTAGCTTCAACCACTCAGGGTGAAAACACCTTATTTAAACATGAACAGCTCGCTGATGAGTGCTGCTACCCAGATTGTGGACGGTTACTAGGAGCCATGCAGCTAATAATCAAGCAGAAAGTCGCTCAACTGATACATTAGCGAACCACAGAAACAACTAAGGCATCTAATTTCACTAGAAGAATAAGTCTCCACACATCTCATCCTTCACCTAATGCTGATAATAAACTTGAATGGGGTAGAACAATATCTTGACCTCCTTTAAGCATTCTTTTAAATACCTTTTCATCGAAACCCATAGTGAAAAATTACACTTCGCCAGTGTAATATACGGTACCTGTATTGATGTACGTAGTCAGAATTCTCATCATTCCGCTAGCACAAAACACAAGTCAACTGCATGTGTCCATGAATAACTCTAGAGACGTCGGGATAATATTCTTACATGACGTTCACGCAGTTTCCCGGATATATTTGTGTATATGTGCTTCGACTATTCTAGAGAGAAATAGCCCACAGGATTGGATTTCGACAATCTGTACTATCAGAAAAACGGATCCCTCCTACTGATCCACAGATGACCGAATTGTCCGATCCGACATTCGTGTACGTTTCGGTGGTGCAGCACTGTCCTCTTGAAACCAAACGTTGGTTCGACTCACGTCTACCAGATATAGAACTAATTTGTGCTGCAGCAGGCGCGTCTGGTAAGTCCATTTGGAGTAGCAGTCAGACACTAACAACGGTACTCACCGGTCTGGTTATGTGAAAATAAAGGATTCAAACATTTGGATTGACCTTGGTTAATGCTAGATGTTGACACAGATGAGTACATCTCCAAACTCAGTGTTGGTGGATGAGCTCGCAGTGCATACTTCTAGCTGTTACAGTTCTGTACAGTGGTTTATACATTTCTCATATTCCTCATTCACTTCGTGGAGAACTGAAAGTGCAGAAATATTCGTTTGTAGAGATGCGTCACCCCATGTTGTTCATGCTGCCAGTTCATCGATATTTCGCCATAAGTTCCAGAAACTACCTTTTCGTCACCAGCCACACCTCATCGGCAAGTGTATTGAACCATCACACAAGCTGGTTGCCGTTATAACCACACTGCTCATACATCACTGTCTGTTTGTAGCATGAGATTTGGGAATTTTGATACAGATTTCGTCCTGTAGGTGAAGCCGATCTATGCTGAAAAGCCAAGCACCACTGTATAGCTGTTTCATCGTTATTTAGAACCATCAGCATTGCGCATCTCACGAAACCTCAGAGTCTCGAACACGCAACCGGGAGGCCGCGAGTTCGTTGCACGAGGAGCCAGTCAACATCTGTGACTACGCGATGTATATCCCGTGAGTGAAAGATGAGAAATGCTATATCTTGTCCGAGTGCGAGTTACTCACATTTCTACACACCACCATCTATACGGTCGCCCAGTGACAAATGAAATGACCTCATCTTAAGCGCGCGGAAATTCTTCCATATTTAGTATTGCACCTGCAGTTAACTCCATCAATTTTCGATTGTGGCACTCGGCGACGTTCAATGTAACCGATCAGAGTCTTAAATATCAATGGAGAATCTAGAATCCTCATCCGCACTGCACCAGAGTGACGCCTAAAGAGGTGAGACCCAGAGAAGACTTCGGTACATCGTTGTGCCACACACCAACCAAACGGCGTTTTCTGTAACAGCGTGAACCTACAACCATCTAATTTTATGCAAGGATCTTCGACACCACATCGTCAATTTGTCGTAATCCGAAGCTGTTGCTTAAATCGATACATGCTCATGAAAAATTATTTCACCACCTTCCTCCCTGGCTTTCTTCAGTACTACTTACAGAATCCTGTCCGCACATACTTCATCGTTCGCCTGGAAATTTATCGGCGACCAGTTTCGGCCAAACTTGGCCGCTATTTGAACAGTCATCATGATGCAAATGAACGTAGCTAACTGTTCGAAGATTTAGAGGCAGAATGTTCTCCAAAACTTCATCTAGCCCGGCCAAACCAAGAGTGGAATGACTTCTTAGTTTGCGATGGTGCTTTCAGGAGCCCTAGGCCCAAAAACCATACAACATAGTACTAATTTAGCACCGGTTATCGCACCACCACAATTGCAGGAGGGTGCTCATTACACTTGAAGCAAAAAACGATCAAAGACGTTGTATAGCGGAATGCTTAAATGGATTTGGATGGCTGAGCGAGCTGTATATCTGCAATCGACATGCCTACAGAGGTGCGCTGTGCCATCCTAATGCTGTTATTTGGTTTCTTACGGTTTGATCGCACTTCAAAAGATGCGTTCCTGGATCGGCGTCTCCTTCCGCTGAATTGCGGGGGGTGGGGGGTAAACAAAAACCCATAAGCACCAGATAAAACGAACACAGCTACTGATCATTTTAACAAAACAAGAAATGTAGACAGGGTAGAACGAGTGCGTCCATTGGTTACTAACTAGGTGTCTACTGACCTGTTCGTCAAGCTTGACAATCGGCATGCAAACGTCGCCTCACCGTTTGAGGAGATTTTACCAGTGTGTGCAGCAAAATGCTGATGTGTCGAGCTCCTACTTCAATGAAAGCCTGGGAATGTTGCTAGGAGATTCTGAAGATCATCATCATAAAAACTTCCGACCTACCAAGTAGGACGAGCATTTGCTACAAGTTTTTTATTATTATCGTGACGCCCGTTGTGTGATTAAACTGTAACCATAACTGCTCGTTTATAAACCCCAAAGCTGTCAATATAGAATCACCAGTACTTGTGGTTCATATTCAGCAGGGAAGGTGACGCAGTTTACTGATATCACGATATCGATATCACCGGAATAGCAGCACAAAGAACGCGAGTCTCTGGTGATAAAGCAAACCGATGAGCTTCCGTGGGCACCCAGACGTGTTCAGAACATGAGGGCTAGTTAGCCCAAGAGGCTTGAAAATCCCGTCTACTGTCTTTTACTTAGTAGTCCAACTTGAAATCGTTGGATTGATCGCAGAATGTCTTAAAATGAAAAAGCCTGTTATCAGGATCAAGGTGTCCAAAAGACAAAAGGCTGTGGGGTGTACCAACACAAAGACAAGCGCATCTATGCTGAAGCGAGTAGCGCCTGCAGATCTCAGAGGAAGAACGGCCCAATAAATGCTGAATCTTTCTCCACAAGAGTGGGAAGTGCTTCAAGTGACCGAAATAACACAACTACATTACCATCATTATCAGAGACAGCAACACCAGTGGACCTGGTGATGGCCTATCGCAAGCATTCTGAGGTGCCTACACCTCAAATCACTCTATCAGACAATCTGGAAATAAACTGACAGCATGAGCGCCACTGACATCAATCAGCCGCCATTTCTTGCAGTGTTTGCAGCCAAGCGCCGGAGGGGTCATGGGGAACCCATCCTGAAAGGCATACCACACCAACAACACCTAAACTCTTCGTAATCTTTTTCACGCCCTTCTTCCAAGTCATACGTTGTCCACCACGCGGTTTGCGCCATTCTGAAGGATGCACGGAGAGCACAACTCGTCTCTGTAGACTATGTTTCAGAATGCGGAGCACATGGCCAAGCCATCTTAGTCAATGATGCTGGATGTGTTCCTGCTGAACAACCAAATACCCGTTTTCTAATTACTTCGTTACGAATTCGATGACACAATCTCACAACAGTAACGCTTCTGAGGCGTCGGTGCTCAAAAACCTGAAGACGCCTCACATCATTTTTCCAGCGGCCATATCTGGTACAGCCAAGCACAAACAATATAGCCTTAACCGTACCCTGGTACACGCGAACACTGAGACCTACCGATATGTCGTTTTGACTCCACAAGTGACGCTAGATAGCAAAAGTGATCCGGACCTCTGAGATTCGTGCACTGACACACACTGACACTCCAGTCACAGCTAATACAACCACTGAGGTACGTAACACTCTCCACAACCTCCAGTGTGTCCTCTTGAATTTGAAAGAGTCTATTCAGGGAATGCACATTCGGAAGTATCACTTTGCACGCTGAAGGAACAAGATGTACACTGAAAGATGGTATGGTTTACTCAACAGAGCTTGTGCTTCGCCTTCGTCTTCGAAGATGTCACCTGCGTACTCCAGATCGACAAGATTCTTGCCAGCAACGATTTAAACACTGTGGTTTTGGAGACCGTTCAGTGTTCGCCTCATTAGTTCATCAATGACGAAGTTCAACAAGAATGGAGAGAGTGGAATCCTTGTCCAACACCACTTTTTGTAGGAAAGCTTTTAGAGAGCTCACCATATACTCTGACCGAAGTACGTGAATATAGAGATCAGAATATGTTCACAAAATTCTGGACACACCCCGTTGAGCAAGCGAGGCTACCAGCACTGACCGATCGACAGAAGCGAACGAACAGTTGAAGTCAATAAACAACAAAACTGTGGGAGGTCTGCACATACGTCGTTGCTCTAACGCCTTGCAGAGTGTGAAGATTTGGTCGGCACAACCTCTACCCAGTCGAAATCCCGACTGGCGCTCACGGGTCAAGGATTCACGTACCGCCATAAGATACCGAAGAATCAGTGACGCCAGAAGCCTTGTTACAACGCGAGTCAAACTAACACCCCTGTGGATACTAGTCAGTGCGAGTACCCTTTTTGAAAATGGACACTATTATCGACTCATCCTGGTTATTCAGAACGGTCTCCTTTTCCCAGATAGACGAACAGAGGCTTGACAGGCAGCGGCTGAGGAATTCATCGCCATACTTGAACAGAGCAGGTGGAAGGTCACGAGGACCAGGAGCACTATGCTTGAGTAGGGATATACACTCGGACACTTCTGAGGCCGAGGGGGGTTCCAGATTCACAGTCTACCTTTCTGTTCAAGGCCGGCAGCCCGGACTGGAGGTATTAGATGGCCAACTGAACTGTTCTTCGAATCACTGTGCCCAACGGTCTACAAGTTCTCCTCTGCTGAATACTGGAGAGACGTTTTGGTCCCTGATAAGAGGCTTTCGAGGACCAGTCGAACGAATCAAGTGTAACACCTTGCGGACGTTTCCAGCATTTTTGCCTCTTCCATTTTTTCCGGGTCCACCGAGCATCACGGTCTGCACGGATACTCAATTTTACCTGGCGTGGTATGATGTGTCGGGTAGAGTTGTGGTTGCTGTCGCCGGGCGCCCAGCAAAGCATCGGTCCTATCACAGATCCAATGTTTAGATGATGTTGGATGGGTTGTACCGAAATCGGAAGTTCCGGCTCTGAGTAGAACTGTGGATACCTGTTCCCAGTGACCGTTAATATCCGACATGGGGCCGTCCGGCAGGCGTTCGAGGAGCCGGTTCTGAAAGTTTCGTTTGGTTTCTGGGCCCATTAGCTCATCAGTTGCTAAGCCATGTGCGCGCGTTTTGCGTAGACTTGAAAAGTGCAATGAAAATTGGTAACGGACAAGTGCATGGTCGGAGTCCACGCTGGTATTCCAGAAGCTGCAGGCAGTGATCGACCTTCGCCATGGGTAACTGATGGCGATATGGTCTAGTTGGGTTCGAGGCTGGCTAGAGGGTGGGCACCAAGTTGTCGAGCGACTTCCGCTTCTCCATTGTTCTGGTACTGCAAAGGAACAGTCTGTGATCGACACACACCTAAAGAAGGCGCTCTCCGTTATCCGTTCGTCTTGTGTCCAACCCAAGACGACCACCTGACTGGGCCTTAATAGCGTTTAGTATACCTACCTGCGCACTCACGTCACCAGCAGCCACAACGATGTCTGAGTTCTTCGCCCCTTGTAAAAGGGCACCTAGTGCGTTATAGAAACTGTCTTTGGCAGATTCAGGGCTATAATCCGTTGGGGCGCAAGCAGACAATAACGGGTTGTCACGGACCTTACATTCTCGAGATTCTTGCACAGACGAAGCGCGCAGAAGTGACCATCAACGGGTATCCAAACAAGTAGAGACGCTTTCGGTCGATCGCTCAATACAATACTCACTCCGATATACCCAGCTGCAGCGGCCTCCGCATCACCAGAGGTGCGCAACCGGAACCTGGAAGAGAGCGGGAGGGGCGACCAGTTCAATTACAGTACTTCCATCCTGATCCTAGTTTCTGACAGACAGCATATATCAATGCAGAGGGAATCCTTCCTACGAGCGAGAGCCGCTTGTTGTCCTGCTTGCTTCAGTGTGCGAACACTTAAGGTAGCTGAGTAGGCCGGATTCGCGGTTTGAAAACAGACTTCGAGGATTTTAGGGTTGCTACTGGAGTCAGACGCACAGAAGCTGCAACTGAGTGTGACGCATGGCGAACAAAGCGGTCAGTCCCAGTGCTGGGACCTGTGGACAGAGAAATCAAATTGGTTTGGGGTGGGGCAGAAGAGGGAATTGGTGAAAGTGTAAGAAGGGGGCGCCAGCAGTATCATATTTTCGCCTACCCACAAGTAACGAACAAATTGTCAATTGTTCCAACCTCCAACCTGGGAGCCAGGGGACTGTTTGTCAGACCTCTATCCATCGCCCAACCTGGTATGGGAGACTCTGTGAGTGTGGTACGGACACCACTGAGTATAGCTCAACGGGTCACGGAGGTACGCAAACCGTCACACGGTCGTACGGTCCAGTCTCTTCGTGACGGTAACACAACCACCAATAAGATGGAAACGGGCAAGTAAGCTAATGATTCTGGAAAATCTCTCATCAAATTTGACATACGAATGTGTCCACGCGTGGTGCAGTTTCGCATGCAAAATGGGTATCACGCTTGACGTGCCTATAACGACCACCTAGTGCAGTCTCGAGTAGCGCATACGTGAGTGAAACCACGAGGATATTAGTCAAGAAATACACAGCCCATACTCAGGAGAGAAGTAATTTCGGGTTTATGGTCCGTACCCCAGCGCAGCACTCCTAAACAACTGGGATGGCTCCATGGATAATGCTCCGAGAGAATTCATGGGGTCCTGACAGATAAACTGAACGCTACGTGTGCCTCTCACTGGTAGGTGTTAACCCACTCGTTCCTGCCTTATCGATCGCTGTTGGTCGTAAGAAGTCCCTGCATGAACAAATAAAGCTGTCAGCGCTGAAAGCATTCACAGCACTGAATCCCTCACGATGCTCAGTGGGATGCATCCGTCAGAGGGCCAGTTTATTTTCTTCGATTCGTAACAGGAATTTGAACAATTAGCGAATTCACAAACTGAGTTATGGAGGATGAGAATCCTTTGGTTTGGAGATAACGCTGCTTCAGCTTAAGCAATCTAGGATGACTACGCATGATACGGTGAGTGTACTCATCCTTGAACGGTATGCATCTGGGCTGTTCACTACACTAACGAATGATCCACTGTCCGTCATGCTTATTTTGGTCGATGACCCGTCAACCTCACAACGTCAGGGGAAACGTCACAGCCACAGTGAAACCAATTGTGAGTGGACTAAATTTATGTCAACGGCGCCCAGTGAATAACAGACCAAGGGTACCCATCGAATCCTCCATTGGATTCCAAGGTGATATCCACATGCAATCCACAGTACTCAGAAGCTAATCTGACTGGGAATTCTCAAGTGCCTGTGGAGAACCATCCAAATTGGACTGGGAATGTAGCAGTGAAACGGACCGATTTCAAATACCCTTTCTGTTATAAGAAAAGTATTATCCACGAACTGTCAAAAGAGTGAAGTCTGAGTAGTTTGTTCACATGATGAATGCGCTGTGAAGACCACGAAAGGAAATGAAAAACGTCCAATCAGGCGAGGATTGAATCAAATTCAGACGGTGAATACTCAAAGATTACGAAGAGCCTTATGCTATGATGGTGACGACGTAAAGCTAGGACTATTTTCCATCGTTTTTATACTATCTTCTAATCGAAATGCATCTATCGGTTCAGGCGGCACGCATGGACATCGGCGGTGAAAAGTCAGTGTGCGCAACTCAGGCGAACATAACGGGAAAACGAGATGACCCGGAACACTCATAAGTTATACACAGCCTAACGACTTAATGCAACGAGTCTCTTTCTCTACTACCAACAAGTGGCTACACATTGGACTCGCAAGTGTTGGACTATTTGTCCCTTCTGCTTGGCATTTTGGAAACTAGTGTAGAGAGGGAGAAACGTACACGAAGCATCAGTAGCCCAATGACTCGAGCTGTTTAATCCCCAAAAAGCGGACGAATTCGATCCAAGGAGGTTGGTACTCAGGATGATTGATGCAAGTCAGCCTTTTTACCACAGTTACGCTTCAGCTGGTCCGAGTACTCCAACACGAGAAATATCTTTGCAGTCGGATAAAGCGGATAATGACAATGATCCAACAACAAATATTGCCAAAGTGAACCCGTTATCAGTAAATGGAAAAGATTTATTGCCATAAAATGATAACACAGCAGCATTAATCCTTTTCCGCCATCGTTGTGAGCAAATTATCCACTTCCTCCACCGTGAGTTTTCTAAAAAAAAATGGACCCAATAAGTTTCTGGTATAAGAGAGAGACGATGGGAAGGTTTATCAAAACTTCAGAAGGCCTGAATACAGACATATTCATCACGCTTCCGGTCAAAACGCGATTAATTAGTTAATGCTTGATCCAGGGCCCGCTTGGACCAATATCCTATCAACCGCTTTTTTTTCAAAAGCATTTCTCACATAATTTAGATAGGCACAGATAACGGGAAGTTTCAAAAAGCAAAATACACACACTTTGCGGGTTATTCAGATTTCCGTTCCCATTATCCACCACTCCTGACAGAACCTAAAAACGTGATGCAGTGAGTTTCAGCCGCAACATGGCCTTACCACTGCATAGTGCTTTACGATATTAGTGAAGTCAGGGTGGCGAAATAGTAAAAAATCATACAATACCAGAAAATTGTGCCTTCTGCGGAAATCAACTGCCACAATTTTCACACATACAAACTGGCAATGCAACTCTCAAGGTTTGTTGACCAAAATCCAATCACAAGCCTTGTGTTCCATATTCCTGTATTTATAAGCCGTTGGTTGATAGAGAACATCCTAAATTGCAATATGAGTATATCAGACCGTTCTCGTTGAAAATGGACAGTGGCAATGAATGACATACATGGCTGGTTTGTCTTCTCAGAGATGGCTGGTCTAGTAATTACCTAACGTGTAGTTTAAGAATCTAGAAAACTTCTGAGGAGTGAACACCAGAAATACGAAACACGAAAACAAAAGGTTTGTTCTGTTAGCTGGACCGCTGGTTAAGTCAAAACTTTTTTAAAAATTTATTACGGTGCTTAAATGAAAGAGGAAAGATGGCGCAATAAATTGAAATGTACAATATCTGAGTAAAATTTTTAGGTTCTCAGAAAAATCAATGTAATCAAGGTACCGTGATTCCAGAAACAACATCTCTTCTAAAAATTGAACAGGGACTAAAGAGGAGACTGCATGCGTCCGGCTAACCAGTTCGATGTCGGTGGAGTGCCGATGAAGGAGTACTAAGCTGATGTCGAAACTGCTTTCATGTTAGCTTGAGGGTTGGGCTAGATACGCAACGAAAGTGATGGCTCCATGCCGAAGCACTATTGGTAATGCGATTGGATAATAAAGTACCCCGACTAGAAATACAAAGTTTACTGGTCTGGGCTTTAACGCTTCGTCCTCAAGGCCAGAATAGTTTATTAGTTTGGATACGGGTAGACGAAGAGTACTGAGAAGCCGATAGTCTCGCAGCATGTCAGACGGGCTACCTAACCAGCCCATCTAATGCTAATTATGGTGCTTCTTCCCCCCACCCCCTAGCCTTTTCGAGGGACACGTATGCCTGCATCTTTGTGGTATTTTTTCTGTACAGAGAAGATAAACTCCAACTAATGTGAAAAAACGCAGTAGAAAACCGTTCTTTCTATTTATTGGGGAAAATGGACATAGTTACCGCAAAGGAAGAAGATAGAAAAAATCAAGCGTCTCTGTAGCCATTTATTTTGTTGAGTGAATTTGACGTGAACGTAAATACCTGCAGCTGACCCCTGTAAAAAAAGGATGAAACACTCAACGGAAGTTATTTTTAAAAAGATTGTACCTTGAATGTATTTTGACAGTAGGCTTTCCTCTGATTGGTCGCGACTTAAAGAAACAAATATATTTTGATTTCTAGTCCTGCGAAATGACTTATTTTTATGTTGGCTTTTAAGCTTTCATCATCATCATCATCGACAGCATAACATCAGTGTTCAACACCGACGCCTCACTGCCGTACATCATGGTTGAACGCGGACGGGGATACTGTCATGGCGCACATACCTAGGCAGAGGGCGATTAAGGTGCACGATCAAAGCCTTTGGCTCAAAATCCTGACCGCAAGGCAGCAATGCTTGGGGTGAAATGAAAGTGCATCGCTTTTAAAGAACAAGTCAACACGCATGTTTCAACCCCAACCTGGACGGCCGGGAGATTATGTTGGCCAAAACTCTAACCATTGGCCAACCTGGCATGAGAGGCTCGCACGGACACCCCCAGTATAGCTCAGTGGGGCGCGGAGGCACACAAAGTGTCACACCGCAATTAGGTCTGGTCTCTTTGTGACGGCTATCAAACTTTTTTCGTCCCAGGGCACACTGGCTCATCGGAGGGTGAGATGAACTACTAACACCTGTCCTATAGTTCGAAGATCAGGAGCTCTAGAAACCGATACAAACTTCCCACCCACATCTTCCGTAGATAGGTTTGCGTCCTCGCCTGGAAGGTCACAGTTATCAGAACAGCCACAAGCAGTAGTGATTGGAATAGCATCCCGAAGCTCCGAGATTTAGGATGTCTAACAAGGTTCGTTTCGGGTTTTCAACCGTGAAAAATGGATGTGGAACGCGATGTTTCACCAGACATTATAACCTTTATCATATTTTGACGCACTTAAGTGCATTTGTGCACCATTCCTGTCACCAGTAGTTGCACTGTAGAAGTCCAATCCTGATGTGTAGCCTTAAATTGGTTCGAAGCCGCTTTTGAATGGATACTCTTTACCATCACCCTGATTGAACAGTCAAAGCCGTAGTTTCCAGGATGGGATGGTATACGCATAAAAGATATTTTTCCGCTTGTATGACAAGGTTGTTGGCTTCTTGAAACCACTCTCTTGGGTGGTAGCGTTGTCCGTGTATTCAATGTAGCAAACTCTAAAAAGTCAGAGCGGCTGCAACGAAACAGCTTTATCTGAAACAAATCGAAAAGTAAATCAAACGTGCAGCTCTGTTCCCTCTTATGGCACGGTTGACGTGTAGGCTACCCAAAGCCAGGAAGAAGCGGGCGAAAAGCCGCGAGTGAATGCAAATCAAGGGCCTTTCAATCAAGAAACACGGGATGCGGTGAAGTCAATATCGAAACACGTTCACTTGGGTCCATGGAGCAAGCTTTGGTAGGTTTAAAACTGGGCCAGGTCGCTGGTCATTACCTTAGCTCAAATGGTAAGTCGAGATGAAACAGGATTGCTTCGGCTGCGAGAACGGCATTTCGCGCCTCGACTGCTAGTCGACGCTCCTCAATACAGGATGGAAAGAGTTGACGGCTGGTAAGAGGGAAAGAGGAGACTCTGACTGTTGGTTTGTTCGCTCAGCTGGGCAATTTGATTGCAATCGTTTCATCACCAATCGAGGTGACATTATCAGTGCGTTGTTAGGGAGCGTAAATGGAACGTAGCAATGGGTCGGTGCTAGTATCTGCTCTATAGGCATTCATCATGGCTAACTAAACAAGTCCAAAGGATTAAACGGTTGCCCGGATAATCGGTTGCGTTAACCTATTTGAACAAGTCAGTTGCGAAGTACGCAACCTTGTTCGACTGCCAAAAATCATTATAAGCAAAGATCTAGACTACAGATATTCCATTGAGAGAGTTAAATATGGTCTGGCACCCCTACAAGCCCAACCGTTTAACAGTCCCGGCAGTGATGCTAAATAAACATGTAAGAAGTAATGTGGATTGATGCTCCTTATCAACAGTTCAGTTATGTAGGGATTTCCCTGGTAGACGATGGCAAATATTTAAGTAGCTTGTACTGAATATCTCCCGGTAGTAACTGAAAGGTAAACCTGTTTTGGACGATTATTTTGGCAGATAAAACTTGTGCGTATGTGGTCCTATGGTCCACCTCTTGAAAATGTTAATCACAGGATTATGTGTCTGACCTCTATATACCCACCAGATGGACCTTGATCAGAACAGAAGGGCCTTGTGTGGCCGAGTTTTACAGCATCCGATTACACATTTACCGCAAATATTTGGTTAGAATTCAGATCCGAGACTTGATAATTACCAGGATCAATGGCTAACTATAAAAAATCTTCCCCAGCAGTCACATTGTCTTGAAAAGTCCACACCTGTATTAACAAAGATCCACACCTAACTTCCAATCCCTCAGTCCTGCCAACCGATCAGCGGTCGCACTGTCCCGTCCTCAAGCCGCCAACCAAAGGGTCAAGTGTCGTATCCATCTACCCGATAAGCTCACTGGAAACGAAAGGTTTAATGTAGCTGAGCTCTTCGGGGGCCAACCGCACCTGGTGGATTTTTAGGCAAGTTAGAAAATCAGTTGTGTTGCCCCCTCCCAGTGAGACTTTATGGGAAAGGATGAATGTGTTCAAAATAGCACCATTGAGATCAGACAAACCTGAACACGGGATCTGATTTCGATACAACGCCAATTTCAAGTTCCGATGCCTTGAATTCCATCGAGTGAATGTGGGACAAACACCGGACAGCAACTTCAATAGCCTCTTCCAGGTCGAAATTTTCTTTCTTTCTGAGCTGGAAATGACGGAAAAACAGGTCATATGTGCTCCATATTGTTGCCTCTGATAATTATAAACTACGTGTTACTGAATTGGGCACAGGAAATCAACAGTTGTCTCATATTATGTAAAAGATATGGCACATTTATGAAAACAGAGACAACAAAGTATAAACTGCTTTGTCCAACCAGATCTGGGCTGTGATGAGCACTGCTCGCTGCAATGATTTCACTGGCCTGCTGGTTTGTCTGTCAAAATATCTGTCCGTCATATCACGCTAACCTTGACTTTGAATGTACGTAAACAGATGAGATGCGCGAAACAGCTGGGTTCAACCTATCCTGTTAGAATGCATCTTCTTGGTTTCATGAAATCACAATCGGCATGCTGATCATCATCACCAGCAGCGGCAACAACAACAACAGTTACAAACCGTGTACAAGTCGCAAAGTGGCTCCAGCTACAATGGCATTGTTTATTAATGAAAACTGTACATTGGAGGCGAAAGCCCCAAACACTGGCATGTGAGAATAGCTCTTCTTGAACTTGACACCGTGGTAATGCAAACAGTGTTAAGTAATCTAAATAATTCTGCCTCACCGTTCGGCATGTGCTTCACACCTGCAAAGTGTAGCGTGCTGCTGCAAAACTGGATGGGTTCAAACCCTGGCCTTATGCTTGCGGATGAGCTGATTGAGGTAGTAGACAAATGTGTCTACCTGGGTGGCTGTATCAGTCCCGGTGGTTTCGCGAAAGATGACATTACCATTGAAGTGAAAGGGCCACAGCAGCTTTCGTGAAAAAAGATAATCGTTCAGCTGTACCACCCTTTCGGTGCCTAGCTGCCATGCCACCCGAAGGAAGCACGAGGGCTGGGATACTGCCAGGTTGCCCAAACCTAGACAAGGGGAGTCGATAGGCGGTCGGGTTTGAATCACAGACCTTCCGGTGAGTAAACCACAACTTTCGTGAACCTGCATCACCCGTGGCGTACATTTGACTTCAGCTTATCCGTCAAGGGTTGAGTTTACAATGCTGCGGTGCGCTCCATATTATTATACGGATCAGAAACCTGGCCGCTGCGCGCTGAGGATATAAAAAAACTCTGTGTTTGACCATCGATGTCTTTGGGACATTGCCCGAGTCTGTTGGGAACACCGGATCGGTAATGCTGAAGTAGGTCGAATGGTTTTCGGATAAAATAACTCGCCCACGAGAGATGAATTGATCACACTCCAAAGGTTGCGCTGGCTTGGCCATGTGCTCCATCATCATCATCATCATCATCATCATCATCATCATCATCAAGGACAGTAACATCAGTGTTGACACTGATGCTTCACTGCCGTGCTCCGTATGCCTGTCGACCGACTTTCTCGAAGGACCCTTGTCAAACAACCACGTGAAGGGTGAAAACGAGTCAGGGGAGGTCAAACACTGAACTGGCAGCGAAGTATGAAAGCCAGTACCAGCAAACTCAGATGTGCTGGCCATTGCCGTCTCCTTAGATGGGGAGCTCGAGACGGGACACATCAGTGGTTGGAGACATTGTCATAAATGGCTCATTCAATGGCACTCATACATCCAAGCTGTTGCCTTCAATGTACAGCTCTCTTCCCAATCTCCCCAATGAAAATTCCACTGACACCCCTGTATTTACGCGTCACTTATATCAACCACCGCTTCCAATGCGCAACTGCGTACCCCATCTCACCAAATCATCGATGAACGAGACTGTGCCACTGTACGGCAAGTTTTTACAGCTGATGATGACGATGATGATCCTGGTCACCCCATTCCGGATTCGCCGTTTCCAACCGATTCCAGATATAGCTCAGAGATAACGGCGGTCAATGACCTGAAAATGTCTCAAATCCTTCGCCCTAAGTTGCCAAGTCTCCCAACCATACAATACAGCTGTCATCTGAAAAACGCATCCTTTGCGACCCAGTGATATACCTTCTTGATGCTACAAGTGACGCTAATTGGCAAAAGCAATCCTAACGCCAGAGATCCGTGCGTTGACTTCGTCTGTCACACCATCATCATCATCATCATGGATAGTATGACACCAGTGTTCAACACCGATACTTCCCTGCCGTACAGGCATGATTTATTTGAAAGCCTTATTGTGAAGAAACAAATAAAGGTGGACGGAGAAGGGATTTAGTGCTAGCATACTACAATCATTCCGAGGTGCCTACACCTCCAGACACTCATTCGGGCAATCTGGATAGAAACTGACAAAAACGCCAGACATCGGTTGGCAGCCATATCTTGCACCGTTGCCAACCAGGCGCAGTAGGGATCACGCGGTCCCCATCCTGCATCGACAGAACCCAAACGTTTCGTTATCTCCTTCATAGCCCTCTGCAAGCTCAAATGCAAGCAAACAGATCAGGCAGGCGCTGACTGAGGACTTCACCTTCATCTTTGAACAACGCGGGTGGGAGATCATCCGGACCAGAAACTCGGCGGAGCTTGAGAGAACATGTAGTCGTAAACCTTCGAGGCCGTAAGTGGTTCCACGTTCACCATCCAGAGTTCTACGTCACCTGTGGGATCCAGATGTGTGGCAGCTGGTGGCCACGACAACGGTTGTTCGAAGTATTCAGCCCACCGGTCGAGGCGTTCTTATTTATTCAAGATGGTCACCCCTTTCCGATCCTTGGTGGTTTCGCTCACAGGTGGTTTTCAGGGACCGGTCGCGCGGATCAACTGAACACAATCTTCGGGCGTTACCGGCTTTCTGGGCCTCTTCCATTTCCTTGACTTTCCGTGTCCACCACACTTCACGGTCGGCTCCCACGCTCACCTTCACTTGACGTCTGATAATTCGTCGCATCAAGTTATGTTCGAGGCCGGCTGGGATATTTCTCCGAGATTTAAGGAGTGCCACTGTTCAGTCTGATATCCAGTGCTTGAGTGCGCCTGGTGGTGCCGCGCCACAGGCAAAATTCCCAGCACTATGCAAAGAGGTGGCAATCTCGTCCCAGTATGAGTTCACATCTGATGGTGGAGCATTTGGAAGAGACTCTAGAAGACGATTCTGGTAAGTTAGTCTAACAACCGGATCTGCCAGTCTCTCAGTTGCCAAGCTACTCGTCCGCACCTTACGCGGCCCCGGAAAACGTAGGGAGAAGCGAATACGGACAAGTGCGTGGTCGGAGTCCACAAATGTGTTCCAAAACGACTGGCAGTCAGTTATTGATCCGCGCCATCGGTAACCGATGGCAATGTGGTCGATTTGAGTTTGTGACCGGCATGCCGTTGGAGGACACCATGTTGCCAGACGACTTCGGCTATATCGGAAGTTAGTACTGCATAAAAACAACCTGCGATCAGCACACAGCTGAAGCAATCGTTCACCATCGTCCGTACCTACCGAGTCCAATCCATGTCGACCTCCTAATTGAGTCTCAGATACACTAAGCCTGCCCACTTGTGCATTCAGATCTTCGGCAATCACCACGATATCTGAGCTTTTAGCTC
>SJOL01002602.1:18544-70751 GCA_004794785.1 Opisthorchis felineus
TATATGGTTGTGCGGCAGTGAAGCGTCAGCGTCGACACTGATGTTGCTGTCTTTGATGATGATGATGGTGATGATGATAATGATGTGAAGGTATTGCCAGGTTGCTTAAGCATGGACGGCGGCAGTCAAAAAGCCGGGGTTGGGTTCGAAGGGCAGACTGTGGTTAGTAGTGTACAGTACCACTACTCATGATGTGCGCAGAAAAAATACGATGAACATGTCGAGTCGACAAAACGGAATTATTGCGCCTGGCCGCTCTAAAAGGGCTGATGTTTCATCCATCTTGATATCACACTTTTCCGATTTCATCTATAAACACTGGCCACTAATCAGGCTTGCTTTACAACGTGCTTGGTTTTGCTTTTGAGAGACGACTAACAGGATGCCATGGACTTTCACATCTCAACTACTGCACCCACATAGCATAATTCCTGGTAGTTTTCCTCGCAATCAGGCACGCATAACAGCTAGAGAGTTGCGGCGGACACCAACGTCCAGAGAAATGAGCTATGCCTGGCTCATTTACGACGATCGTCGACTCCTGAGTTATTTGCGTACCATTTGATTTCTCCGCCAACTAAAACACCTTCAGGAAACCCGCCAAGTGTACCTCGTGACTCGCTTTTCTTAACGTGCCTAATTCAGAGAAAGTTTATCAGGCTGTTCCTTGCTTCGGGAACTAGAAGATCTGCAATGATGGGCGGCTACACGAATTGGTCAACGCCGAGGGGACTACGTTGTGCGGAGCTTTCCCCGAATATTTGGACGCCCCACCATACTCATTCATCTTGATCAATTTCCATGATTATTTTGATTCACAAAGGTGCAGATCACCGACAGCCGGAGCCAGCACGAGGTTAGTACGCTACCGAACAGAGCGGTTTCCGTAGGGGTCTTAGTTGCGCCAGCCAAATCTTCATAGTTTGACAAATCGAGAATCACTATACTTCAGAACAGCCGGCCAACATCGTTTTCCGTAGTATCCATGCCGCCTTCGTTTCTAGGTAGCTTTGTGGTGCCAACTTACTGACCGGAAGCTTCGCGGTTTGGAGGCAAACCTATCATCTGGCGGTGTCCCAGCCCTGATGCTTCTTTTGGGTGGCATGGCAGCTAGGCACCGAAATGAGGTCACACCCGAACGAAAGATGGTGCTGTGGGAAAATAGCGTACCCTCGAAGCTCGTAGACATCCTCAAAGCATTGCGCACTAAATTCTCTGATTGTGCAGGGCCATGAGCAGTGATCGCATAGCGGAGCGCTTTCAAGATATTCTGTCTCTCCATTTATGTTCAACTTCATGATCTACAGTTTCCTTCGTACTGTTACCCAGACATACTCTATTACGGTTGATTCGTGCTACGTCTCTGAAACACGCGTACGAGGCTCAAGTGTGGTATTGCATCTTAAAATAACAAGGACGAACTCAGCTTCTTAAAATTCTGTTCTCCGTTCGTAAACCAGAAGCAATTACTTGTGGAGTGTATTGCTTGGGGGTTGCACTCGGCTCCACGGCTGAGCGCGTTTGCAAGATTGGATTACAGTTAAGAGTAATCTTTGCGCCGTTTTAGTCATCCAGCTTAACCAAGCTCAATGCCAATCGGCTGTGCAATTCTTGGTTGCATCGTTTGTAGTATCAACCTATATCCTGACGAACTGCAGTTCTGACGCTGAAAGGGATACTTTCTATCGAGACCTATCCGGGCTCATTCATCTAGCAAGATACGCTGACATTTTCATACTTGCGGGCAGTATGGATGCCCATGTCAGTCGCCTTCGCTCCTTGGATTCACATCTGGGCGGAGTCGATGCTGAACAGACAACAGAGAGCGACTCCTCCAGTTGAGTCCTGATCAACAGCTGTTTCTGACCAGCACGAATTTTCAACATAAACGATCTAATCGCGCAGTCTGGCGGCCACCGTGGACCCAGTTGGATCGCTTGGCTATCAGCCACCGATGGAGAGCCACTGTGTAAGATTGCCGTTCCTTTTTGGACACACAATTTGATTCTGATCAGGCCATAGTGCGGGCACGTCTGACAATTCGCTTTCTTTTAGGCCCCCGCAAGGCAACAAAAAGCGCGTGAACCCACCATCTTCGAAGATTTATCACAGCTTGGTAGTATCGGTCTTAGCCAAATCAACTAATCTGCACAGCAAACTAACACTGTACTGGTAGTGGGAACTTGGATATAGCATGGAAAATTGTGAAAGGATATACTTTAGCGGTGTTCAATGCCATCCACCCGATTTCTCTGATACGATCAACTGACAACTGGATATGGTTGAGGTCGCTAGTCCTGGTAGATTGCAGGAGATCTACACCAGCAGGCAACGAGCACGACGGCCCACGCAAATTTCTTAAATGCCAAATAGAAAAGAGCGTAAGGAAGGGCCGAGAGCTTTGGTGGACACTGAAAGCTCGGGAGATAAAAAAAAGCAGTGGAAACAGCCGTGCTCCATACCAGTTAATACGACCGACTGGCCAAAAGAAAGCAACGGTCAGCCAAACGACAAGTGAAAAAGATGGCTTACTAACTCACTCACAAAACCGCCGACTGGAAACACTGGGCTAAACACTTCGAGGGACAGTGCAACTGGCTTCCTGCAACACAGCCCCCGGAGACAGTGCATATAGGCGAATGGAACGTAAACCTTAATCGACCGTCGCAAGAGGAAATAAAATACGAATTATCCCTACTGAAACGTGAGAAGACACCAAAACCGGCCGATCTGTATCCATCCCTCGTCAAAGAAGGCGGAGAACCCATGGGGGCCATTTGACAAAACTCATTGATGCGACATAGAGTGAAGAGAAGATGGCTGCAGAATGGGTACGCGAACACAGGAAACTACCGTGGTATCAGCCTGGCAGCTGTGGCATCGAAGTTGCTCACTGATCTCATCCTTCAAAGGTTGACTGCACACAGGGAGAAGCAGATCCGCGAAAGCCAACCTGGTTTCCGTCCTGCAAGAGGGTGCATCGATAATATTTTCACCCTCCGACAGATTCTGGAACAGCGACACTGCTCCCAGTAACCAAGAGTATTCGGTCTTCCTTGACTTGAGAGCTGCCTTTGACTCTGTGGACCTCCAGCCATTGGTAGTGTCTGCTGAGCAAAGGGGTTCCCATTAATTCTTGACCCTCCTTAAGGTGCTGTACGGCAACTCCAATGGACTCGTGATGGTCTACAGGAATCTCCATCCTGAGATCACTCCATCGACTGGTTTCAGGTAGGGATGTCCTATTTCACCTTTCGTCTTCAACCTCGTCGTTGGTATGGTCATCGAAGGCTCACTGCCTGCCTCCGATGATTGTGTGGTCGAAATGTTCCCAGAAAGTTCACTCACAGATGTCGAGTACACAGACGAAATAGCTCTTCTGTGATCTGACGATATTAAATAAGTAACTAACTAACTAAGACTAAGTAACTTAGTCTCACAATCTGGCATGCCCTTCACACCTTCAAAGTGTAAAGTGCTGCAGCGAGTTTGAGTGGGGTTGAACCATATCCTTACACTTGCAGATGAGCCGATTAATGTAATGGATAAAATCGTCTGCTGGAAAGGTTGCCCCCTTTGACGGATAGTGGTTTGGCATGAGTGACACGTATTCTAACCTTCTTAGCCCAATAGGTTTTATTCGCTGCCCTAGCGATTCCGAGTAACTAGCGAGTACTCGCTTACGCAGCATTTCCTTGGAAGGGCACTCTTGCCGGCCAGCTCCTAATATGTCGCGAAGACAGGGGTGATAAAAAACGCTCGAGGTGTTCAGGCCGGAGGAACCAAGTTTTTTTAACCACAGAGTATTCCTGCCTACTAAGATGACTCAGTGGTTAAAGCGCGAATTTGCTTACCGGGAAGGTTCAAGGTTCAAACCCAACATTTGCATCTCGAATTCTTCTGTCTAGACTTGGGCAACCTGGCAGTATCGCAGCCCTCGTGCTTCCTTCGGGTGGCCTGACAGGTAGACACAGGAAGGGTGGTACAGCTGAACGATTATTATCAATACTGCCGTAATAGTTACCTTGTATGTGTGACCCTTTCTGCTCCAGTGAAATTCGCTTCTGACACAGTAACTGACGTTGATGGTTGATTGATGTGTGCGTTAATTCTATCAGTCACAGCCTTTGCACACGCCATGTTATTTTAGTCGATAAAAACCCAAGCTCCTTAGTTTGAAAGAGACGTAAGGAACTCTCACACTTTGAGGGCTTTGGTCTCTTGTAGTACTGAATAGCGAAACGCTTCCGCTACTCTGAATTAGTTTGTACGGGCAAGTGGATGTTAAACAACAGGGCTCATCCGCATAGTCCAAGTCCACCATTTTTTTCTGTATGTATTCATGGTCCCCTGGAGTGTGGACCTCATGATGATATCAGTGGCAATTTTAGGGGGAAATAGGCAAAAGAGCTACGTTTCTTGAACGACACTAGTTGGTTCGTTTGTTTGTTGGTTCGTCCAACACCCGAACTCAACCAGAATAATCGAGATTAAGAGCATGGATAATACCCAGTCATTTCGACAACTGCTTTATCCTCTGGTGGAGATCCTGGGACAAGGCACTTCAACTATTAGTGACATTAGCAGGTACAGACCGATACCACTCCTGCTCTTACATCAATGCCATCTTCTTTGCTGCATGGGTAGCTTGGTTTTTTCGTGACAACAAATGGTGGCAACACGGCATCCTTGAAGTGTCTTCATCATTTCTTCTGATACGTGACCACCTCATTTTCGCTCCGGTATCGGTGAAAGAATATGTGGCAGCTGGAACCAGTGTCCCCTTGATACGTGACACGTCGCCATCTAATGCCCGTTAGTAGGCGTCCCTGTGTGGTTCGTTCGCTAGTACCCTTGAGCATATCCCAGGGTCACTGACGACCGCTAACTGCTCAGTGTAATTGCCTACACCCTAACAGCTGCGATATCTGCGACATTCCCAAAGATTTCTCGGGTGCTCCATTTCGGTGGGCTAAATGTTTTTATGGCCACTTGGTTTATAGATGTGTTGCTCAGGCTCGTGTGAGTGGTCCTCGTGGACTAGACTCGGGTCGCGCGCTTGCTGCAGTCACATTCTGATCCCATGTTGTTCCTATGAGGCACCTAATTCTGAAACACGACACCGCCTGGCTACATGATGCTGTCTACATAAGCGCTGACTTTAAGTTAGACCATCAGTTATAGGCGGCGCGAAAGAATTACTCATTGTTGCTTGTTCTGTAATACCTGTGGTCCTGCGCTTGTTCGTTTCTAATTTATTCGCTCTTTTTGAGGACACCAAAACTGAACCCACCCTACATAGCCATTGAGAAGCTCACAGACCTCAAAAACACACTTATCAGAACTACTCAATGGAGCCCTTCGCAGTGGGACGTGCTTTCCGCCACCTAGCACAATTCTGTGTTATTGATACGGTGCAACCGTTTACTAAAGGTACCGCTCCTCCGACAACATTCTAAGTTTGTTGGTCTTATGGAGACATTTCGGATGTTCAGGACTACACCCAAGTTCGATGGATTCTTGAGCGCCAGGTCGCTGTTGGTTGTGTTAGTTGGCAAAAGATTTTTCATGGCATGTTATATGAATCCACTGGAACAAGCTGCGGTCTTGAACGCTGTGCGGAAAAGCCTGCCAGTCAATGAAGTCATCACGGAAAATGGTGGATCCACAATTCTAAGTGTCGCCGTTTGTAACGAAAACAAACTCTTGAAAAGAAACACAGTATCAAACCCAGACTGTCACCCTCTCCTTTTTAAGGATAGCGGAGAAACGTCTATTCACTGCTTGACACGACTTTTGAAAGGCGACCGATGTGCGTGAGAAGTGGCAGATCTCCACTGACGTCAAGCTTTTCATGATTGCTGTTGATGAGGACCACAGTTTCAGAATTATGTGGAAGTGCATGTGGTGAAAACGCTTAGTTTACATTTTAATCTACGTAACTAGACACCCTTATAAGGTCAGGTATATGCTTCAATAGCCCATCTTTCTCTTCAGGCAGTCCAATACGCCTACTAAATGTGTTTGAGACGTTTGCGGTCGTTTTATGTGTTTTCCGGTTTTGTTGTCAGCGAATTTTTGCGCGTTATCAGTTCGTACGGAATCCTCACTTACTTAAAATCTTGTCAATACTTCAGCTAGCATTTGAGCTACATGAATCTGCTTGTAGTTACCATTTCTTGCGAATCTGCCTTCCTCACTTTTTTTTGCAGGTGGAATATCTTGCTTTGTGCATATCCCCCATGAACACCTTGGAAATCTCGGATTCTTGTATCAGCCAACCAACCGAATCGTGTGCTCTGGGGAAAAAGTTTTTATACCCGCAGCAGACAACCGAGCTTTTACGAATAGAGATGACCAATAATAATTTTACCTCAATGCGTGGCTTTCTCGTATTGTCCACTTCTGTTGCGTCTACCTGCATAAGCTCGCCTTCTGATTGTACTGATATTCCATGTCATATAGACAATAAAGTTCTGTGCGGCAGCGGCGGAAATTCCCAAACAACCGATTTGACCACTTTGGCGTTTCCATTGCACACTAGATATACGTCTAGTAAGTCAGTTGTTTTGAGTCAACCACTGTACTATTTATCCCGGAATATCTTGTTTATGTTCCTCTGTGGTGCCGTACGTATTAGCTTCAATCGTTGTGTTGACTTTCGGGTGACCACAATCGTTTGCTCTGCGACTTCGCAAGCAATGTAATCCAGTGTCGCGAAGCTATTCACCACATGCGCTAACACATACCGAGCATCTGCGCTCCCAACCTATCATTTTTCACCAGTTATTTTTACGCCAAACAGGTGCAAGCTGTTGCCCTCAATGATCACCCCTAGTGCATATCACCTTGCAGTCAGTTAGCGAAGGAGTTGCATCCCGTATTACACTCTGTACACTGCTTATACTGGTTCACTGAACCGCTGTGATGGCTCAGTGGTTAGAGCGCGAATTTACCGGAAGGTCCTTGGTTCGAACGCGACCTCTGCCTCTCGACTTCCCCTGTCTAGGCTTGGGCAACCTAGCAGTATCCCATCCCTCGTGCTTCCTTCTGGTGGCATGGCAGCTAGGCACCGAAGAGGTGCTACAGCTGAACGATTTTTTTACTTGTGATATTTCGACGCGCCCACGAACTCTATCGAAATACTCAAGAAACAATGCTCTTCAAGATCACATGTTCCATCACCCGCTGAGAGTGCCATAGTTTAGGGGATTGATTTTTAGAAACCGCACGGGTTGTTCTCTCAGTGTTTCCCACCAGTGAGCCAGCCAACTGTCTTTAATAGCATACCTACTACGCATTAGTCCCAAATAATAAGGTTCCGAACATCCCCAGCATAAAATAAAACTGTTGCCTGATTATGTCCCCCCGGCTTAATCCAGAATAATTACTCTAGTATTCTGTTAAGAGGTAGAACTCGTCTTGATTTAGCCACGTCGTCAAACTCTGTTGGGATTACTAACGAACGCCTCACAGGGTCTGGGTAATGAGTTAATTTTTAATCAAACAACGTGCCATCCAGCCTGACAGTGCCGTGAGAGGTAAACGCCTCCCTGCGAGCACATGCATGGCAGGCGTCAGGCAACGACTGCAATTCCCACTAGCCGAAGTAAATGTACCAGATAGTACTTGGCCCACACGCACAATTGATTGGTTGTCTGAGGGCCATGCACGCCCTTTTTGGCACGAGGTTTACAGGTGTCGGGTGAGAAATGCACCAGCTGTAGCAGAGATACAGAGACAGCATTAAGTCATTCACTCAGCCGGTGCTCCTGGCAACTGAATGTGCATATCATTGGAGCAGATCGACCACCGTGTCGCACTCAAACCAACCAGTCAACTTCCATGGTAAAAGCTAGGTGAGCATCCATCAAGTACAATCCTGTGACTTGTACTAGTCCAACTGGTTTCCATGCAGAACTGAACGAGTATGTAAACGGCAGCAAAACGACATTGGTGAGCTCTACTTTCTCCTTGGATCAATGGAAACGGGCCAGTTCACTAAATTCCCATCTGTGGCCTGTTTACACTCTTCTGCTGCTTCCCTGTACTCGTGCTCGGACGTAGCCAAAGTGTGTGGGCAAATTGCTTTTCAAATTGGGAAATGAATGTGGTAAACAGTGCAGCCATCTCATTTTGAGAGGTCCTTTGCCTTGTTGATAGATATTCTATGGCAGACATTTTTAAACTCGCTAAAATCACTTCCTTCAGGACGTTCATTGAATGTTGAGGCTTGCCTATTGAGGTGGAACACTGTATATTTTTGTGGCATCATCTAGAGCGGCATCATCCTCTAGGTGAGGACAGCCGGAGCAAATCGACACGGTGATTGACTCGTGAATTTAGCGGGTACCCTGTAGGCTGGTAGGTGCAGTTGTGTGCACTTGTCTGGATGCTGCGTCCGGACGTATGTATTTTAAAACAGCACTCACCTTCCATGCACCTTTTAGGCTACAATCTGAATGCACCACATTATTACGAACCTCGCTCTTTTGTGAATATTCCAAAACGGTAGCTAAGTGCTCTCTTCTTCAGGCTGCTTGACTTGTCATATTAATCGTATTCAGTTTAACAGAATCCGCGTCTCTCAGTATCACTGTTTATCGAAATGAGTGTTGTTCTATATATCTCTTCATAACGGCTTCAACTGAGGTAGATCATGTATAATTTGGAAGAGGGGTGTGAAGGAGATTACGAAGAGTTTGGGTGTTGTTGGTGCCCTCCGTCTTCCAGGATGGGGTCTCCGTGACTCTTCTGGCTTCTGATTCCAGACCTCGCAGAAAACGGCGGCTAACTCATGCCAAGTGCGTTCATGTCTTGAGTTTTCTTGTAGATTGTCTGACTGGGCGCTTGGAGGTATAACCATCGCAAGGTCCTTGCGGTAGGCCAGCAACAGATCCCTTTTCCGTCTACTCTTCTTTCTCATTCAAAGACCTTAAAATGTATCGGTGTCAACACTGATGCCGTATAAAATGCTGATTATGACCATTTTCAATTTCAGCAATTTCATCCGATCTCGTCCTGATGAATTCTGTGGTCTGTAAAATCCCCCATAACCTCTTGTGAAAGAGTGTTATGGTGTATGTGGGTTTTAGTTTTAACGCCTAAGCGACCCATCGAGAATAGCTACGTACATGGCTCTTTTTGCACTAATCCTGAAACAACCGTTACTTCCAGTGGAGTGCTATAATCCCTTTCCTAATCAGTCACTCACACAGCCATATCTATCACGGTCACTAGCTATTGGTTTATCTTGTCCCGCGGTGCCCATCCTGGGAGACGGCATTTACCAACGCGACTTGGTCGACTGGTAAAAACTTTCATACTTCGTTGCCAAGTCATGGGCTGACCACCCCCCCCCTGGGTCGTCGTCATCCAGCACAAGGCTGGACGAAGAGGGATCTGCGAGAGAAATACTCACCCACTAACTCGATTTCCACTCTTCACTGGGAACCTTTGGAGGCATTACTTTTCCTCTGCTAGTCTAATCGTAGTGAGATTCTGCTTTTTAGGTTTAATATACTGTTTTTCCGTGGATTTCCTCTTTGATCTTCACCTAACTACCAGTATGGACTCAAATGCCGAAAACAAGGAAGACCGTAAAGGACAAAACTCTTTGTGCAGGACTGTTTGATAAGGAAACGAAAGATGAAACGATGTAGATCTAACCATCCAACTGATGGTCCCAGGTCAATCAGAATACCGGAAGGAATAGGAATTATGGGGACATATTTGACTCAAAGTCGAACAACTGAACCAGTTAAACGCAGCGGAGGAGCAAATCTTTTTAGTGGAAGGTTGTTGCTTGGAGTTTATAGGTAGCCTTTTATTCGTTCAACCTTTGACTCTGGCAGCTGAACTGGTTAGATGTTAGCAGGAGACTGTCTGTTTGTTACTTCTCTTTTTGCAAACTTTCGGTGCTAGAGGAACCTGGGGTTTGCTTCTGACGACAGTTCCGGGACTCGATGTTTTTGTTATTTAAGTGGTGGGTTGTCCGAATTCTGGCTCCGCTATAGGGAAATGGTCTCTCGTCAACGCCACCCATTAATTAGTCCATATTTGATGTTGGTCGAAATTCTCCTCTGGCTTTTGAGTCGGGGTCTGTGCATACTTGTTTGGTATGTTGCACTCAGCTTCTCTAACAGCACATAGTGCGATGTTGTAAAGTTGAGTATTGCGTCACATAATCAAGATCTTGAAAATACATGGTAAGGACAAAATCACCTGCGGTGCAACACCTGATTCTGTCACCGTTTTCCATATGCATCGCCCTTTCATCCTGATTCTCGGTAACGAAGGGGGGAAGATATCAAGTAGAATTCTCAACTCCGTGCCCACCAAGCATCTACTCGGAGAATTCCTTTTCGGACTGTTCGGCAATTCTCTGGAAATGTACCAATCGCTCGTGATGGTGGTCCTTCCCCTTTTGTTTCAGTAGGATGTCATTGAAAGGTGTCTGTCAACTGCATTGAGGTTCTTATGGTGAAGCACATCGACAATAAATACCACTTCTGTGACAAGTTTTTGAATGTCCTGAAAGATTATTGTGTCCCATTGTTAGGGGCGAGATGGCTCAAGTGGTTAGAGCGCGAATCTACTGACCGGAAGGTCCGTGGTTCGAAACTTATCCCTGCCTCTCGATTTCCATTGTCTAGGTTTGGACAAACTGGCAGTATCCCAGCCCTCGTGCTCCCTTCGGGTGGCATGGCAGCTAGGCACCGAAAGGGTGCTACAGCTGAACGATTTTTTTTCATTGTTAGGGAGAATTGTCTATGACACCTGTAAATAACTGGGGACTCCGGTCAGTCTCCTGAAGATCGCCTTCCTAGTTGTTTGACCATTTCGCATGTCCATTTGCAATTTGATGTGACCATAAACCGGTCTAGAGTAGTCGATGTGTATTCTGTGTCATGAGAACTTGTAGTAGACTAAGGCTATGGCGCCAACCTGAGTGAGTTTTCAGCGGCGACGTAGTTGAAGCATGCTCTGCAGTGCTTTTTCATATCAGTATGCAACCCGGGCCATCAGCTATAGCTTCGCGGAATGTCTTGCTCTTCGCAATACTAAGATGCCCTTCCTGTAGCTGTTTGAATAACCGTTAATGAACCAACAACGAATATGGAGCCCAGCTTAGTGTAGTGCTACTGAAGTTCCTTTGGTGGATTTCGTGTAGGCAATCAGGTGTATGTATAATTGAATGGTTGTTTCTTTGCAGGTCAGCTTTTTGATATGATGAACAGTCAAATAGGGCAATATAGCACTCATAAGATTCAAATGGATCTTAAGTAACGAACCAACAGCTGTTACAACCATATGTTTTTTTCGATATTCTGTGGTCCTAGGAGTTGCGGTGATGCTTCAAGTCATCTGAAATTACATCAGCAACAGACAACTTACTGCATGCAGGGAGCCCCTTCTTGGGACACGAAACAGAAAGAAGTGGATTTTTGTCTGTGGGTGATATAACTATTCTCTCATAACTCTCTCATAAATGGATCTGTAAAATTTTCAGGCAGCAAAAGAGACAGCAAATTATTCTTTTGCAATCTGACTGAAGTTTCGTTCACTAGTGGCTTTTCCCCAGTCACCTGAGAGCACGTGGGAGGTCATAACATCATTATCTATAAAAATCGTTCAGCTGAAGCACCCTTTCGGTGCCTAACTGCCATGCCACCAGAAGGAAGCACGAGGGCTGGGATACTGCCAGTTTGTCCAAACCTAGACAAGGGAAATCGAGAGGCAGGGATAAGTTTCGAACCACGGACCTTCCGGTCAGTAAAGCGCTCTAACCACTGAGCGATCTCGCCTCCCAACATCATTATTTATGCGTCTGAGTGAGGGTGATGCATCATAGTTGGTACTCAACAAAAATGGGAGACTAGCAGTTGCTTCATCATAATAAGTGCTTTGAGCTAAACCCATCTAGTGTTCTTGACGAGACGTTGATTCGGCGGTGTGTACACACAGACGAGTCCTAGCAAGCATTACCTACAGTGACTCGCTGACCCAGGAAAAGGATAGCTCATGAACTTGACTACTTTATGTCAGACCTTGTCGTCCGCATGACAGTCTAAACGTCAAACATCGAGTGACTTTGCTAAACTTGTCTTCCTAACTGAAAATACGAAATTACACGGAACGGATCTACAGTTTGGAGAGTTGCATAGGCCGAACATTTATAACCCTCAAAGGTTCCGATGAAAATACTTGTTGGATTCTGTTTTGAACAGGTGCGTGGAGGGCATTCACATAAGTAGCTCGATAGCCTATCCGTTCCGAAAAAAAAGACGGGAAGAGCCCATCCAAACAAAGTTGGATACCTGCTTTGAAATCAGGATATGGCTTTGTTTGGCGCGAGCTACTGACCAAGGAACCTGGCTATTCGTTCGCTCTCGTTTATCCCTGAGTAGTCTTCCCTGCTCCAGGTTATACGACAGCTTTTCAACGCACGAGTGTCGCGTGATTATCATTTTCAAGCAGTTCTCTCCCTATCGTAGACTGAGTATTCCGACAAGTCCGCACCCAAGTTGAAGCACTTAAGTTTGCTTCTATTATTTGAGCACACCAGTAGTGCATATCCTCGGCCCTTCTTGAAGCACCTCCTTGAACACCGGCCTTCTGGGATGCGAGACAAGCGTGTTTCCAATCCTTGCCACCAAACGGTGAACGCGCCTGAGTGATCACTTCTGAAAAGTCGAATATGTTTATGCTTGGACCCTGTCTTGCTTCGGACGGATGGGAAGACTCACGAAACTGAATGAAGCGCTAAAAAAGAGGGGACTGAGAGTGCAGCATAGACAAGCTCAGATTAACACGGACAAAGAATTACTGTGAGAACCCAGTCAGTGTGGTACAAATCCCAACCTGTTAAAAAGAGTTGCCGGCTTTTGTTTAGTGCTCCATTCGTATTTAGCCTGTATTTCAAGCCTGTCCAGGCTGAGTCACAGCTGATGAATTTTTATCTTCAACGGAAAATTGTTTCTATTGTAAGAGTTTCCTTGAATGCTGCAATCTTGCTTAGATGGTCTGTTATTGAAGAGGACAGTAGCCGTGGAATTCTGGCAGTTGTTTGCAGGTTCCGGAGCCATGTTTCACAGTTGATGTAATTCTAACGAAGCATGCTCGATAGCAATGTCCGCGCGTCTACTCATCAACTGCTTGTCGATTTTAGTTTGCATCTGCAGGGTAATTTGTATCTTGTGTGATTTCCCTGATGTTCTAGTCACTAATTCTCCGTAACTACCATTTGTCCCCACAATCACTCATGCATCTCACCAGTTTTGTTATGGAGATTCTTATGTGATTCGTTGGTTCGACTTATACGATGGTTGTTTGATATCCTGTTTTCTGGTATCAGTTGCCCCACACCAGATCTTCTGAGAATACACGTCTTTTGTTTTCTTATGTAGATATCGATCTGTTCGCGACAACCAGTTTGCTAGATTTTGGAACCCTAATGAGTGATTCCGAGCCCTCAGTCCGCACATTTGACGTGATCAACCGCTCTCCATTCCTTGTCAAAATCACAGTAAGTCTTGTTTCTACATAGAAATTGTATTATATATTCCGTTGCTTAGCTCTACATGTTGCCTGCCAGACTATCTCAACTTGAACCACAGGAGAGCCAGTTGCTCGGCTGTTACGTAGTTCTTCTTGGTTGGTTCTCTTATTGAAGAGTGAACCACCAACATGGGAGTCACAAGTTTTTTTCTTCCAGAAGAAAAACGACCTGGACATTTTCTTGAAACTAAGGACGCCGATGGGACAAAACAGAGAAGACGCGGTTGTACAACTTGCATCACACCGATTGAATTGTAGAACATTGCTCAAGGGTCGATTATGATTTATGGACGTCCACCAGGCGATAAGCCTGTGGAGAGCAAAGCAGTCAGGTGGTCACACGTGCCTCGTAGAGCCAAAAAACAGGTCACTTAAGCACTGGTTTGCTATCCTGCTGTTTGGCACAGCATCTATATCGGGGGACATCGTGCCCCAGTGTTTGGTAACGCGCAGTCAATGAACATACGCGCTTATATTCAGTCAGATGATAAAATAAAACAAAGATAATCGTTCAACTGTAGATTCTTTCCGGTGCCTAGCTGCCTTGCCAACGGAAGGAGGCACGAGGGCTGGCATACTGCTAGGTTGCACAAGCCTAGACAAAAGCAGTCGAGATGCTGAGGTTGAGTTCGAACCACGGATCTTCCGGTCCGTAAGCTGGCGCTTTAGCCACTGAGCTATCCCGAGCTCAATTCAGTCAGACGAACCGAGTACCTTGAGAATGAGTGTCATTCCGACCAGAAGAAACACCGTGGATGAAGTTTTATTGGTGCACAAGTTCTGCTAGTTCCCAGTCCAATAGCAAAATTTGCCGTAGAAGCACATCAGCTTCCATAATGTCTTGATCGGGAAAATTGGACGCATTTCTAGATTAGGCGCCTGTGCCCAGTCCTAGGGTATATGAGTGTTTCGTCGAATAAACCCAGATAAATGTGCGATAGTCATCGTCCCTTGGTGTGGCGATCAACCTCGAGTGTATGGAGGACAGCAGCGTGTCTATCCTCATGACTGCACCGTTATGGATTGCCAGGTGTGTCATTATTAACTTTTGGTATTTTTTAGTGTTTATTGCTTGAAACTTGCCCTAATAGCGAAACTGAACTCTGGTAATCAGAGACACACCATGAGTGAATGACAGCCACAGATTGAAACACATTCGATCCAACTGGGGAACTCAATCTATCACGTAATCACCGAACGGTTTGCCGATTCATTCATGTTAAGATGCGCACTTTTAGTCCAAGAGACACTTAATTTGTTGATTATGTATGTACTCTTCTTGTTTTTTTGACGTCCTTGCTCTTTTTACAAATGTGCATTTACTGATAACGGTCGATCATATTTGGAGCTATATAGGTGAATCTACCCTGACCATCACTATCCACATGTCTGGTTAACACTATCCATCCTTTGGATGCACATTCGGTTCACGGTTTATGTCTAGTAATGCAATCTGTAGATGAGAAGACCGCACAGCAATGGGCTCGCCGCTCAGCCTTCTGACAAAGAGGATGCTACAGGGTCTCACAGCTGAATCATTGTTATTATTGTTATTATTATTTATCATTATTTTACTCACTTTTGTTGTCGCTACCACTTTCTCGGTGTATACTGGATGTTCAGAATTTAAGCACATGTACATGTTTGTCTGAGTTTACTTGTGCTGAACGGTTGTCTGTATTTTACCAATGTCATTTGGATGTATCAGGAATTCTAAGCAAGGTATCTTTTTCTACACATAAGTTGCATATCTGCATGTGAATTATTGAGGTATGTGAGGAGAGTGCCAATACGTCTGTTCTGGGGACCATCATCATCATCATCATCGACAGCATGACATCAGTGTTCAACACTGATGCCTCTCTGCCGTATTCAGTAACTGCATGTCCAGCAGCATGACCTTACACTTTGTGGGTGCAAAGTGCTTACCAAAGGACGGGATGACTTTGGTCAGTTCATCCAAAAAGGCCTGCGCCCTCTCCTCCTCCTCGAAGATGAGAACGATGTCGTCTGCATATTCCAGATCGACAAGGTTTTCGTCACAGGCTATCTGAACACCGGGGTTTTGGAGACCTTCCAGCGTTCGTCTCATTATCTCATCGATCACGAAAGTAAATAGGAAAGGAGAGAGTGGGCATCCCTGACGGACACCGCTTTGTGTACGGAAGCTTTTGGAGAGCTCGCCGTATACTCTAACACGGCGAGACTTATGATGGAGACCATCATAGGTTGGCTTATCTTTACCAATATATCGGTGGGAGTTCCGATGTCGTAAGCTCACATCCATTGGTTAACAACTTCCGTCGTTTTTTAGTTAGGTATCTCCTTTGGAAGTGAAAGTCGTAGCTCCACCGTATAGTTTTATAACCTTGTGTTTTTTCGATGTTAAGGTGCAACGACCAGGTTAGGTTGAGTCTTCTGGGAGACTACGTAGGACAAAGTCTACCTCTCCACTGACACGTTTCTCAAAAGAGATAGAACACATATATAGTTTAATTCCCTGACCAATTAGACAGGGTTATTGTTGTATGCGCTGTACACTCCTAGAGAAGCTTAAGAATCCGGTCAGTGCTTGGTTAGTGTTTAAGAAAAAGACTGAGTATAGTTCACACTGAGCCTGACAATATCCCCTGATTTTCGCATCCTCGGTAAGCCATAAAATTTTAACTTCTAGAACGCCTTATGATATAATCGAAGCGACTTGTCTTTCATTTCTTCTCTTTCCCTTAAAAGGGGGCGAGATTGCTCAAGTGGTTAGAGCGCGAATCTACAGACCGAAAGGTCCGTGGTTCGAACCCGACCTCTGCCTCTCGACTTCCCCTGTCTAGGCTTGGGCAACCTGGCAGTATCCCAGCCCTCGTGCTTCCTTCTGGTGGCACGGCAGCTAGGCACCGAAAGGGTGCTACAGCTGAACGATCTCGATCTCTATCTTCCCTTAAAAGAGGCATACTTGGGCTCCAGCTTTTATAGGGGAGGTTTTTTTATCTGTTTCTAGTTTGTTCTTGGTCACAATTGGATCTGTTCTTTATTGCTACTTGGTTTCTTTTGTCCGAGCAGGTTTTTCTAAAGACCAGTCGTTCTTCGCTTGGTAGGTTGCTTGCTTGTGGCCTTTTCAAGTATGTTTTCAATTTTCTGATGGACTTTATTTGCTGCCTGTGGTGCCAGCAAGTTTTTCTTTTTCTCGATTTCCGGGATGATGTCAATCGGCTCCAAGACTCGTGTGCTTACGTCGAACTTCAAACCGGTTCCAATAAGCCTTGTTTCACTCCTTTTGAGTTCGTAGCCTGACATTCCTATCACAGGTCTGGTGATTTTCCTCTCTGTTCGATGAGGGTTGGACAGTAGAAGGACGTCTGGCAGCTAACTTTCATTGTTATCGCGGTGCCTAGAGCGTTGTATAATGGTTAGAGCGCGAATTTACTGACCGGAAGGTCCGTGGTTCGAACCCGACCTCTGCCTCTTGACTTACCCTGTCTAGGTTTGAGCAACCTGGCAGTATCCCAGCCCTCGTGCTTCCTTCAGGTGGTATGGCAGCTAGGCACCGAAAGGATGTTACAACTGGACGATGTGTAATAATTTCACTGTCTTCCAAGCCTTCCAATTGAAGAAAAAACCCAACTCGTTTTTTAAAACCTCTAAGTCGGTTATTGTGTACGCAGTAGAAATCTAAAGCGTGTAGTTCAACGACTGCGATACTTTTCTGTTCGTCAGCGAGCAAGACCGAACTGAGGACGAAGAAACATAAGTGCCGTAGCAGAGAGCAATTCGGGGGTGCAGTACAACGATAAAATAGTACTTGGTTTGACAATAACTGTCTGTACACTGTACATGGTGGATTCGACCCAGATTAAAATACTGGATCGTGGCTTCCGAAGTCATAAGCAACGCCTCATAAACGAAATTCCATTGGTCATCCATACCCCAAATGTAGTGAACCGGTCAGCCAGTGCAGATACATCACCTATCCGACAAAGCGTACCGGCATGAGACACTACATTGATGGTTCTTCTCGATTTTCAGCCGATACGAACCACTTTTGACCTTTTCTTACATCAAACAAGAATCTCCTCTTTCATGCGTGCATATAGAGTTATTGAACATCCGCCTGAGGAACAAATTCAAACAGCTTTGTCCACTTTGCTGCACAGCTACTTGCGTCCTCTCTTTTTCCCTCATTTCAATACTGCTCACTGATCTACACCCTAGATGGGATGCCTTTTGATTGATAAATATCCTCTGTTTGAGTCAAAACGTTGTGATTAATCTGACTTCTAGCTACTCTCGAGCGTTGTGATATTACCAAATGTTCTATCCTATTATCGTCAGGACATTATAAATGGCCTCAATGCACTACAAACGACCTCCTCGGAAGACATTGACCATAAGTAGGACGAGGTACCCACGGCTATACTTGACGCCGGGAACTCGGTTTGTGTTGTTTCCGAGCGCGTGCACAAAAGTCATGGGATCTCAGAAAGGCCACTACCACCCCTTCATTCCAGGCTTTGTTCCTCTTCGCGCTCAGAGTACAGTTCGTCTAGACAATCAGTTAGGCGGCAGCACAAGTGTGGCCTGTCTATAAACAGAGAAGTGTTGTGGGACCAGCAGTTTCAAAAATTGGAAGAGGCCAGTGAGGATGTTCCAGCTAATCTGCAAAACAGGATCTAAAGGGCCTTCCGTAACTGAGTTAATCAAAGATAATGTTGTAAACTCAATGTACCATGAAGACCTGCGTCTAGATCGCTGGGCGTAATGTTTTCAATGACGATTTACTTGGCCCTCTGTCACCGTACCCACGTCTTTCATTTTGAGCCATGGTCTGCGCGTTTAGATTCTCTCTCACTTGATGAAGTACTGGTACGCTTTTCTCCCTGGAGCGCCATCAAACTGCTGGACCAGGTGAGCTTTCCTCAGCTTTGTTCAAAGATGGAGGGAAATCTATGTTTTCCCCTTTCACTACGTATTTGGAGATTCAGACGTGTTCCAGAGAATCAGGGCCAATCCATAGCCGCACCAGTGCTCAAAAAGGCACCCGAGTGACCGTTCCAACCATAGGGGTATAGTCCTGACACCTGTTGTAACAAGCCTATTGGCGTATGTTCGGGTGACTGTGTTCATCACAGTTTATTTATTACTGGCTCTTTTTTTTTACGCTTTAGCATGTAGCTGCAAATGGCTCACATCCGGCACTGTCGATTCGTATCGCTAACCAGACTTTGCCCGGTCGATCCTTGGAACCCCGGACGGTTGCTCTAATCTCAGTGTCCGGTACGTCCAAACGCCTATTTTCCCTTTTTTTTAAAAATTAACTTTGTATGCTTGTGTTATGGGTTCGCAACTTTTGGATTTCTCTTCCACTTGGGAAAATGTTTAATGAGGACGAATCAAAATTGCAACATTTATGGTTTGTGGAGCAATTACACAGGTATCCACATGGTCACTCTAGAATCTTGTTGGTGCAAGAAATGCCATCAGGTCGCACAAGGTTGGGTCCCATAACACAGAAATCATCCGGCGTTTGCTCAGAACTCAGCGCACGTGTGATTCCATTGATATTGGATTTTGTCATGGACGTACTGCACTTATTAGTGCGACGCTCAGTTTAGTTTCTGTTGAAGCTACTTTCACCCAACTTGATCCAAACCAGCGAATATACTTTAAAAATTAAAAGCGAACTCGACTCAACTTTAAAACAGCCCGACTTAGATGTGTCTTCGTCTTTTTGTGTCAGACTGTAAAGAAATCATCCTGTTGGTTCTGCCTAGTCAACACACGCGTACAGCTCAACTGATGCTCGATAATGGCCATCGTCCCTAGTATGACTACTCGAAAATACCGGACTGAGATAATGCCGATCGGTTTGAAGCGCAACCCCTCATCTGGCGGTTCGGGTACCCAGGTTTTCGTCAAAATGCTTCGTTTCACATGTGCTGTAACAATTGGAACTCGGGGTTGCCAGGAGGAACAAATGGGCGAACATTATGTAAAAAGTTGTTCGCAATATGTCCGGAGGCCAGCTGCCCCTAATAACCGAACATCACGTCATGTGGACGGATGTGTCACGTGCGGGCTACGCATAAAACGAAGGCGTGCCTTGATTGGTCAGATGTCAGCCAATCTGCATCAAGAATCTATAGCTCGACGCTTCTCGCCCGTTCACGAAGATTCTAGCGCGAGCTTGTCGAGCATTCTGTGATGACCGTATAAATGCGGTCGTAATAATCTTCTCTTGTTTCCATAAAGAGCTGTCTGAAGCTACCGTGCCTTCTGATATAACATTGTGGGCGGAGAAGGAAGCCAAGGACCGACAGAGTTGAACCACCGTTCAGCAAGACACAACACAATATGAAGACATAACGTTTGTTTCACAGGTTTTCGGTTTTCTGAGGCCGCGCTCAAGGTCCATTGCAAGTATCACCGGGATTTCCCTAACCAAAAAATTGTTTTTATCAATAAACCCAAGGTGAATTCAGTGTCCTCGTATGTGTGGTTTCCTCTTTTCAATGGTGCCACATCAAGGGAAGCGCTGCCTTTATCTTGCTGCCATCCGATGCGGATGTCCCTGTCGGCATTAGTGGAACAAGTGACCGGCTGTACATCTTTATGCTGGCGCAGACGGTTTGCGCTTAACCTGATGTCCTGCTACTGCCAGCCGATTAGACGTAAACCCGAAAGTATAAGATAACCTTCCGAGTATTCAAAGGCATGTCGGAAGTCTCCAGCTGGCGTTCACTACACTGAATCCCACTGATCATACTGAAGTATCTGGCTTTGGCTTGGGAATGAACGTAATTGGCCTGGGAGGGTGTGATCCACCTGGAATAACTATTTGTCTCAGACGCCTGCTACATGTGATAGGATTTTACCTCATTGTTTTGAGAAAAGTGCCCTGATAACTGACACCTTCAATTCACTTCAATTTATCGGCTATAAACCGTGTACCATAGGCACAATGGTTCCAGCTGCTACAGTTTCGATCACCGGAAAGTGGGAGAGGTGAGACATCCAGCCAAGCTTTGGAGGCGATGGGATGTCCAATTAGTTCGCGAATTGGGAAGGTGGCAGTTGTCGACTCGACAAAGTTTACTGGTTAATATTTCCATACTTTGTTGCCAGGTCATACACTGTCCACCTCCCAGTCGCTTCCACTCAGCACAGGGATGAGCGAAAAGAGCTGTGCGAGGCAGACGGTCTTCTGACATGCGAAGTACACGTCCTAACCAGCATAACCTATGAAGCGTGAGTATGAAGCGTCAGAGTTCCTTCTTCCTAGGGTCATCTGGCGTACCTCAACATTACTAATCCGATGTTCCCACCAGACCCGACCACTGCTTCGGAGACACCGATGGTCAAACACTGACATCTTCCGTATGTCCTCTGCGCGCAGAGGTCACGTCTCTGACCAATAAAACAGTATGGATCGCACTACCGTAATGTAAACTCTGTCGTTGACAGACAAACTGACGTCACGTGAGCGCCATAGGTGTCAGAGATTAGCGAAAGCTGCCCTGGCTTTTCCGATCCGAGAAGTAATTTCATCTCCTGCCAGTCCACCGGGACCCATACAACTGATACCTAACCAGAGGAAATAAGGTGATGAAGCTAATCCGCATCCCTTCCCCTTCAGATTAGATCGAATTGTTCAACTATGGCTAAGTTCAGACAAGGAAGTCTTTCGAAGATTCCCATGATAGAGAAAGATGGTTGCATACGATTTACATCATTGTCAGTTAAGGAAAGCTAGTTGAACAGGGAGGTGGGATTGTACTGTGGTGTCATAACATGTTCCTCTACATGGTCCGTAGTCTAACGCATGCTTAACTTGTTCGAGTCATTGATTCTTGTAAATTGGAAGCACTCCTCGTTAATAATCGAAGTATCGTTTAGTTGGAAGTTAGGTTCGAACTGGAGTCAAAAATAAACAAGGACGTGAGGACGTTCCTTCTTAGCCACTAGGAGATTACACGCCAATGTAAGAAACTACTGTGACCATTAAGTGAATTGCCATTAATTCACAGGATAGGCACATTGTCCGAATGTTGGTATTCAGGTTTGCCTCATAGTTGGCACCTTTCGCGAGGTTCTAGAGTGACGTAGTGTGGACCACCTTCCTCGTTTCACTCAGGCCATTATTACACTGTTTCTTGATGTGCTATTTGTTTTGAATCGTGGCTTAGAACGTATGCCCACGCATTCTTCCAATATTTTTGTCCCGTTTTCTTGAGACACAGCCCAAGTAGTTCGGTGGAGAAGTCATCAGTAAGATCACCCGAATGTCACATCACAGGCTCAACGAATGTTGTGTGCCGCGTTCATCCTGATGTGCTGTGTCTTGAGTGTTTTTTTATGACCGGCAAAACTAGAAACCACTTGTAATCTGCCCGTTTTGTTTCCAGTCAAGTGTCATTCCTTTGAAGTTGCGTTTTCTTCCCAAGTATCAGAGGATTTTGCTAAAACCGTTAATCAACACTGCGAAAACGCTGACTCCTAGAAGTGTTTCTTTCGAAACGCTTCGTGAACGAAAGCTTCTCATAAAGAGGGAGCGCCGCACTTTGGTAGGCGGGGAATGGAAATCTCGATACAGAGCCTAGTTCAATCTGGTCGGCTTTACTTTGCGCCTTCCGTAGTTAGAAAAATGCTTTATTTGGGTTGCTTGTTTTCGGTAAACACTGGTCCAGACCCTGTGCAATGGTTCTCGTCCTGTTCACTACAAACATCTGGCACCATGGTAACGGAATCATGGGCGCTGTAAACTTAAGCCTGGATTAAGTAGCTTGTTGTTAGCCTATGAGTGTGTAACTTGTCCGTGTGGCGCCTCGCTTCTTGGAAACCTCGGTTGTTTCCTTAGTCCACTTCGACGTTTTCCTCTCTCCCTTTTGCACGATGTCACCCTAGTCCAGTCGCTCATCTTTTTACAATATGCATCCTGCGGGTTGGGTTTTGGGAAGGATGCGCTACAGTCTCAAATCAAGAAACATAGAAACCAGATATTTAGATATCTACGAACCCCTGGTCATGTGCGATTTTTTCGTCTCTATTATCCATTCAAGCTCCTGTTCTTCCGGTTGCATAAGCCAGATAAATTGTGTCCCTTGATCATCCCAGCTACATTATTTCTACTTTTGGACTGAAGAATGGACTTAAAATTCACACAATAGCCTCCCTCCCAACAACCAGCGCCTTTCGGGGTCGCTTGTTTCATTGTCTACGGCATGTTGGGGAATGTGGTGACCTTTAAATCCCATCCGTGACCGCTTTCTGGTGATAATGTTTCACTAGGTTGTGAAAAACTGAATCCCAGACTGGGTGTACTGGCTGTTGATAACCTGTCATTGAACAACATAACGTGTTTGCCTTAAAAATTTGATGTCATACATTTTCGCAGTATCAGCTATCGGCGCTGCTTCGACCAGTAGTGCCTATGAAAGAGCATCAATTTAGTTGGACTCTTAGACAGTCTGTGCGTTGCGCATTCGTTTGAGAGAGTGTTTCATTCGAATCATTATGCAAATGAGTGATTTGCTCAACATTGGCGACTGTTTCGATAACCCGAGCGGTTCACTGGGCCTGAGTAGTCCGTGCTTCTTTCTTCTACTGAAGCAATTCGCCAAAGCTCCCGCATTCAGCTAGCAGATGCTATGATAAATGAATGTTTCTTGCCCACGGACACGCGCATTATAGACACTGGGCGAGGAATGTACCTTCCATCAACTGGGACAATTGCAAAATCATACTCAGCTCACATCTGCAGCCGGTTAGTAGCATGAGAACTAAGGCATTCCCACTACACACACACACACACACACACACACACACACATTACAGGTACCCAGTGAGAAGTGTGCTTTCGCCAAACTGATGAGGAGATTACACCCGGCTCATGCACCAATTCAGTCGGTGTTTCGAAAGCCAAGCGCGCTCCTTTCCAATATACGTGCTACTGGAATGAAAGCTATTAAATCACTTTACCCACAACACGGGTGTCACATTCAATCCACCTATTCGATCAACAGCTCTAGTAAAACCTCAGCGAATCCCCAAACAATTCTAACACGTCAGCCTAAGCAGACGCTTGTTGCCCAATCAATGCCAACTGAACTTATAACCGCGAACAAAACAACGTAGGTCATTCCGTTCTGCAGACTCGTGTGCGGGGAGCAGTTGACCGTCCCCTACCGACAGGATACTTTCGCTCTGCTCTTCTGGTTTCCAGAAGTTGGGTTTGGACCGTTGTGGTTTGGGCATGCCAGACCAACAACTCAATGTGATCGAAAGAAGTGACTATTCTAATCAGTGATTGAAAGTCATTTTGAATTAGGTGGTAAAGTCACCGTTTAGTCGGATGTTACTTATTTGAGGCAACTGCTGGATTTGCTCGTATTTTAATTCACGGAGAAGCACCAGGTTGTCACTTGGCATCCATGCTGTTAAGACCACCTATTTCGACCGGGCACATCGATGGTCCCCGTAGAGCGCTTTTCCTGTGGTTAACAGGAGGAGTTCAAATATAACGACCGTATATAAGAAATTTCACTCTGGTGAGGTAGCTGAAACGAATATAAACGTATTTGTTTGTGTCGAAGTTCATGGCCACCGAAAACAACTCGGGGCATGTCACTCAATGATCTGTTAACCTACCCGTTTTTTGTTCGCCACGAACGTTGCAGGTTCAGCCGGTTGAAGGTTCAACCGGCTGCTGAACAGCAACCGTGTTGTACTGAGACTATCCGGAGCATCCACGTGACCAGCACAGCTGCAATTGATTTTATCGCTACTAGTCAGCGACTCAGTCTGACGCACTTGTTTAGGCTAAGCTTACTCGCTTCAACAATACGCTTGTGGTGCATTACAGGAACATTCTCGGTGTCGTATAAAAACCTTCTGCTTTACTCATGTATCTTTTTTTTGTCGGTAACTGTTCACTGCTCTCGTTGGAGACTTTTCCAAATACATTTTCCTTACTCTTAAACGCTGTGTTCTTCCAAATGCTTGGCGGCACGCTATTGAAAAAATGTGCTCGCAATACACCGTGTTATTCCTCATCTCGCGAACAATGAGAAGATGATACTCCAGTAATTCAGGCAGTTCTTCAAGACCCGGATAGAAATGTTAGACTCGATGGCGAGGCGTCAGAAACGATGACCAACTAAATCCATTCACGTTAGTAGCTGTCGAGCTGCGAACCTGATGGTCTTGCTCTCGTTTTTAATTTATGTGTATCGACTTGGGAACTAATTAAAGTCGGAACTGTGGTATCTTGCTTCCCATTTCTTCTGTGTTCAGATTGTTCAATTAATTCAGCGCCACTTTTCTCTTTTTTGTTTTACCAGTAAAGCACATTTCTAACAGCGCCATCCTATCTGGCTTCATCACCGCTTTCACGGAGGACAAACTGACCTATGTCAAAGTTCCTTACTTTGCTCGACTCGTTTATGGGTAAGTCTTGCTAGGTGTGTCACTCATTTGCTGATCCGAATATGCCATTTTGAGTGATGAATTTCCTTTTCGGTCACTGGGCTCATTCTGTACATTCCTTATTGTTGTGCGCCTATTTTTATAAAAAAGTACCGGTCACTCGATGCGCAATTATGAATTGACTAAAACGTGGATTGGTTTTGTCCTTGTTCAAACGTTTTCTGTAACGCTCTGAGTACAGGGTCCGTTTATCATTGAAAGGTTCTCCTTCACACAGTGCAGAAACTAGAATGAGGTTGCAGGTTGTCCACATAAACCAATAAACTACTGTGTAAGCAGTCGCGTGACCTGTAGGTTTTCCGTCCACATTACTTGCGGTTATTCTGGTGTTTCCATACCATGGTGTCTGGCGTTGGACTCGAGTTTCACATTCACTTAGGCGTCATCACCAGTGCATATGTTCGAGTCAAGTCAAGTCCAGGACAACTGGAATGAATCTTCTGGAGGTTTAAAAACTAGAATGGTTGTAGGTAATGAAAAAATGCACAAGAAAGGTAATCAAAGCGGAAAGGCAACACGACTATAACGAAGATTATCTTTGAGGGATGCTGTAGCGGGCCTCCAATTTACCAAATTACGGACAATATACAATGGTTACCACGTGCGTTCGGGTGGAAGTTTAGAACTTAGGACCAGCGGAAGAGTGCAAAATGGCTTTCGAGGGGGCGGTGTGCAGAAAGTGGATAACTTCAACTGAATCCTCGCTTGCGACGAAGTAGACTAGAGAAAATTTCCACTATTTTTCTATTACATCTGGATACACACTTGAGAGCCATACGATCAATCTTTTTTAAGGCCAGGGAAAACGTGCAACAGTTACCCAGCAAAACAGGACGCAACAAGTGATATATGTTGCAATGTTCTCCGGAACGGTAAAGTGTCTGTCTCTGACTGAGTAGAAAAGCGGCCTTCTTGTACGGTCGAGTACAATTCCGACCAAGAGGGGTATTGTTTTGGGAGGCAGCAAAATGCTTTTCTAACCATCGGTAGCAGTAATAGGAAGGTTTAATGGATGTTCGAGGCACTAGGGGACGTTCAGGAGAGGTGAACAGGAAACGGATCAAAGAAAGGAACCAGGGTTAGTTATAAGAACCGATCACTTCTGACCATTATTGATGTGAGTTGTTTGCGGTTTCGAAAGAAGTGTTGTCAGTGTTCCACTGAGAAAGCAGTTCGAATGAAGTCGGCCTATCAGAACACTTAGATGTATCAGAATGATCCAAAAATAGAAAATGAATAATTTTTGTCAATCTCAGAAGCGACGGCATGCATAGCATGGACAACAATATCTAGGCTCGAAGTCGTGACTGCAACTGGTCGTCTTCCTTCTGGTTGGTTCTCATCTGTTGAAAAAGCATTAGTTCGGTAACATGGATGTATAGGCGATGGGGCTATATTTTGTTGCACCCCTCCCCTGCACTGATGTTATTTGTACCAACCTCTAAAAATCAGGAATCTTTCCGGAATACGGACACAAATTGAACAGTTCGGCGATGGGCAAAGATGTTTGTTCTGCACATCACTTCAGCCATCTCGGTGGCCACAGATCTTGGTCACATTTCTTGTTGGGTGATATGATGGTGAGCCTGAAGTTACATAGGATCAGAAATGCTGATTGAGTTGCTCAACATCTGGATCACCTTGGGGGCGGTTATCACACTACTCTTTGTCGATTTCTTCCGTTTTATACGCTACCTACTCGGAATCCTCTTCAGAGGGGATGGGGCGATCCTGTCGTTTCGAACAGAAATTGTTTCCAGGGAGTGACAAAGCTCGAAGTGAAATTTCCGGTAGTCAATGGAACAATAGTGATAGTCGAACTCAGATTGGTGAGATTAGCCGTTCTCACGTCTTCCTCCTGTTCGTGTGTTCCCAAATGAATGAGAGCAGTGAACAGTACATCATTGGGCGCTAGACAGGTGTTCTTATTAGTGACCGCGTTTTACAGAAAAAGGGTCGTGGTCGCTCGAAAACATGTGACCAATTTTAGAACGCTGTTCAGACGTGACAGTTCAGGTCCGTCCAGGGTGCGCTGATGGAGCAGCGGTAACACGTCCACCTTCAGTGTCAGAATTTTCTGCGTTCAAATCCCTCCCGAACGGTTGAGGCTTTGCACTGCTAATAGGCTCCAGTGAAATCGGAACTTGGGTCTAGTCCTTCTCTCTTAGGTGTGACCACTCCGACGTGGATTGTGGCCTGTTCAAACGAGAGTGGTGTGGGTAACAAATGGATTATTTCTGTACTGTCGGCAGACACAACTGGTGGTAGACGAATCATCCTCGTCACCAATGTCACTTATGTGTTAGATGTGAGATATCATGCTCCGTATGTGACCAATGCTTCTGTGCGCTTCTTCACTATTCAAAATATCACAACCTGTGACCCTTCACCTTCAGACTGTTATCTTCGCCAGTTGGCAATCGATCCCGCCTCGTTTCCTGCTGTTTCGCGCTTCCGGTAACCACGCCCACCTATTTCACAGGGCAGATCGCGAGGTACGGTTGCAGCCCACTGCCTTCTTGTTCGTGTTGTTGTCTATGTAGCGATGCGCATAGTTAAAACGATTCTCATGCACACCTACACAGACAGAATGCATTGCATGCCTTTACTTCAAGCTATCTGTAACCGGTGAATGCCGTAACAGTGACGGATAACTCAGACGGCAAACACTTTTCAATCTGTTACCGTTTTATGTACTTGGTCGCTTAAGCCGTCAATCATGACTGGTTGACTCATCTTGTCGCAAGAGACGGCCGCTCGCATGTTGAGGGAGTAGATCGTCATTGTTAGTATCAGTGACGTTGACGACTGGCGCTTCATTGCCGTATTACCACACATTTGAACATGGTTTGGAGTACAGCCAGGGCAGTCACACCTAGACAGGAGCACAGGACTTCAGCCAAAGCGTTGGATTCAAAAGCTTGATTTTAAGGCAGCGGCATTCGGTGTAAGTACAGTAGAGTGATCTTTGAAGGAACAAGTCGTAACACGTGTTTTAACTGCTCTAACGCTGAGAGCCAGGTCTCTGTGCATTCGCCAGTCCGATGGAGGAAATTACGCAAACCTCCGCACTGCGACGTTGTTTAGTCCTTTTATCACTAATGGCGTCTAAAACAAATAATACTTACCCACCCATGAAGATTCCTAATGACAATAGAAAGTAACACTTGGAATAAATGTTGAACGGCGGCTGATCACTTCCATCTTCACATATGGACGACTTTCTAACCAGTATACGTATGATGTGGTCCGTGCGCCGGGGACACAATACTGTGTGGTTTGGTTTGGACAAATGTGGTTTCTACGTCCAGAACCACTCTTCTTATTCTGACTCAGCCCAATCACAACTTCACCTAACGATACGGACAGATTTTTCCTGGGGTCGTCTTCTGGATCTCGCCATTCCAATGCGATACGATGAATGATTCCGCGTCGGAAAGCAGTTTTCCAGTTCTGATTAATGAGTTCACTTTGACTGTTGGTCTACACATACGGGGAAGCTGATTGTAGGCAACTGTTTGGTTGGCGACACAGAAGCCGCCAAATGAATGCTTGAAGGTTGACAACCCGGAGTCCGGACCTTTTCGAACAGAATTCCTAATTAAATGTATTTTGAACAGTCTTGATCCGTACCAAAGCACGAATTGAATCATCAGAATGAATTGACGTGTACGGCAAGCTACTTTCGTTCACTTTGTGCAGTACTTTTAGTAGGTAATATCAGTTTTCCTTGCTACCTAGGGTCCAGCATTCCACATGACACATGTATTTTCCTCGCAATGTCCAGCTTGCTTCGCTTCGCCGGTTAGTTTATCGACTGTGAAGCATGTGTGAGAATTGTAGTGGTTGTAGCGACCACAGTTTCGCTCACCAACGTCGTACCCTGCTTCGCTTATTCATATCGGATCTCATGCAGGACAGTCCGCACTCCGCACAGATCGTCCCATATCCAGCAACCCTTTCAATGCAATTGGGCTAAATTTTGATTATTTGTTTAAGCACGTGATCTGAAGGGGCCTTGTAGCTTTTCGGTGGTATCATGGGTACAGAATGGATAATACGGTACATGAAGTGTCCCAAATGAGCCTTTTTTGCTGTTTAGACAAGCAAATTCAAGCAAGACCATGCTGCCAGCTAGCACAATGAATCCCGAGCAACCCTGTCCTGCTCAATTCCTTGCCTTTGGCTGTTGACCTTGCTGTTGCTGCTCTTCCTTGACTTCATTATTATTTTTATTATTCGTGATGGGGGCGAGATGGCTCAAGTGGTTAGAGCGCGAAGTTACTGACCGGAAGGTCCATGGTTCGAACCCGACCTCTGCCTCTCGACTTCCCCTGTCTAAGCTTGGGCAACCTGGCAGTATCTCGGCCCTCGTGCTTCCTTCTGGTGGGCTTTACAGAATCACCGGTGTGTTCGTGTTCTCTTTATCGCACTCCTTGGTTCTTCTGCTCTCGGACACCGACGTTCCGATTTAATGATTGGGTTTCTAGTTTCTCTCTTGTGTTCTTGACTCCAAGGGTAACTTGGTGGCAACGATTTTGTCGATCTTTACGGGTCAAGTGTCGCGTTTTGTTCGAAATTACTGACAGTTAGCCACTTAACGAGACCAAAGTAAAAAGTACCCAATTGGATTCTCCTCAACGCACTATTTTTTCGTTTTCATCATGTGGCTCGTCTCCAGGGTGGTTGTGTTACGTCAAAACACAATCGACGCCTATCCACATAAACTTCTCGTGACAATGTTTTGCATATTTCCGCCTATTTGCAATTCTTCAGTTGTTGTTGGTATTGGTTTTAACTCTATCTGACTACTTAATTTGGCTGGTCATGTGACCTTGTCCGAATCAAATGCTTAGTGCGACTTCAGAACGGATCCTGTCTTCATCATCATTATCGACAGCACATCGGTGTTCAGCAACGATGCTTCGCTGCCGTACAGCCATAATTTATTTGAAATTCTCGTGGCGAAGAAAAAAATAAAAGTGGATGTCGAAGAGACCTAGTGTTAGCCTACCACAAACATTCCTAGGTGCCTACAATCCCAAGCACATCCTGGATAGAAACTGACAATTATGCCAATGGCATCTGTTAACAGTCATCTTGCAACATCTTTAACCATTCACAGGTGTGTGTGTGGGGGGGTGGTCACGCGGAAAGTGAGTTACACCGACAGTACCCAAACTCTTCGTAGTCGTCCTCATATCTCTCTGTCGAACCAAAGTTTGGCCAACTCTGCTTGCGTTACCATGATTTGAGCTCTAGACGGCGGCAGACGAAGATTTGGCGTCCGCAGTACATGATCAAACCACGACAACTTCTGCTACTGGGAGCATTGTTAAATTGAGGCCCCTGTTGTACAACCAAACACTCGTTTTATAAACGCCTAGTGGGTTTGTTGGCACTGGTCTACGTGAGATGTAGTTCTGAGACAACGGTTATCGAAGGTCAAAGGACCTCTCAGTTCCACTGGTCGCAGAGGCCACGTCGCACAACCACACAATTAGCAAACGCGATCGAGGCTTTAGACCTAATCTTTCATACTACAGCCCCGGGGATAGTTAGGACGCTCCACAACCTCGATCGTCTCTCCTTGGATTGCATAGTTTTTCCTTATTTTCCCATCCAGAGACCAGAACGATGCCGTCTACATATTCCAGATCAATAAGGTTTTCGTCAGCAGCTATTTGAACACCGGGATTTTGAAGATCTCACCATGTTGTCTATCACGAAATGGAATACGAACGGAGAAACTGGGCATCCCTGTCGGGCACTAGTTTGTGTACTCGCCAGCCCACATCTTTGAAAATACGACGAACTCATTATATTGACAAATTTCGGGGTTATTCCCTGGTGACCAGGCGTGTTAAGAAGAACAGACCGGTCAACAGAGTCCAATGCGCCTTGGAAATCCAGGAATACCGAAGTTCCAGGTCGATTGCACGTATGACATTCTTCCAGCACCTGAAGGATAAGTGAAGCCAAGAGTCTCGTTGTACCTGGAGTTAAGCCGATCCCTACATGGTCGCCGCATTGAAAATCTGCAGTTATTCCAAACTACAGATTTTTGTAAGCACTACATGATGTGGTTGCGAACACAGTGTCATTCCGGCCACGTTTCAGGTGTATTTACAACGAGTGAATGTGAGCATTTATGGAGTACGAACAAAAGTCACTTCTACACGAACAGGGATGTGGACTTTCCTCACAAACCTGGGTTGAAATTTTATTGCACTCTGGTAGGATTTCAGCGTTCTTTCGTACTGAATAACTGCGGTCTGGTCGCAGATTTTAATCACTAACGATCCGTCTGAATGCGTATTATTGGAGATGATGTCGCCGTCACGAAGAGGTTGGAGCTCACCGTGGTGTGACGGTTTGTGTACCTCGGCGACCCATTGAGCCATACTGGAGGGTGTCCGTGCGACACTCGCAGAATATCTCATACCAGGTCGGTCAGTGGTTAGGGTCTGACGAACACAGTCTCCTGGTCCTCCAGGTTAGCGATTGGAACATGTGTGGCGACTTGTTCCGTAAAACCGGTAACGCATTTGAATTTCCCGCCAAACACCGCTGCATTGCGGTCAGGCTTTTGAGCCAAAGGCTTTGGTTGAGGACCCCAATCGTCCTGGCAGTATCCCAGCCCATGTACAACCATGAAATCATGGTTGTACGGCAGCGAAGCATCAGTGTTGAATACTGATGTCATGCTGTCGATGATGATGTGACTAATCGATTCTGTGGGTCCGACATCGGCAAATTTTCCTAATTGTTATCCGCAGTTTTGCTTTTATCTTCTCATGGAGGACATTTGGCAAGGCATGATCTGCCTAGGTATTTACGCCGTAGTTCTGCCCCTAGTTACTGCATGCTGTCGAGCGCGGCATGAATACCGTGAGGAGGTCGATATTGTCATCATAGTTTTTCACTAGTAATAAACGCTGTTGCCTAATTGTCATACGACCTTAAAGATAGGATACCATCGATGGGTGGACGCAGCGTACTTTGGAAGCCTCACGAAACGTAAACCAGCGTACGATGAGTAAACTAGCTAGTTATCGCAGCTAGGAATTGACAGGTTACTCATCACTTGGATCACTTGTGTCAAGCCAGTTAGACCCCAGCCAGGAGAACGCTGAAATTCCACAGCCACTTTCGTCTCGCGCTACCATGTCGTGGTCTGCCCCTCCCCACGAACCGTTCGCGATTAATGGTCTGGAACGGGAAACCTCGCTTTTTCCGGTAGTATATTTTCAAATGGCCCTGTTGCTTCAGTTAAATTCATTTCTGACGACATAAGTGACGCATTTTGGCAAGTGTTGATCGTATCTTGATGTTGCGGCAGAATCACACTTGTCAATTTATGCAAACTGGTTCTATATTATTAGGTTTCAAAGAACTGCAAGGCAATAGGGAATCCTGGAGCAAGACTTCGCACTTTGAGGGTGCCAAGAGTATGCCGAAACACGGGATCACGTCTGAAATTCTGTTCGATTGGTTAGTATATAACCAAATAGTGCCGTCCGCACAATCTAAGTCAACGATTCATCCTCCAGATTTGCTCCACTAAACTGTGCAGTCCATGATGACATCAGTGGCACAGTTGGGAAGAACAGAAAGCACAACTGTGATCCGCTCCACTAGCTGTTTGGAAACATTTAGACAGTTCATTGTGTATCTTTATGTGACCAGACTTGTGCGAATGAGAAGCATGGAGGATATAATCTCCCTCTAGTCGTCATACGCTACTCATATGGTTGCCGAAAATTCCTCGACAACCCACGACCTGTTTCGCTCTTCTTGGGGCTCGTCAAGTGGGTACAGTCCGCGTTTTTCCGTCGACCTTGTGTTTTACTTGAACCAAAATTGGACAAATTTCGACAAGTACTCTCATTTGTACACGAATTTGGTTTTCGTCCGCCTGGTGCGGCACATTCAGCTGAAGTGAACCATCACAAATGGGAGATTCAGTTGGATTCAGTTGAGTCCCCTTTCAAAACTAAATTCGTGTGCAAATGAGAGTATTTTTCGATAATCCTTCTCTGTCCAAGTATACGTAACCTGCCCAGAGTCGGTAAAACGGCATTTCTTCGGCGGGTGCACCTGTTGTGCTGCTCACGCAATTAACTTGATGTGAAGATATGGAGAATGCACCCCCTATCTGGTGAGAATCCCGTTCGACTGAGTGTGAGGGAGCGACCGTGTGCGTGAGTCGGTCGGTGGGTGAGTGAGTGAACGGCATAAAAACCCCATTCTTTACACTAGCAAACTCTGTCTGTTGTTCCTATTCCGGTGACCATCTTTCACTGTCATTCTCCTCACTTTCGACAGCACTTTATTAACAAGAACGACCAATTCTTCAGCAGAACCGTCTACCGGTCTACACCACAGCGTGTTTCTGCAAAACCTTGCCGACATTCCACTGTTGGTGCGTGAGATTTCGCTGCCGCGTGCACTACACGAACTGATCACGGTAAGTTCGACGTGTGTGTGCACTCATCTGCACCCCTACATTCGGAACAGCATGCAACAGACCAATCGTGTTTTGTAACGTTTCGCTTCGTTGATTTTGAGATGTGCTTCCACATTTGTTTCCCATATTCTAATTACTCATATCAAGGAGCCGAAGTTTATCGTGATTGCTCGATTCAAAATGATTCATTCACGATCATCAGAGACCCACAGTACCTAGGCTCTTCTTGAGCATCTTCATACCCTTCTCCCAGGTCGAAGGTTGGCCACCATTTTATTGGCGCCCCTGTGAATTGGGCACGAGAAACAGATTCTTTTTCGGCAGCTAATGATTAGGCATGTGCGGTACATGATCAAACTACCGTAGTTTCTGACACTAAACGCTTTGTTAAATTGGAGCCTCTGTTGCACAACCAAGCACCCGTTTTCTAATTGCCTTGTGGGTTCGTTGGCACTGCGTTGGACCACGCGAGTTGTGGTCCTGAGACAACGGCTAGCGATCACTAGAGCACGTCTCGGTTCCACCTTTCTCAGGGGCTCCGTCTCGCAACCTTACAACAAGGCGACCCGGACTCTATCTTGGTATACGCGTCACTTATCCGTTTCGCTGCTGTGTCATTGTTTGCAAGCTTCAATCGCGCCTTGAATGTGTGCTGCGCAACTTTTGTCGTTGTATACGGAAAAGATGCGTTAGTTCCTTGCTGTCTGGTTTATTAGGCATGGAGACAGGCCAACTGCGCAAGAAAGCTCAAGGCCGAAACGAAGGCTTATCCGTGACGTGCTTTAAAGCGCAATAATATCAATTTACGGTAACGTCTGTAAATGTAGATGCAGTATTTCCTGCTCATGAGAAGCTTTCATCCAAGAAACACCGTGAAAAAAAAACAGTTGCAGTCGTATCCATTTTTCACAATCTTGTATGAAATCGGTGTGGGGAAACGAATTTCGTGAGTTCCCTCTCTCGCATTGAAAATCCTTCAGCAATCCAGCTGGAAACAGCCACTGTACGACTGGCTGAGTTCTATCTGTGACCCTGAGCTCACCGCACTCACTAGGCAAGGCGAAGTGGACTGAGATCTACCCGCCCAAAATAAGATGGGGGATCTTCGGTTCATTGCTGAATGCAACTCATATGATTTCCCCAGTCTATCCTACAACATTAGAGTGGTCTATCTGAACTTTCTCTTACCAAACATATCGAGGCTGTATTTTAGGATACGTTCATATATGTTGTATGTTTGACGTCTGCTGCAGAAAGGGAAATGGAAAAAACGAAATCCTCAGATACCACGACAAAGTGGTTCTGTCAAGAAGATTTCTTGCTCTGAAACCACGGAATTTATGACAGATCAGTTGGTTGTCTGTCCGACCTTAAAGCCGGCCTTGCGCAACATTCTTCACCAAATATTAATGATATACTAATATAGTAGTCGTAACCATTTTTTCGATGGGTGTAAAACCTTCTGGTCGTTGGACATTGACGTCCTCATAGTCTTGTTTTATTCTACCTTCTTTTGAGACCTCTCCCTCAACTGAGCAACACAACATGGGTGTTTCCCTCTGGCTGGGATACTGCCAGGTTGCCTAAGTCTAGACAGGGGAAGTCGAGATGCATAGGTCGGGGTCGAACTACGGACCTTCCGGTCAGTAAATTCGCGCTCTGAACACTAAGCCATCTCGCCCCCTTTCCTTTAAATAGATAAATAAGCCTATAAAGGATGATGGAACTAAATAGATTTGACGCAACATTACCCATAAATTTGCCTGTAGAAAAAAATGCAACCTAGAACCCTCTGTCCTTTTTTTGTGAAAACCAAAAGTACACCACAACCGGCTTGTGCTCTTGGTTGTTGTTGAGTAGTAGCGCACCCCCCCCCCTACGATGCAGTCATCAAAGCCGGTGGTCGGTCAGTACTGAGTAGCCATGTGCGGTAGACCACGATTTGATACGTTACATTCTAAGGTCGTGCTGAGGTCAACCTTTCGTTCAGCCTTAAATTCGCGGGTGAGTCCATGGCTCGTTAGACTTGTGTCACTCGTATCGTTGTGCGGCTTGATAAAATGTTATTAGTCTTTTTGTGGTGTACAGAAGCCATCTAAAAGAGGACATTATGGAAAACGGGTATTCTGGCTTCTCTTGAGAGTGGCTTTTCTCCGTAGAGGAGATTTCATGCCAAATTGTGGATGACGGGGGACGTCGCTGTCAGTCCTTCATGCCGCAGCCGTGAAATAGGTCCATCACAAGACCTGGGGGAGAATGCTGGAGGTACCAAAGCCCCCTCTCCTTTGTTTTAATAAACTACACTGCAATCAAAAATGAATTCGAAGGGTGAAAACGAGCCCGAGGAGGTCAAACAATGACTTGGCAGTGAAGTATGAAAGCCATTACGGGCAAACTCAGTTGCGCTGGTCATTGCCATCTCCCTGGATGGGGACCCCGAGACGGGACACATCAATGGTTGGAGACATTGTCAGACATGGCCCAGCCGCGCCCTCAATGGCGCTCGTGCATCCAAGCTATTGCCTTCAATGCACAGCTCCCGTTCCAATCTCCCCAATTAAAAGTCCACTGACAACCCTGTATTTACGCATCAATTATATCAGCTACCAGTCCCATGAAGTCTGCTTCCCGCAATTTCTGTCTCAACATTGGTGAAGTAATGCCATGGGTTCATACTAGTAACAGTCAATCTCAACTGTAATTCGGGTAGACTCTTCTCTTGCACAACATATTTAAGTTTGTCAACCGCGGCACCATATGTGTTCATCCACACATTCATCCCAGACCACTCGCAATTCATCTGTTTCTTTTTTTTATAACCTTTTAGGTTTACAACCAATCTTGCACCAGAGTGTTACAGCCCAACACAGAACAACTGTTGTTGAACATGTCGGTTCGCTTCATGCCGACCGCTCAGGTTGTCGGCTCCTTGACTGTGATTACCAACGTGTCCACCATCAACTTATTGATCAACGTTTTTTCAGGTCACATTCACGTAAGTTGTGGCGTAACCCAGCTGTCTCTCTGATTTTCATTCTTTGGATAACTAAGCTCATTGTTTTTGTGGTTAGTCTTAAACCAAGTAGGCAGTAGCGGACTGTTTAGGTGAATACCATGTAGCCTTCTATGACAAACCAACTCAACCACTCTGACTGACTGAACGAAGGTAAGATTATCACGAAGAAAACAATATGTGGTTTCTCTTTGAATTTGGTCTCTGTTTGAGAGGATCTATGTGTCGTGAGTCGTTAGAACACCGTTGTCGTCACCCCGTAAATGGTCACTTTATTCCGCCTTTTAGTTGCGTCTGGTGATGACGAACCTCTGCCTCAATGAAGGCGAAGTGTGGCTATATATTCCGTTTGATGACCCACTCTCCTCTCTAGGTCATCCTGGTGATCTTCACTTGAATTGATCATTTCAGTGAAGTTTTCCGTACGCGGTAGGGTTTCAACCGAACAGCACAGCAAAATTCCTACCTACCGCATTCCCGCAATGTGACTCCTCCTCAGAGGAGTCACTTGCTGCAAACTTATGAAACCTTGATTGACTTTCACCATAACTACAGGATGGAATGGAAGAATTTCCGATCAGCAGGTGACGGGTACTAACAATGTAGAGAGGGGAATCTGCATATGTTTCATGGACGTACTGATTTGTAAACAAAAAAGTGAAGAATAGGTTTGACAACTCACAGGGTCTCACCAGGCTATTCTGTCAACAAAAGAGAGTTTCAAAGCACGTAATCCGGCTGTTTTGCCTCCGCATCTTCATATCCCTTCTGTATGTGATGTATCCAAACGCATACTCTCCCGCTGCAGAGCACCTAGCTACTCCAAGTACGAGCTGCTGACACAGCTTACCATGCCAGTGATGGAAACAGGACAAGCCGTTCTAAAGCACGTTAGCGTATGCTTATATTTGCTATGCCATCAAAACCAGCCGATGACATTTGTCATCAGGGTGTTAGTCCATTTTATTTCAGTAATCTGGCGGTAGGCGACCTGCCATCATCCGACTATGTGCACTGGCTCGGTTGGCATGCATACTGAGTTGTTCAGGTAGTTACCAGGATTCTGGTCGTTCCGCCGGCGCACAGTTTCTATCCAGATTCCCTAAATGAATCCACCTCGGAATGCTTGTAGTAAACTGGCACTAAGTCCCTTCCCCGTCCACTTTTATTCTTTCCTTCACAATAAAGCTTTCAAATAAATCATGGTTGTACGGCAGCGAAGCATCAGTGTTGAAAACTAACGTGATGCTGTCGATGATGATGATGATGATACTATGACCTTCATTTGATACAGTCATGTCTACTATTTAGTAGGTGCGCACCGCTCCCTTTCCGCTTGAGAAGAAGGGACTGATAAATTATAGTTCTAAGGATTGATCGTGACGCGGTTCTTGGTTGAGCATGGCCGATGTCAGGTTAGCCAACTGCCGTCGAAAAATGCGAATGTTAATCTTACCAATAAAAACTCCGAGGCAGTGTACGGGTAGTCTGAAGCGCAGTCTCTTGAAACCAGGCACCCCACCCGCTCCTCTAGACTGGTGGTGCTAATTCCTCTCTTGCAGATGGATCGGAAGCGATCACGTCTTCCCGTTAGCTCGTGGAACAGCGGAACACTACTGGAGCAAGCTGACCACCGGATCGATCATCCGCCTTGGTTGCATGAAGCTGGAAAGATGCAGAATCGATGTCGCGGCTCTACGCGGAAGACGACTGGCTTACTAGGGATGTCTTCGTGATACTTGTTCCGGAATCGTGTTATCGATTTTGCACTTTTTGATCGCACCAAGAAGATGCTCGACACAAACCCGTGGCATCAATGCATTTATTGCTCCACTGCGTGTGAGCTTGACAGGTCACACTTAAGGAACCGTTTTCAGTGCACACCCTCCAGTACCATGCCTAAAAGAGGAACACAAAGACAACTACGTCAAAGCTGGTACCCTACTTCGATCAGTTCCAAAAACCGACGACTTCCTCTTGCTTCGATATCCCAGTGCATGTGTAGGTTGAGGTCAGTCCCTATTAGCAGGCTTCTTCGGGCGCCAGCGGTGAGCGACTTCCCAGACTTTCCAGATGCCCTCGCGATCACCAACATGAGATTTTGCCTCACTTAATGACATCGCCAAATGGACACACAGCGGTCATTCTCATCCACCCGACTGTTATCGTTCACCAGCTAGACATTCGAGAGCTGTGCATCGCAAGAGTGATGCGAAGACCCGACTGTGGAAGAGACCAACAGCTTGTCCCAACAAAGCTCCCAACCTAGCTTCGAAAGCCACACTACAAGTTTGACGTAAGCCGCCCCAAAGATCCTAACTTCATGATGATGCACCATCATCACCTGGCTTTCACAGTGGCAGCCTTCAATCCATTCAGCCGGCTGACAGAAGCGTGGGATACCCTAAAGCACCAGATGATGAAAACGGGAGTTGGCCAGATCGGACAACTGTGCCCAACTCGTTCTGATTGCTATGATCACACAGGTAGCATATAAAACGGTTGGTGGCCAGAAAAAACGCAGCACTAACCGAATTTCTCGCCCATCGCAGTGGCAGGGTTAAGAAACAGCAACCAAAACCATGCCCGAAGTCCCTTGACTCCGCAACTCATTCGCATGAAGGAAGAATGGTGGAGAAATCAAAGTGAGCATATAGAATCATTCGCGGCTCGACCGCAACACAGAATTTTTCGATCGTCTTAAAATCATCCATGGACGGAGCGTCAAACCGACACGGGACTAAAGCAGACTTCACCTGCAGCAATACCGCATGTATGGTGTAAGCACTTTACCAGACTGCTGAACTGTGATGGATAAACTGCCTCAACGAGAGATGAAACTGTCCCCGGTCCTTCCTCCGACTACCGAAGAGATACTACAGGTGAATCGGCAATAACGGAATGGCAAGGCAACTGAAGAGGACTTGCTTGCAGCGGAGCTCTTAAAGTTTATTGGTCGACTATAGAAAATGCATTTCTTTAATTACCGGAATTCAACGATACCCTAGTCATGCCAGGTCACGAAAGGAAGGGAAGCAAGACCTCACCTGACAGCTACAGAGGCATCAGTCCGATGAGCTCCGTGGGCAAGCTTCTGGCACGAGTGATACTCAACTGCGTGGCAGCTGAAGTGATCGAAAAACAAGAACAACGTGGATTCCATGTCTGTCACAGCACAATGGACCTGGTATTTGTTGCACGACGGCTACAAGAAAAATTTCACTAACATCGCCCGCTTCATGACCTCTTCATTGACTTCACGATGGCCCTCTACTCCGCCAACCGAGAAGTGTTGTGAACAAGTATTTTCTAATACGGCTATCCGCCAGAATTCGTCAGCGTAATCCAAAGCCTTCATGACGGGATGAGAGTGAAGATGCAAATGGGTAAATCGACTCCATTACATCCGATCATTTAAAAAAGAAATGCACTTCCATCTTCTTTGTTTGTTTAGTTCCGTGTCCATCTTAAGGGTGCAGGTCGTTCAGTCCCAGGTATTCACTAATGAACCTGGAGGCTTTTTTCACCCCGATGCACCTCTTGATTTTCTTTTGTCCCATAGTCCTCTCGTCCGGTGACCATTTCACACCGACTGGTGTCCTCCTAGCTTTGATGCTGTCTCAATTTAATTGGAGGAATTGTGCTGAATCTCCAAATTGACACTACTGTATTGTATCCAATACTCTGTGGATACTTATATCCGTTGACATATTCGAAGTCTGCCTCATCCGGAGATAAGACTTTCAGTAGAACCATCTTCACTCCGACCACAGTTGTCCCACTGAGTGGTATCCGTTGGTCACGAGTGCTTGAAATGGATAGACCACTGCATTTAGACGATAGCCTTCTTCTAAGCAAGAAGTCTTCGCACTTTGGAACTTTATACAAACGGGTCGTAGACAGGCAGATCTATTGTACTTTTATTGCGACTCTCACATTGAAATGGCTGGTGCATGCCAATACAAATATTCGTTAAAAAATGTGTAGTTCTCTCATATGTTTATCATGTTGTACTGATAGACTTGCACTTTTTCACTCATATGTGAGTCCATAACCCCTGATTTTGATCATAGTCCTTTGGCGGTGTTTGAAGCTGACTTAGAAAGTAACTTATTGTTTATGATGTCTTTGCTTCTGTTGCCCGGGTCCTTTCGGTTCGCGTGCACTTTCGTCATACTCGCCCGTGTACACTTTTCATGTGTCATTGTTTCTAACACCACCAATTCTTCATTTTTCTGACCTTATTTATCTGATATTTTCCGTTCTTGATTTCCTTGTGCTACACCTTACTAATAGAATGCATACAATGTACGCAAGATTTGACCTTATTCCGTTGTTTCCATCGAGGTGGTATGACAAAAGATGACAATGAGGTCTCTGTAAGTATATGGGCCACGAAATATGGTCTCAGGTGTACTCTACGCGCTCCTCTTGGTATGTGTGCGTCTGTTTAGCGGTCATCGTGACCTTTACGTCCATCCTTATTTGGATTTGATCATAGCTTGCTTTATTAAACTGTTTGATTTTGTTCTGCGTCCATATTGGAACTATATATATATATATATATATATATATAAAAGCACACTAGGGGAGTGGTTGTATGATAAGCACGAACAGTGAATTCCATATTCAATTTGTGTCACTGCTTGCATCATTTTACGAAGCCCTACTTTTTAGATGAACACTGAAACTTCTCAATTTGTCTAATGGGATTGATTTTACATACCGGTGTTTCCGCCCTTCCTTCCCTCAATCAGGTTCGTATTCCGACCGCACGCCTGCTATCGGAAGTTTTCGATTTCGGTCATGTGACCTTGGGACGTCGACGCACCACAACTATCGTGCTTCACAACGGAAACCCTTTTGACGTGAGCTTTTTCATTGATGTTAATATCGTGAAACTGAAATGGCATATATGCGATATTTGTTTACGCAAAGTCTTGCGAGCCTAATGTAATTCAGTGTCTTATCTTTGGTCCCGTCCACCTCTTGTGGATCGGCTTCTGCGTAGGATAGCCTTATGTCTTGTGACTGTTTCCAGACGGGGCTTCTTCCCGCAGAACATCCTTTGTAGTCTTGGAAATGGTTCGCCCACTGGGTTCACCTTTAGCCTACCCAACGTTCTTTCGACGAAATTCCCTACGTTTCACAATTTGGACATCTGAAATTCTAATTGTTGCATGGGTTTCTCAATTTGGCCTACGTCCCTGTGACGTCTCATCTCGCTTCTGTGATCGGTTTCTCCCCTTTATCAATCCAATGCTTTGTATCAAGCGTTCACGAGGCAACTACAGTTGGCAGGCGTCACCGTATCCGACTCTTCTCACCCAGATTTACGGTGTGACCACCTCTCAATGGCTTGAAACTACGCAGTTGATACGAGTTCAGCAAGTCCGTTTACAGCCCATCCAACACACGGTGAAGTTGTCGATAGCAGTTTGTTGGCTGCATCAGTGGTCGATAGCCAGTCAGATGGGGCGGTAGAGACAGTCGTATATGAGCAGATGTATATAACCAATGGGGTGACAGCAGCGGTCGAAAGCAAGGTTCAGACTGCCTTGAATGATCATACATGAGGATCTGTATGTTAAATACATAAGGACACGTTTTCTGTGTTCGAGACGTTTGTATTCAATATGGCACCAGCTTCCCCAAAAACCTTTTCCGTTGCTCGTACAGACTTGGACTTCACCGTACGCAAATATGCCAGGCGGAGTCACACGCTGGTATTCCAGCATTTCGACTAATCAGAAGCCCTTCTTCATCATTGTTATCAAAAACATCAGGCTTGGAGACCCGGATTAGATGGGATTTTGGGAGCGGCGTTCAATCTCAGGACCGGGATGAGGTCGCGCAAACTATATTTTGGTACACACACGATCGGCGTACATGTTTTGTGAGAGCGCTACGATTGAGGACATCGTAGATACTAAGCAGGTGCTTGTACAGTCCAAATAGGTTTCACCTAAACACGGCAGAATACTGGCCTTCAATTTGTCTCATTTCTGAACCACTTGCTCGCTTGAAAAATCAACAAACTCCTCCCGAGACCATAATAACTCGGAAGGGGGTTAACCGTTTGAAATCTTCCATTAGTAAGTTGTCTCAGTAGTCGACGGTGAAAATACATCGAGAGAATATCTAAGGGTACTGTAGTCTCTTCTAGAACGGTAGATTCGATCTGCAGACACTGCGGCAAGAGTCCACGTGGTCCACTGGTTGGGCCTGATTTCAACTATACCGTTAACCATCGAATTCGATTCCAACCTCGGCGATCACGGGAATTTCTGCCGCAGCAAAGATTTATATACGATCCAGCTTATGAGCAGATGTCACGTGGGATACGATACTTCAATACGGTCCACCTGGTCTTGAACCCTCATGCTTTAAAGTACACAACAGGGACTTGGAGGTTTTTTTTCCACTGAGCATCGGAGGGAAATAGTATATGCTCGGAAAAGATGAGATATCAGTCCCATGAATTCTGTCTGCCTTAACTCTACGTTCAACTTGAGAATCTTTATGCATCATGAAGAGGTGTCAACTACTTGAAATATTGATATCCGGGATTCAAAGGCATTCCCATGGCCTAGTACATTCAATTAAGGTCGTATATCGACAGCTCCTACAGTTCAGTGATGTGTGACGTAATATGCACAAATGGATCTTATCCCATGTGTCTTCCGTCCGTGAATGAAGAATAACTGAAGACCCGCTTCAGCACCCTTAAAATCGTCACAGGACTATGTTGGGATTTGTGGAACCACACCGGACTGGCAGTATGTGCAGAGCCGGTCGCCCCTGCACGATGTTTCGAGGTAATTTTTTTTTGAAGTAGTGATTAGTAGAGCCTCATATTAAACCATTACGTGTAGTTCATTCTACCGTTAGTTTTTTTCACGCACGGTTGTCCGACATTATCACGAAATCACACCCTGGTTCTTTACGGCAGATCACAATTGAATCTTTCCTACTTTCGACGGTCACTACGGAAGGCCAGCTATTGAAATTGTCCCGAAGCTCATCCAGCTCTCTCTGTATGCCTAACTGTCGTCTTTCGTTGATGGGCCAAACCTGCTCCAGTTGCTTCGTGAGTTCCTCCACCGCATAGTTTTTGTGTATGTTTATGTATATAATTCTTCTCATCCTCCTGCCATTATTATTATCTGTTTGTTTCGCCGTGTCTTTCCAGGACCACATCGCCTCCAATTCGAGTTTGAGTTATTCGGTGGAATGGGGTGGATCTCACGTTTCTGGGACAATCACCGGTTATCTCTTGCTTCGTTCCACCTATCATGTAAGCCCTAAATACTGGTGAACAGTTAATTGTATCATAGTTAACCCATTTCTTGTCTACTGGACTGAGTATTTCTGTTGTTGTATCAGTTACTGTATCAGACTCTTGAACGGTTGCAATTCCGTGTTAACCGGAAACCGAATCGAACTTGTACCACATCTTTTATTGTCGGGGACCGATCGCCCGGGACGTTCTGTTAATCTTACCCCACTTGATGATTGGAACTCCTGGCACTGCCTCTTTGTGAAGTTCTACGTCAGTTTGCTGACTGATTCTGGTACAGTCTGGTCTGATCCAGCGTTGTCATCTTTTGGTATTGGTCGGGCTTCGGTGCTGTCATGACCCTCCGAGCTACACTCGCTGGGACCCAGCCCCGTAAGATTCAGCTATGCCAAGAAGGTATGAAGAGAGCAGGCAGACCCTGAACAGCGAGGTTGACTAATTTGGATTCCAGATGATTCCAGATGATTACGTCAAAAGGCAGTTGAGGTATTTCGGATGTAGTGAACTGAGTTGGTGCCGGCCGTACCCCTGTTGAAAGTCTCAAACTTCTGATCATGTTATCTATTAGTCGTTGCAGACCACGGTCATTTTTGGGTTCCCCATTAAAGTGTTTCGCTGTTAAGTGAAAGAAGCACCTTGGTTTATCAGATCTAGACGGAAAAGATTAGATGATCAGTTCTGGTCTTTAGTTACTTACGATGAACATGCTCGTTATAATCGCTTGCTCAAAAAATGTCCCTATTTTTCACACTTAAAGTACGATCCGATAACTCACAGGTTAAAAGTTACGTTTACAGCAGTGGCCAGTTTCCAGTGTGGTGTGTGTACATGAAGTTAAATGCAATCGCCAGCTCTGCTCACTACGTAACCCACAGTTTTCAAATGAATCTTTAATCCTAGCTCTCCACCTTGGCTTTCCAATAATTGAACGCTTCTGTGACTCGCACTATCTGACAGAACTGACACGGTGACTCTCAACGAATCGGGTTATCAGACGTTTTCACGCCGTCGCTCCACTTTAGGGCCACTAGAGTAGAATAACGCGGACTGAATACTTCATTCCCCTATAACCGACTGTGTGGTTAATTATCACCGTATGCATCCGAACCGATTACAGGACATGAATTGAAGCTAAAAGTGAAATAACGATTACCGCTCTAGTGGTTGTAGGGTAACGGTTGATCCACTGCTCACTCAACATATCTGTTTAGGCGTTACTTTCGAGAAACGGTTGGCATCAGTAACAACTAAACTTCTGATTATAACTGTACAGGAGTCACTCGGCTGGTGCTAAGCAGAGCGAGCGCTCCGGAAAGAAGAGAGTGGACTGAACACTAACTTAGAGAAACCATTCAGATTCAGACCTGTAATGTACAATGCCGTCCACGTTCCATGAAAGCCTACCAACAGCTGTTGCTTTAACGCGGCAGTCGAGCATGGGGCAATGATATGTGGGCCGCGTTATTCGAAAGTTGTTCCTGATTTTTTAACCATACCACGAGGACCCGTGAGGAGCATCGAAAATGCAGGAAGCCTCATTCTACGAGCCATCGCACGGTCAAGTCGTACTGTTCTTTTACAGTATGAAAACGATAAGATATTTCCTGGCATCAGTCAGCATTTCCATACAGCACCAGGGATACTGCCTTCTCTCGAGAAGGCCAATAAGAACAAGAGATTACTGAATATTTGCAAGCGCCTGATGCGGCTTCAAACTCATCAGCTGTGTGCAGCAGCTTTCGGAGTGGGCATCCACTCCTTAGGTCATCCAAGCGAGTCATCATTGGGGTATTCGGTTCCTATCGGCCTCTCATGACAGGTTGGCCGTCCACCGCTTCATGGTTTAGACTTTCTTGTCAGAGGCTAGGAGCAGGGTCCCAGAATAAAACCTCACCTCCACTCACTGCCTCATGGGTCAGATTATTGAACCAGGGGGGGGGTCACAGTGGGCTAATTCAAGCGAAGCCCTGTTGGGCCTATGCAACCGGTCAGTGTTATTCGCCCTCATCGATTTTGGGTCACCGATCATTTTCAGCAAGCAAACTTTGCTGAATTAGTTCTTTGTTAGCATTCTACTGTGTACTGTGTAACACAGTGTCCACTGAGATAACTCAAAGTAAATCTCTTGACAGCTTTCAACGTGAGCAATCGGTCGAATTTGTCAGCAGATATCTTTCCTCTTTTGTAATGCTGGTGTACGTTCTGTCCCGAAACACGCACGCAATACCCCAGCTTCGTCTTACACCTCAATTCTCCCATTATAAACCCTGGTTTTCCACTTCACATCTTTCGCGTGTCGAAAACGACTTGGGACACAGTGTTGGGGTCAGACTGTGCCTCAAACCTGGATTGGGTCCCTTCCCGGTATTCGTTTTTCCAGCTCTATCAAAATCAGTGCGATTGAACTTAAGAGATGCCTGTGTACAGCAGCAGCATGTATGCCGACCAGCCCGATTACTGAAGCTGAGAAGTCTGTCTGGATTAATTAGGTTTTCTTAAAGCACCTATATTGTCCTCCTTTTGGGCTTTGTGGGCATCCAGTTGGTTCGAAGGAATCCTGTAGCAGGTAGTCTTTCCCGAGTGAATGCTTGTCATACAGACAACAAGGCGCCTGGCTCATTTAAGGCAATGACGCTCTAGAAGTTAGCTTTCCCTGACTGCTACCTGAGGTATGGAAGGATGCCCAAAGAACCGAATATTTATGCCATCGTACCAGTCTTCAGTAGGGTTATATGAACAGAACATGAACGCAGATTACCCGAACATCGCTTTAGACAGATCCTGGAAGACCAGACTGGATTTCACGCGGAACGTGGGTGTGCAGACTAAGTCTCCACTCTCCGATAACAGCCAATGTGTTCTATGCGTATTTTTGCACCTCATTAGAAACCCTTCATTCCATCTCGTGTAAACGAGCTAAGCTCTACGAAAGACCTCCGACTGAGTTCCCCACATCCGATATCAGGCTACACTATCCTCCTCCACTTTGTTGCTGATGGAGTGATTGCAGGCTGTCGTTACCGTCTGCTGGATCGGACCGTACAGATACCCGAAGAATACCAGTTAGCACTAGGTTTGCCGGGAACCTTACCTCGTTGTTCGCACCAAGGTATTTTTTTTCACCGTAATCTCAGTAATTCGGAAACCAAAAAGGCATAATCTCTTCCCCGACTGGTAAATTCCCGAGTATTTAGGCGCGAGCTATCGTACCACAGATGAAAAAGCCTAGTTTTCTGGTCTGTTTTGTAACACTTTAACAACTTTTCTTATGTGAACAATAATTATGAGTTCAAATAATCGTTTTCTTCCAGGTTTCAAAATGGCTGGAACCGATATCATTTCTTAAGATAAGAAATGAGGAAAATGTGTAGATTTTATTCTTTTATCTAATGGAAACCACTTGAGATTGTTGTCTGTCTTATGTCACCCATCTATTCGATATAACAATGTATGAACTCATGGTAAAAAGATAAAAAGAACATTCGGTCAGCTGTAGCACCCTTCCGGTATCTAGCTATGATACCACCTGAAGGAAGCAAGAGGGCTGAGATATTGCCAGGTTGCCCAAGCCTAGACAGGAGCAGCAAAATGCTGAGGGGGGTTTCGAACCACGAGCCTTCCAGTCAGTAAGGTGGCGCATACATGAACTGCCACTGATGTCAAAAGGCATACAATTCTGTGAAACCTTCTTCAGCCTCGGATCCCTCAACACTACTATGCAAGTAGTGCAGTATAATACCTACATTAGTAATGTTATTGTAGATGATCTGAAACTTGACCCTAAAAAATCGTTCAGCTGTAGCACCCTTTCGGTGCCTAACTGCCATGCCACCAGAAGGAAGCACGAGGGCTGGGATACTGCTAGGTTGCCCAAGCGTAGACAGGGGAACTCGAGAGGCAGAGGTCCGGTCCGAACCACGGACCTTCTGGTCAGTAAATTCGCGCTCTAACCACTGAGTCATCTCGCCCCCAACTTGCCCCTAAGTTGATGTGGTTTATTTAGAACGGTCTTTATCATCCGAAATTGTGCTCCCAACGACATCAGTAGTCCACCCACGTTCAACGCACGTTTAGGTCGATAAACCGTTGCTCAGTTTACAATCATCTTCAAAACAACCGAGCACGTTTTCTCTCTTGTCTTCCCAAAGTTCATATGGCAAGTTCTCTTGCCTCGAGGAACTTCACACAATCCCCCTTTCTTCGACGAACCATTTCCATGTGAAAAAAATACGGGCATAGTGCACTGTGTGTACACGACCACCACTCTAGAGGAGATTTTAAAAACCCACACAATCGCACACTGACTATGCTTCCTCGATAAGCTTGCAAGCCAATTGTCAAGTTCGACGAACAGATCAGGGACGACCTTATTAAAAGTCGGATTCTGAACACATTCACTAATGATGTTCTGTCGGGACCATATGCTCTTCCGAGTTGTATCTGGTGGAAACACCGTCAGGGTTTCTACGACGCGATTGTATGTAAGCACACTTCGCTCGTCTTATTATCTCTTTTAGTGGAGCCGCTCGTCTAAGCACAGTTCGCTCATTGTTTTGTATGGCGAACTGAGCAAACAGTCTCCTACTTCTAACATGTTCCTCTGACCATGTCGTTCCGACAAGGCGTGTCAACAATGTCAGGTTTATACTGAAAAACCTTTGTTAACTATCATGTCACCAAGCATGTCACACAGAGATGGTCGGAAACAGCGACAAAGGTTGAAATTGCAATTATCTTGCATGGGAATAAATAAGTTCGATAATACCAGAGCGACCAGACCACTGGGCTGATATGGGCAAAACTTGAGAAACGGTGATCGAACATCGTAAGAGCAAAAGTTTCAGTCGGTATCACAGGTCGATCTCTCGTCCGGAAAACCAACCGTAGTGTCAGTTTAACTATCTCGGCTGCTCAGTTTGGCGCGCACCGGCACAGTGGAAATTGCTGTTTGAAAACTAGTCTACCTCAAACACGAACCTTGTGCTTTCATACGTGCTAGTTGACGTATTTGACCAATTTGTTTGACAGTCCCGGCGAACAGTTTAAGGATGACGTTAATGCACCCGAGCCACTTTATTCAATGCCGAACTGTTCCCCCGGATTTCCCCACGCAGAAGAGAAGTTATCTCAACACCTTTGTCACTATTCGGTTCATGGTCGAAGTTGTCGCCTCCATTGCGCAGCTCTACCCACAGTCCTTTAATACTGTTGATGAGGAGGAGGGGGAGGGAGATTAGTGGTAGACCGACGGCGATGATAACGATCGTGATGATGATGGTGAGTGTGTGTGTGCAGTTTATTGGCAATCACAAACCCAGATACTGAAAATGGTACGCAAAATGGGAATGCGTATCGGTGCCTGAGTGTTCCCCATGCCATATTTGCGAGCGTCTCAAGTGGTGCACACTCAGTCGATGTTTGTCGTCTCTTGTGTAGTGCTTGACGCGGAATGTTGATGGTTGCGTGAAGCCCCAATTAGACTGTCTTGGTTATGTCAGCCTATCCTGACACGATTCTCAGTTGTTTTTGTCGTCGCTGTTGTTGTTGTTTGAAAGTTAAAGCTTTTTTATTGATTTCTCATTCCGATTGCTTCTGTGAGGCACTCCCATCCGATTATATCGCAGCGAAACACCGTTGTTGACTGTCGTGAGTAATATTGGCACTCTTCATCATCAAACCACCCGACAGGTTAGCTGACCTCACTCTGTGGTTGGTCGCACAGATTTTCAGGATCTCAAGTGCAGGTGGTCATCATCATCAGAGGCAACAATATCAGGGTGAAAACCGATGCTTCACTGCCGTACAAGCACGAAGTTTATTTGATTATATATAAGGCTTGTGTGAGAAAAATAAAAGACTGGGTGAAGAGTGACTTGATGCTAGTCTACCGCAAGCATTCTCAGGTATCCACACCTCCAAGCGCTCAATCAGACAATCTGGAAGGAAACTGACAGCACAAACACTACTGACATCGATTTCTTGCAAGGTCTCCAGCCAAGCGCAGGGGAGCCACTGGGACCCCATTCTGGAAGGCGGGCCGCATAAACAACACCCAAACTCTTCATAATCTCTCACCCCCTTCTGTCAAGTCACACGTTGTCCAAAGTACTAGCGAGCACATCCCAGTTAGCTTAGGGCATCGATAAAAGAGTTGAGCGATCACATATGTTTCCTCCAACGTCTCTTCCAACTTCTGTAGTAGTAAGGAGTCATTAAGCTGTAACACTTTTTCGGTGCTTATGTGCCGTACCACCCGAAGGAAGCACGAGGGCTGCGCTATTGTCAGGTTGCTCAAACCTAGACAGGAGCAGTCTGGATGCTGAGGTTGGGTTCGAACCGCGCACCTTGCGGTCATTAAGTTTGCGTCTTAGCCACTGAACCATCTCGAGCTCGAGATTTCTATGATGCATTGATGGTGTAGTAGTAAGATTGACAATCGGACTAGAAATCCAAACAATACCACCCCAATGATGTATGCAGATTTGAGAAATCCTCGACAGTCCATTTTTGGACGCAGTCGGCCCAGCCACGGTAAATAATATCTAATAGATAACGCAAACTTGGTAAAACACCCAGCTCCCACCTAGTCATGCATCAAATCACACCGAAATTGTGCTCATTTATCTCAATCCGTTCACTCAATAGATTCATCCCCATTCATCTTATTTGTACACTACTACACAAGCAGTAGTCACCTGGCTAAGCACCACTTTAAAACCCCACCACGTGACTACGGCAACACGTGCAAAGCTTGATCACGTTGTTCCAAGTATCTCTCAAAATAATAGTTACTGGTTGTTGTTTATTAGTCTAAATGGAGTGGGGCCTAGAACTTCAACACAACCAGTGCGGAGTGACGCACGCACTCTGTCGACTTTTGCCGCTCCACAATCCTATGACCTCGTAAACGATGGCATCCAACTACAGGTGCTGACAACGTTTGAATACATGTGCCTAATAACCATATCTGCAGCCTAACACGCCGATCTCGAGACAAACGGTGCTGCATTTTGCCAGAGCATCATTGAAGGAATTTTGATCTGCCTCAGCCGTGACATCGAATGCGGTACATTGGTTGGTATATTCTTATTTTTTGCCAACAGACAACCATTGGGGTAAATGAACTGTTTACCCATATGCAAGTTTTACCATAAGATATTTCTGATTTTCCGTTTCCCACCAAACAGCAATTCATTCGTCAGTTCCGTTTTCATACCGGCCTCGGTGAACTAACTATGCTGCCCGACCCAGTGATGGTCGATGGCCTTTTTCCGGTAAGTGTGTGTGTTCACGTCTACTCCACTCCCTATGCCCCCTCCCAATGTAGTCTCCGAGCAATCTCATATTAACTTGCCCTTTTGATCTTACCAAACTGTTTAATTTTCAACTTACCAGCTATAAACCATATACCATAGGCACACCGGTTCCAGCTGCTACAGTTTCGATCACCAGAAAGGGGGAGAGTGTGGGACATACAGCCAAGCATTGGAGGCGATGGGACGTCCAGCTTCGGGACTTGAGCAGCTACGCATTGAAGGTGATAGCTTTGGTGCAAGGGTGCCACCGACTGTGCGGTTGAGCCATTTCTGTCAGTGTCATTAACCATTGGTGAGTTGAGTTCCCATCCAGGGAGGTGGCAGTTGTCGACTCGACTCAATTTACTGGTTAGTGTTTTCATACTTCGTTGTCAGGTAATACACTGTCCACCTCTTGGTCGTTTCCACTCAGCACAGGGTTGGGCGAAAAGAACTATGCGAGGCAGACGGTCTTCTGACATGCGAAGTACATATCCGAACCAGCGTAACCTACGAAGCGTGAGTAATTCACCTATCGCGGCAGAGTCCCTTCTTCCTATGACCATCTGCCGTACCTCGACATTAATAATCCGATGTTCCCACCAGGCCCGACCAATGCTCCGGAGACATCTTTCGTATGTCCTCTGCGCGTAGAGGTCACGTCTCTGACCAATAAAATAGTATGAATCGTACTGCCGCAGTGTAAACTCTGCCGCTGACAGACAAACTGACGTTACTTCTGTGCCATAGGTGTCGGAGGTTGGCAAAAGTAATCTCATCTCCAGCCAGTCCACCGGAGTTTATACAGCTGTCCAGGTAAACAAATTTATCCGCCACGTCCATTGGCTCGTCTGCAAGCATGACGTGGGGGTTTGATCCAACCCAGTCTTGTAGCAGCACTTTAAACCTTGCGGGTGTAAAGCGAATGCCAAACGGTGCGGCAGAGTTATTTAGGTTATTTAAAATGGTTTGTATTTTTGAAGGATCTGAACGAAGGAGAGCAATATCGTCCGCATATTCAATTTCTGTGGCGAACGTCCCGGGAGCACTTCGACCCCCGAGGTTTCAGAGGCAGGCATATAAATTTCAAGCAG